>PVJH01001816.1:0-191152 GCA_004026705.1 Nesogale talazaci | reverse complement strand
ATGTAAAATGTCAGACACTAAGTCCATTAAGTTTTACCTGTCAGAGCCACCATACAAGAGGTTGTTATCCTTATACGCTGAGGTTTTGAATCAAGGTAGCTTGGTTCAAGAGCTCATGATCTTAATCTCTAGTTATTATTTCTCTGAGAAGTGCTACTGTTGATTTGGGTCTTGGAAGACCATGAGTCTCTTCCCCGGAAGAAATGGCATGTGAGGGCAGAAAGAGCAGTTTAAAGCAAAGGAGAGATGTATGAAAATATACTGTATATTTGAAAAAGAGACTAGTGTATGGGTATGTTTTGGGAAGACTCCCTGCATGGTTCAGTTAACATGCTCAGGTGCTAACCCAATGTTTGGAAGTGCAAGTTCACCTTAGAAGAAAGACAGTCCCAGCTGATGAAAGTCGATGGAGGACAGTTCTCCTTGGACACACGTGACTCATGGAAGGCTCCCTACTGGTTCTCTGTGTCCTCCTCCGACTGTCCTGGCTATTTTGCATCCTGCCTCCACTGTGGAGACAATCTGCGAATCCATTCACCACTAAATGCTTTTCTTTTGCTTTGTTTTGTTTTTGTTGGTGGGGGGAGGTGTATATGGAGGACTTGAAGATGAACTTCAACCCAAAAAATTTTCTAGAAAACAAAGAATTTATCTTTCATATCTGACCCTATCATAAAACAGTGTATACCAGATGACTGGATGAAAAGTCAGTGAATAAATAAATAGCGGGATGAATGAGTGTCTGAATTCATGGTTATACGGATTTTATAAATGTGTATGTAAGTGAGCAAATGAATTATACCCCTGGTTGTTTTGTGGCCATTAACTGCCATCCATTCCAACTCATCAAGCTCCTGTGCACAGCAGGACAAAGCACTATCCGGTCCTGTGAGTCCTCACAGCTGTTGCTGTATTTCGGCCCGTGCTTAGCAACCCCAGAGTCAAAACAACTCTCCGAGGGCCTTCTTCTGCCTTGGTGATCATCTCTACTTTTTCAAACATGATGCCTGTTTCAGGAACTGGTTCCTCTTGATGACATACACGTCAACAAAGAGCATAAGTTGAAGTCTCACCATCCTTGCCTCTGATGAAAATTCTGACCATATTTATTCCAAGTTCAATTTGTTTCCCTGATACCATAATTCATGTTAATGTTATTTGGTGCGGGGGAGGGGAGTGGGGGAACTGCTTTTCTTGCTATTATTGTTATTCCTCAATCCAACAATTGAATGACCAAATCTACCTACGACTCAGTCAGTTTCACTAATGAAGAAGCTCCTGTGAAAAAGAACCCAAAGACACTTGTTAATAGCAGCATCGGCTCTTCACTCTTTCTTACCCACTCTCCAGCTTTTAAGTGCGTTTGCAGTGATTGAGAATACCAAGACTTGTTTCAGGAGCACCTTAGTCCTCAAAGTGACATTTTTTTTACTTTTTAATACTTTAAACTTAGAGATCTTTTGCAGCAGATTTACTCAATGAAATGCTAGCCTGCGTTGTCTAGAGAAACAAATCCAGTGACATTTATATGTGTATAACAAAGACCTTTAGATCAAGAAGTAATTATACATCATAACAGCATCCCAGTCCAAACCAAACCAACTCAAGTCCATAAGTCTGATGCTAGTCCATAAGTCCCTCTTCAGATCTGCATAGCCACATGTCAAGATGCAGAAAGGTGAAGAGGGAAGCAGGAATGTCACAGGCCAGTGGACAGAGAGTTGCATGGATCCAAGGTCAGTGGGAAATGGAGGTCTCCAGCAGCTCTCAGGGTTAGGTAGTTTACATGGATCCACTTCCTAAGGCAGGCAGAGTTCTAACAGGCAGGAAAAGTGGAGGGATAAAGAAAGAAGCAGTTATACACAAAAGGTTTATGACATCAAGGTGGTGTCATCAGGCCTCAATTTGACAGACAGGTTTGACTCCACCTCTAGCCAGGAGTTGTCATAATCCCTAATGATCACAAAGACATTGTTTGATTTCGTTACTACGGCTTCCCTAGGTGTTGGCTGTAGGTACAAACAAAATGAAATCCTTAGCAATATTAATGTTGTGTCCATTTATCATAATGCTGCTGTCCCTGATAACCATGCAGAATTGTTGTCTGTTATAAATATAAACTATTCATAAGAATTAAACCGAAATCGAGTTGTAGTTATATAATGAATTAAGAAAGGAAAATTAAGATTAGCACTACCACATAAGACATTTTACTCTATTTCCTACCCCTCCTTCCTCCCCCAAACCTTGCAACAAGTTGACTTTACCAGCACTGCCCACATGTAATAGGATGAGTTTGCCACCAACACATTGCTCACACCTCTCTACAATTGAGATGACACATGTGGTCCCCCTAGAAGTTCCTACAGGAGGTGTTTGAGGGCAGCTAACTTAGAAGGGGGCGTTTATACAATGATGTCACAGGACTACTAACTCTCTCCCTTTAAAAGAAACCACACTGCTCCAGTTCGTTCTGAATCTAGAGGAAGCTGACCCTGCTGCACAGCACAGTATGACTTGGTGGACAGTGTTCAGCTTGCTGGCTTGGCTCCCCTTACAAGGTAAGGAAGGACTTTGAATTAATGTTATTTGGTGCGGGGGAGGGGAGCGGGGGAACTGCTTTTCTTGTTATTATTGTTATTCCTCAATCCAACAATTGAATGACCAAATCTACCTATCACTCAGTCAGTTTCACTAATGAAGAAGCTCCTGTGAAAAAGAACCCAAAGACACTTGTTAATAGGTAGATTTGAGGAATGAAGATTCCTGCCTTTATTCAATTTCCTGTTCAACTGCTAATGAGCACAGACATGCTCAATGTAGAATATGTCGCAGTGTAATCTGTCACCCAAAATGGATTGTGTCTGTTAAGGGTCTTCCTTTCTGAGGTGTTGTCAATTGCAGGAGAATGGGATTTGGATTTTTAAAACGTTATGAGTTACATGTTTTAAGAAAGGAATTGGATTTCTCTGGGACTTAGTGTTCACATCTTGAATTGAAGGTAATAACAAGGCTTGATTTTCCAAATCCATGGGATTGTTATGAGCATCCAAAAAGGATATAAAAATCCTTCAAAAATGGTGAAGTCCTCACCGGCTACTAATTTAGCTCAAAGAAAGTGAAGCTCTCAATGAAAACGTTCTATTTACTTTTGAAAAACCTATGGTACGTTGTACTTTTATTATCATTTTGAGATGTATTTTCATAATCCTAAGGTAGTGTTAGGAAAATTAAGGAAATTCCATTATCTCTATGACATAAACCAACTTAATTTGTCATCCAAAAGGAATGAGCTTCACATTAATAGATGGGGAAAGGTATGGGGACATGGGGTGGGGGTGGGAAAATGATCCCTACGATACCATTCTACTACTTCCTAAATCTTATTGAAAATGATGTCTAGTTCATGCAAAGGAAACTTTTCCTAGTTCTATTGTTTTTATGCTTGCTTGGTTAATTGGTTGGTTTTTTATTTCATAAACACTAAAGCTATAATTCTATTTCACATAATGCAACTATCCTTCCAAATCTATATTCAGCATAGAACTGCACTTCAAGAGCACCATTTTTTAAATATGAATTTTCCATTTTACATAGTACTTCAATTTCCTATTTCAAATTTTTGAATTACTTTCTCTTTGTTGGTCCCTATATCCTGAGGCACTTAACAAGGGTTCGATTTTTGTAATGAATAATATTTGGTTTCTTGAATAAGTGGTTCAAAGAATAGTCAATAATTCACAAAGAGTACAGTTAGACAGCTAAAAATTAGGTTTTCAGTTATTTTATAATGTAGAAACCCTTAACTGACCTTAACTTCTTCAGGATCTTAGTAACTGTCCCATAAAAAATGAATGTTTTTTTAAAGTAAAACCAGCAAAATTATAACATTTGATAAATCTAGCACAAGATTTATTTATTTAGGTATTTTAACTTTTTATTATGAATTGGGTAAAAGCTTACAGAGAATATCACTCTTCCATTCAACAATTCTTACATATTTTGGTTTATGGCATTGTGTTCAATCCCCCAAAGTAGCATCACTTGTCTGACTTCCACTCTGTGTTTCTAATTTCCATTCCTCCTTCTTTCCAAACTCTCTTGCCTTCTGAACTTCGCCCTTGTGCAAATGTACCTTTGGGTACTTGCATGGTTGGTTTTCCCCAGGAGTCTGCTGTTCACAGGTCTTTTAGTGGCTTGAGGCATTGTGGTGAGCTCAGTTCTAGGCCAGAAAAGTATCTGAAGGCCACAGGCTCAGGGCTTTCCCCAGCTTCTATGCAACCAGGTTGCTTGGTCTTAATTATTTTGAGATGTGTTCCACATTGTGTCCACACTCCATCCAGCACCTGCCCATGTGATCCTTTTCAGATGAGTTGGTCATGATACACATGTACCATCAAATGCTTCTGGCCTCAAGGTCATGGAGGCTAAATTATAGATGGTTCATTAGTTTATTGGACTGATCAATTGTTTCCAAGAGTCTTTGATTTTCTTCATTCATCTTTGTTACAGCCGGGGAGCCATTAGTAGTTGCATTTTGAATGGCCTTTCTGGAGCTGCTAAGTCCCCAGCCTCTGCTCCCTAAAGTCTGTACATAGAACATTGTCTTCATGGGCTATATGACAACAAATTGACCTATAGGCTTAACCTAGTCAAGAGTCTTAAGACTCCAGACATAGAGACCCATCCCCTCAAGGTATTAAGTTATGGCAAAGATATGTTCATCTCTAAAGACTTTTTTAGATGTGCTATCAGGAGAAATCGGTCCCTGGAAAAGGACATCATGCATGGGAAAGGAGAGGAAGACTCTTGATGAGAGGGACTGACCCGTGACTGCAGCAATGTGAGGATGCCTCAGGACTGGGCACTGTTTCATTCTGCTGTAGATAAGATGGGGAGAAGTTAGAATCAACCAGACAGCACCTAACAACGCCAACAAATATTCTTAAATTTGCCTCCATATGCTCTAGTGTATTAATGAGTATATCTGCAGCATATATAAATACATATATATGTATATATACATATATGACACTCCATCTATATTCTCAGTCTCCTTCCCACACCTGTTTAGCTTGGGTATTTATCTAGGTATCTCAAACCACGCTCTTTGCCTTCAAGTTAAATCTGACTCAACTGCCTCTATATATTTCTGGGACTGTAAATCTTTATAGGAGTTGAAAGCCTCATCTTTCCCAGGGCACAACTTGTGGTTTCAAACTGCTGACCTTGTGATTAGCAGCCTAACGGGTAATCACTACACGACCAGGACTCCTATCTATATATCTACACATAGATTATTATTATTGCTGTTATTATGGGATCATATATATACAAAATAGCATTTACTTTTGTTGCTTTTAACTCTTTTACTTTACCCAACGTTTTCTTTCCTTTGATGACTTTTGCGATGTCCCCATTATTGTACATTGCCTTCCCCTTCACCTAAGTGCATATATGTCTACTCTGTCGTCCATGACCTGCCCTCCCTCCCCCGCACACCCTTGGTGACTATCAAAGAATATTTCTTTTGTGCAAAAACCTTATTTTTATGAGAATAGCTTCATATAATATTTGCCCTTTTATGACTAATTTCATCTCGGCACAATTTACTGTAGGTTTTTCCATGTTAGGATGTGTTTGTTCCTCAGATTTATCAGTATTCTCCCAAGTTGCCAAGTGTACTTCTGTGTATAGGTATCATAATTCTGTTGGTGGGCACTTAGGTTGCTTCAATCATTTTGCTGTTGCGAGTGGTGCTGCTATAAACATGGATATATATATATATATATACATATATATACATATATATTTGTGTTATGGATCTTATTTCTCTAGGATATACAGCTAGCAATGGGCTAGCCGGGTTGTATGATATTTCTATCCCCAACTTCTTAAAGCACTAAATATTTTCCACCGTGATGGTGTCCTTTTACAATCCCAACAGTACTGGCTGGGGGTCCAGTCTTTGCACACCCTGATCCTTCCTTGTTGTCCTGTTTTGTGTGCATTTTCTGCTTCGTGTACTTTGCTGCTGGTAGTCGTGGGCTATGGGGAGGGCTACACCACAAGGCTGGGTTCCAAGCCACGAGCTCCTCCGCAGGAGCTTCATGTGTTTTTCTACTCTTTGATTTGTAGCCTATTTTGTCTTTGCATCTAAGTTGGGTCCCTTGAAGGTAGCCTATTAATGAGTCATATTTTCTTATCTTTTCTGCTATTCTCCCTCTCTTTACTCGTGCATTCAATTCACTATTCTACGTACATCAATAGTTGTGGATTTACTGCTGTCATTTTCTCTGGGCCATATTGTGTATGTTGATAGCTTCTCTTATTAAAGTATTTTTCTGTGTTGAATTCAATTTGTTTATAGATTTTCTTACAATTTCCTTTCTTGCTGTTTGTTTGCTGACTAAAGATGATTTTCTTTTTTGTTTTGGTAAAAAGGTTAATTTTTTCTGTTATGCTATAATTTTTTATATTTCCAAGTTTGATACAGTTCATTGTAACTTAATAGTGTCTTGTCACACTCTACATTTGGAAGTTCTATAACTACATCGTGTATTATTCCCTTTTTCCTTGGCAGGTTTTTATCATAAGAAAGATTATGCTTCCAGATGTGACTGACATTTGTCTCTCTCCCATCAGCTTCTGCTCAAATTGATAATCCCTGACAGGGATGAAATGCTCGGTTTCACATTAAAGATGTGGTGAAACCCATGTGAAAATTTTCACTACAGTTTAGTAAATAACTATCAGTCAGCCCATGTTTACCTTGTTGTTACTTAACCCATTCCTGAGTCAGAGAGTAAGTGTTAATCCTCTAAGATGTCCCCACCCCTTTCTTCTGAACAAGAATAATAACAATAATGAAAGTTTGACAGTGACAATAACAGCATGGGGAAATTTACCAGAGATACCTCTAAAATGTATCTATAGTTATCCTCTTCTTCCACTCTTTATCATAACCTAGACAGAGTCAACATTTTTAAAACACAACTGAAGAAAAACTTCAGCCAAACAGGTATGTGGTTTCCACTGGGGACTATTCTTCTTTTCAAGATTTAAATTTCCTTAAGTAACTTCTCTCTTGCATCTTGGTGTTGATATTAACCGTAGGGGAGCCCAAATACCTCTTCATTGTCCACTTTCTATTCCCTCATGAGAAGTGCATCAGACCATTACTTTTTTAAGCTCACCTGGGAAATGTCTATTAGAAATGCAGGTGAGGCCCCCGAAACTCTGGAGCACCCAAATAACCTCTGGGAGTTACAGACTCTGCAGGGTAGGGTAGTCTCCAGCTGCTGGTAGCCACCGTTCAGGTAGGCCTCTTCTGCGATTGGAGGAAAGCCATTCGGATAAGGATAATGGTGAATCTCCAGAAAAAGTGGGCATTTGTGTGGGGAAAGCCAGTATAGAATATTCTGTCTCCAAGGCAACTAAATCATAGCCCCGTCAGGTCACTGACTGACCACATGTGTTTTTGTTTTTAAAACATATATATTATAAAGTAGTGTGCTATGCTGATGTGAATGGCAGAGCCAAAGCCAAAAGAAGCAAGACTGGATAACACAAGAGTAAATGACATAGAATACAGGTCAATGCAGAAAGTGGAGAGTTTGACTTTAGATAGGAATATGGCCAATCCATCAGCATGGATCCAATCCGCGCATAAGGCGGAGGGATGTCTCAAAGCAGGTGGATTAGATTGATGGCAATAGTAGGTCTCTCTGCTGAGCAGCATGTCTCAAAGGTACATTGATATACATGTATGTAGCTAAAACAACTCATGAAGAGATTGTTTAGCAGTTTGAAACAATTTTTTTCATTTGGGTGAAAGTTTATAGAACACAATTATTTTTTATCTGTTTTTGTTTGTTTGTTTGTTTGTTTGTTTTGGGGGTGCATCACTGCTCTCTGGTGGGAGTGGGAGGCCCAGCCTTGCTCCTGGAGAGCTGCTGTTGGATTTAAACTGCCAAGCCAGTGGGCTACAGTCCCGCACTCAACCACTATGCCACCAGGGCTCGGCCCACATTTATTTTTTAATAAGCAAGACATACACATTTTAATTACTAGCACTGAATCCCTACAAATACACATAATCAAAAGGATAGCATCTACCCAGGGATGAAGCTTAAACAATCAGCAAGGATAGGAAATAAAGATAAAGGAAGGAAGTTGAAAGACTGAAGCTACGTTGTGAGGCCAGAGCCTTGGTCTCTATCATACCAGGAAGCCTGGTCTTTTTCATTGTTTGGAGCAGCGGTTCTCAACCTGTGGTTCACAACCCTTTTGGGGGTCGAACAACCCTTTCACAGGGGTCGCCCGATTCATAATAGTAACAAAATGACAATGCTGATTTAGCAATGAAAGTAACTTTATGGTTGGGGGTCACCACAACATGAGGAGGTGTATTAAAGGGTTGAGGCCTTAGGAAGGTTGAGAACCACTGACTTGGTGCTTTGTTTCACATTTTTCTCCCTGTCTGTACAGGACCGTCTATCACGCTCCTTTTCAGAGTCAGCACAGTGGGGTCTGGGCACCATCAGGTTCTATTGGTTCCAGGGTTCCGGAGGGCTGATGAGCCAGAGAACCAATAGGCATTTGTGCGAATGGCTTCCTGTTTGTTTGTTTAATTTTCTTTCCTCCTGTTTGTTCCGGACAGGGAGAGATCGTTAGTGGTGCCTTTCATGACTGCACATAAGCTTTTAAGATCCCATTTGCTACTCACCAAAAGTAGGAAGTGGAGCATCGCTTTTGTGGGTTCTGTTGTGTTGACTGACTTTGATGTTGATGGAAGGGAATTTCATAATTCATCACATGAGTTCTAAGACACCTCTTTCTTTCTTTACTAAACAATGATAGTGAGCCATAAATTGAGTATATTATTAACTCAAGCCTTGGCACTTGAAGTTTAAATCAGTTCAGAACATTCCTAGTCCTCTGGAGTTGTTTCAATGACAAGTTTTCTAAGTTGTAATTGCTTCTTCTATTAATGCCTAGTAGTAACAAAGAATGCTAGATTATCAATAGTCCTGTAATATTTGAGAAGAGTTTTGGTCTTTGAAGCAAAAACCAGTTCAGCTCTTCAAACAACAAGGCACTTCATTGTTAATTCATTGCAATACATACTGCTCAATGTATTTTATGTGCTATTCAATTATTACAACAAGTCTATGAAACCAGTACTGTTATTTTTCATGTTTTATGGTAAAGGAAAATTGACAAATATAAATTACCCCAATTCGCCCTTATAGTCATGAAGGAGGCAGGGGTCCAAACCGGGCAATTTGATCGCAGTGTGTCTTTTAACGGTGGCACCATGTAGGGATGCTGCACTCTGCACCAAGTTCAATGTGGGGAACACGTAGGGGAGTCAACAACCAAAGTGTCTTCTGAAACCTTGAATCCTGGACTCAAAGAAACGAAATCATGCTGATCTGGGGGGAATGTGAAGCCTAAACATTGATTCCAAAATGAGACCCATCGGCAGGATGAGGAAACGTGAGGTAAGCACACATTCTGTAAAAAAGAATCTGGGTGGTCGGGGTGGCTACTGTCACAAGTGCCTATTGAGATGTTACAACTCAACAGGAAACCATTGGACATAATGGGGGGAAAGGGGCGATAGGGTTTAGAATGAGGCTGGCAAGTCTCCCCTTAAACTCTGGCCAGCTTAGATGACATTTGAATCATCTGTCCCAGAGAGTTCTAGTTTACAAGGGACATTATCGATAGGTGTTGTAAGGGAGGAAGGAATAAAGAAACAATGATGGAACTAAAGTTTAATTATTTTATCATCAGATGGAAAAGGCAGTAGATTTGGGTGGTATAGCTTCAAAGGACAGAATGACCAATATCAAAAATAGTGGAGGTACAGATTAGATTCATTGTTGTTGTTGTTTGTTTGTTTGTTTGTTTTGGGGGTGGGAGTAGGAGGCCCAGCCTTGCTGCTGGATTTGAACCTCTAACCCAGTGGACTGCAGTCCCATCCACAACCACAACGCCACGGGCGCTCAGCCCCAGATTAGATTCTTAATTCCATCCCCACCCCACTCCACGCCCTATTTTAAAGTGTGGACTACTTTAAGACCAGCATCTTCTTTTCACTTGTTTGATGTAGGAGAACTATGCTGAGAGAATGCTCTAGTCAAGGTATAGACTATAGGCATTGCATACAGTTGGATGATGGCCAGGCTTTCTCAGGAAGTCTTTGAAAATGAGGCATATTCTTGTTGATCCTCTTGATCCACGTGTTTCTTTTAGAAAACAGAGTGATGGCCATAAAGAGCATCTTTTGAGTTCTAGAATACTAATTGCTTACTACCCTGTGACTGCTTGTTTGTTTGTTTGTTTGTTTGTTTTGGAGCACCAAACGTTTTGAACAATTGGATCTGGGGGGTCCGAACTCTTGCTTTGATCTTATCCCAGGGGCTATGATTTGATTAGTAATAGATGAAGCTTGGTGTGTTTAATTTTCTAAAAAAGCAAAAACTGTGACACTCATATATGTACAGAAAGGACTTGACATAAAAAAGTAATCTTACATCAGAAAGTGACCCAGCCCAGTCCAACTCAAGTTCATGGACCCAATGCTAGCCAGATGCTCCTTGAACCCACACAGCTGCCAGGACACAGGCAGGAGGATGACGTGGAAGCTGGGAGATCACAGGCTGGTGGGGGCAGTCATGAGACCCACGGTGCCACAGGAAGATGGCAGAGTGCCACAGCTCCCAGAGTCAGCAAGCTGCCTGCTAAACCCTGGCACCAGATATGGAATCCAGGCAAGCAGGAAGATGAAGAGAGTCAAGAGAGAGAAGTTCTGTGCCTTTCTTATAAAAAAGCTACATTCCCAAGATAACCTCATCAAGCTATGACATAATTTCAGTGACAAAATTGGCAGGTTGGCTTGGCGGTTCAAATGCAGCAGCAGCAAGGCTGAGTAGCTCCCACGATCACCAGAGGGCAGTGATGCCCCCCCAACGAAAACAAAATCAAAATTGGCAGGTTGGGCTCCACTCCTACTTCCACACAGGTACCATCAAATTGACATTATATATAGACATCTGAATATTTGAAAATTCTCCGGGTAATTTTAATATACTGTCAATGTGGCAAATAATGTTTTCTCTAATATCTACCTAATATAGATACATGTGGACATAGGAATAGGGATTAAATGACCTGTTCAATCTTTATTATCCATAAAAATCCCTTAAAAGAAATCTCCTTGTCTAAAGCATCTCTATTAATAATTTTCTTATTACTCAAGTATGAGTGAATTTTATAATGAACAGTGTTCTGAAATGGCCAGAATTACACAGAATTCTGCCCTTCTGCCCAATGCTTTTTTCAAAGCACAATTTTAAAAAATTGATTCCTTATTGTTCATTAAAAGGAGCCTAGTGGTGCTGTATGTTAGACCTGGGCTGTTAGCGACAAGATTGGCAGTTCAAACCCACCATCTGCTTCACAGGAAAAAGATGAAGCTGTCTGCTCCCATGGAGAATTCTTTATCATCCCAGAAAACCTTTATCGGGTCACTGTCAGTTGGAATTGACTAGATGGCTATGGGTTTGATTTGGGTTTGTTGTTCTTTATGGTATTATTAGCTGACGATAGTAATATTCTTCCATGTAGCTGGTTTTCCATGTCTATAACCATCAAAGACTAAAGTGAAACTAATGACTTAGGAAAGGAGCAAACAAAAACCTCTTCACCAATTAATCCCCAGAACTCTTTTCCTAACCCTTGAAATTCATCAGGAAAAAATGAACTCCCTCTTGTTTTTCTTTCTTTTTTAAGGTATAAAGTGATGAAGTAGAATTCATTGTACTCGCTATCCAGAATGTGTACCCCACAGTCTAATGCTTCCAAAAGTGCTATATGTTCATTGAAAAGAATTTTCTTGTCATCATAAAAAATAATTTCATGTTTGAAAAACATAATAAACAACAATCACTGCACAAAATCATCAGTAAAGTCAGTTCATTCTTTCAACCAGTTCTCCTTCTAGTGGGAACTAGACTTGCAAGTGCAGAGAATCAAGTATGCATCACTCTCTGGGAGTATGGTTCAGGGAAGTGAGAGTTTCACATTTGCCAAAGGAAGTGCTTGTATGGAATATTGGATTGGAAGACATTTGGGAACTTCTTTCCTCTGGTGTAAAATATCTCTCTCAACCTCTTGGCAGGTGGACCTGAAAGATTTCCAGAGAACAGCAGCTACATAATTCACAAAGCACCACACATTGTTGAACTCTTTCTCAGATCCCAGAGTTCAAATACTTAAAGATACAGTCAGCCATTTCATAAAGTACATCAGACGGGTTTCCTGGGGTCTCGTTGCCCATGTCGCTGCATGGACATGGACTTGACGTCCACAGACCTGGTACAACTTCCAGATCTATAACTGGTGTGATTCTGAGTCTGATTCCTCCATTGTAAAATTAGTGAAATAACTTTTCATTTAGAGGATTATGCTGAAAATTAAATTAAATATAGATTATTTGTCCTAATATAGTTCTTGGCATGTAGGACAGAGTAAATGACAAGTAATTTTTTTAACTACTTGCTGTGAAGTCGATCTGTTTCCTGGTGACCCCTTCTGTGTCCAAGGAGAACTGTGCCTCAGAGGATTTCCAGTGGCTGAAGGTCTTCCAAGGTGTTACCTCAGGGTACACTGGGACAGTCAATCTCCCAGCTATAGGTTGAGTGCGTTCACTACTTTCTCCATCCGGGAGAAAGTGCCCAAGAGATGCTGCTAAACGTTTCTCTTTCTTCCTATGAAAACTTTACTTCCTCTTCCAGACCTACTTCAGACGTCCCCATGTTCATGTGCTATGAGTAATCTCCTGCATGCTCCTCATCTATGTGGTCTTTACTCACGTCTTGATCTCTATAAGGACTGGGACTTCCACCATCCGGTGAAGGAATGACTCAATCCCAGCTTCTATGTTGAAGCAGTCTTGTCCTTCCCAGCCTGATGGTCTTCATTCTCTTCCTCTGCAGAGACCTCGCAGACCAACTCCACCGACACCTTCACCTCCCACACCCACACCTTCGTCATCAACCACACCAGCCTCAGCCAGACCCGCCCCGGCACAGCCAGCTTGAAGGAAGGCCAGACCCTCACTTTGACGTGTGTGGTGTCTCCGACGATGAGCTCCTCCCTCCAGTGGCTGGCCCCCTCAGGGTTTACAATCTTTTTTAATGACCAACCTGGTAAGTGAAAGGAAAATGAAATCACCACCAGACCTCGACCTGAGGGATTTCCCAAGCACACAGGGCGGTAGGAAAGAAAACCGTAGAGGTGGTCTCCGCCCACCTACTGTTGCACACGAATCACACTAAAAGCCTGTTGCTTTGTACCTGGTGGCTTTTCCTGGCAGGAAGTCTGGAATGGAAACGTCACCAGAATGGTTTGCAAAGGGGGCTCAAGTGACAGCAAGTCTTTCCATGTCCCCAGCCCTTGTCTCAACTCATTCTCTGTGACCTGGAAGCAGCTTATAGCACATGGACTGGCAGGAAGCAGGCTGACACCATCCATCAGCCGACATCTGGAGCCAGATGCTTCGTCTCCCATCTGAGCATCCCAAAGTCTCACCACAAAGGTCCCCTCCCGGCAACACTTTTCCTGTGGGTCTTGGCATAAAATCGAGATCACTAGATAATTAAGATGGACATGGACACAAGTGGGGTCACTTTTCTCTTCCCAACCACGTATGAGATGAATCCTAGATGCCTGGGGTACAAAGAGACTCTTAAAAGTCAAAATTCATCCCTTTGACTACAACAGCATTCAAGTCAGTGAGACCATCTTAGATGGCCTTTATAATTCTCAAGCCCTAAATCCTTAGAAAAGCCTCCAACACAGCAACTTTCATCTTATCTATGAAGCAGGCCTCTAAAACAGTTGTAGCCTTTGAAAATATAAAATATTGATATGTGAGATGCAAACTAACCAAGCAGATTACTTTTAACTCAACCAGCCCGTGTTGAATACTAGATTCCAATATAATAAATAGATGCTGAGAGAGCGCTGCTAACACAGTGCGTGAGGCATTGCAGGCTAATGGCAAGAGAGAAAGGTGAGGTGATCTGCTCCCAGGAATAGTTGTAACCTCAGGCAGGTCAACGCCTCCCGACAGCGGCTTGAGGGGCCAGAATTGATACAACAGCAGTTGGAATTTTGTTTGTGGTTTTTTTTTAATATATATTTGTTCCTATGTTGATTTTTTTTTATAATAACAAAACTTTGGGGGTGGAGAATTTCAGTAAAGATAACCCTATTTAATACAGCTTTGTTTTGTTTGTGGGGTTTTCTTTTTTGCTGGTGGTGGTGGTGGTGGTGGTGGTGGTAAACAGGAAGTAGCTTGTCATCCTCACTTTTTTTTTCTGTTCAGTTCTATTTTACTTTTCAAAATTTCGGTCAGGCTTCATTTCCGTCATCTCAGGAGCCACACAAGAGTCATGATTCACATCTAAAGACCAGTGAGCGATATGCTCTAACTCCACCGCCACGCTGTCTCCTGGAGAACAGAGGAGAGCCATTTCACAGGTTCTCCATGGCTGTCAAGCTTGCCTGTTATTTGGTTCTGCTGTTCATTGTGATTTGAGTGGAACTTGACAGATCACATTGGTCTTCTCTTCTTTTCTTCTCCTCTCCTCCCCCTTCCGCCCCACTGCCCCAGTCCCTGGGCCTGTTGATCCCCAGGGGGTTGTTAGTTAGTTAGTTAGTTTGTTTGTTTGTTTAATCATTTAAACATTATCAGAGGACTCTTAGAAATCTTATAGCAATCAATCATTCAGCAGTATTGAGTACATTGTACAAATATTGCCATCAATATTTCCTAACCAATCTCTTTCTACCTGAGCCGTTGGCATCAGCTCCTCTCTCTCCCCCTCCCCCCTCTCAGATTGCTGTAGCCTTGGTGTCCAGCTCAGTGATTCTCAGGTGGGGTTTAGTGTCTCCCAAAGGACTTTAGGCTGTACCAGGGGAGATTTGGGGATCGTATAAGCGACATCTGGCACATAGAAGACAGGGATGTCACCTTCAGTGCACTGAGCTGCTCCCCACACAAAGCGGGGACTGCCAGCACAAAGCCTTCACAGTGACCAGCTGGAAAGCCTGAATCCTAGCTCCCATGTCCTACCACCCCGGCGGCCTCATAACCATTGTCCCAGATAGGAACAACCTGTCTTACTCAGTCAGCCACCCAAGGGATAAATATTTCAGATTTGTTCCTATTCTAAATCTTAACCAATAACATCTAAAATAAATAAAGTGACCAGACGACCCGGTTTTGAACAATTTGACAATGTCCCGTGGCAATTTTAAATGGAAATAAATATATTACAAAACTATTTTTGCATTCTATGACAATTTTTGTTGCTCCATATAGACCAAATTTTTAATCAAACCTACCCACCCACCCCACCCCACCCCACCCCCCGTCAATGGTGTCCCGCTTATAATCTGGTCACTTTAGAAATAAAACCTCTCAAACAAACAAACAAACAAACAAACAAAAAAGAAATAAAACCTCTCATTGGCTAATTGATCTTTGGTGTGAGAAGGAAATCCCAATGAAACACACCCTGGAATTTCCTAAGGCATTCATGTTTGTCACAGGCTAACCCTCCAGAAGGTGTTAGTCCTGTTCCTTGAGAACTTTCTAAAATTACAACGCCTCCATCCGGAGTAAGGGCCATCAATCAGCCCATTCATCTCTCAATCTTCACACTGATTGTGACAAAATGACCTCACATGAATCTGATTATGAAGACAAAAGTTATACTGGAATATTTTTATAATATAAATATATACAATTTATATCTTTTAATCCCCCACCCCTCAACCTGAAGGCTGCAGGAGCAGAGTAGTCATATTTAAAAATAACAAAACAAGCAACCAAACAAAACCCACCCAAATCTATTTATTTCATGAAGCCCAGTTTTAAAACACATCGTTTCTTACACTGACACCAAACTATTGAGAGGCACCCAGTTGTGGACCCTAGAACTGTGAAGGCAGTGAAGTCACAGATGTGACATTCATTTCTTGAAAATGTAACAAGGGGCTGAGCCCCGGTGGCGTAGTGGTTGTGCGCGGGACTGCGGCCCACTGGGACGGAGGTTCAATTCCAGCAGTGGGGCTGGGCCTCCTACTCCCACCACCGAGAGCAGTGATGCCCAAAAAAAAAGAAGAAGAAGAAAATGTAACAAGCTATTCTGATAAATAAAAAATTCACTGAGTGTCTGTAGCTAACGGTGACCTTTCCTCTTGTGCAGCTTTAAAAAATTCCAAATACCAGCTTCTGCACCATTCCGCCCAGCAGCTCACCATCAGCGTGCCTAATATCACCCTGCAAGATGAAGGCCTGTACAAGTGTCTGCACTACGGCACAGCCTCCGTGAGAACCAGGGGAGTGCACGTGGCTGTTCTAGGTACGTGTCGGGAGCAAGTAAGCCCTGCAAAGGAGCAGCATGGTTCTGAACACGATAGCTTCACATTTTAATTTTTTTTAATGCTGCCAATAGCAAAGCATTTCCTAGCCATCCCAGACCCCCACCCCTCTCTTTTGTGAAAAGGCAACAGAAAAGGACATTCTGAGTGGCATGTTTGGAACAAATTCACAACAGAGCCTGGATTTAGCTGCTTTGAGTACCAGCTAAATTTCTAAGTTTCTAAAACTAACTAAAAAGGGAGAGAAATAATCTTGGAAAAGCCACAGCTCTGTGCCAGCCAACATTCTATGCTCTGGGAAATCAAAGATTCTCTAAACTCCACCTCTAGTCATAAGCAAATCAAAACGTGACTGTAGGTAAAGTAAAAGCCCATGACAGTATATACCAAGGGAGTGGATATACTACCCCCCCCCACCTGCCCCCTGCTGATGTCAGGCACCGGAAATTTGCTCACCTTCTCTGCACAGCAAGAGTCCCTATTTTCTGTGGGGAGTGTGGTTGTGTGGGCAAGAAGTGATGGTCTCATGACAGCCTGGAGCTTCCTCTGTTCTGTGAGTCAGTTGGATCCAGTATAAGTTTCGCCTTCTTTATTTATGCCCTGGTTTTTGTTTGTGTGTGTGCAAGTGCATGCAGAACAAATCAGTTCAGATCATTGTTTTCCATTATCATCTCAATAACACAAGCCTACATATTCCACCCATGAATTCCTCTGACTTCTCTGGTTGTAAAAACTCCAGTGCCCTGTCAGCCATAAGGCAGAGCTCGGTGGAAATGGAGCTGCCCATGGGCTCCTTCAGAATTTAGCTATCCTTACTGGCCTTCCCAGCTCAGCACTTTATCTGCTAAGGAATGGTGGAAGGGCTGAGTCCACCACTAAACAATTAGCCCCTTGAAAGGCCATATTTTTGCCATTTTTATATTGCCAGCCTCTGAGACGTCTTAGCTAGAATTAATAAGTGCCTGTAGAGTGGCTGGATGGTAGGATGGTTGAGTAAGTAAATGTGAGCGAGTGCAGTTCTAGGTTAAAGTGTGAAGTCAAATGGGGAAGAAGGAAGCCTAATTAAATAGGTTTTCCATGATGAGTAGAAATGAAAGGGACCAACCAGTCCTTGATATTGCAACATTGCTGTTCAGAAGACAGGACAAAGGAAATTTACATTGGAATGAGCCAAAGGCAGGCGCACAATGGTGTAAAGTTAAAAGGTCTTACAGGAACTCTTTCTTGTACTAGTCAAGGAAACGGAGCCATCCAAGGGTTTGAGGCAGTACCTAAGCTCTGCAACTGCTGGCAACAGAGGTGACACTAGTTTCAGACTTTTCAGGGACTAATCACAGAGCAACAAGCATTCTAAAGTCACCCAAAGGGGTTTGGAAAGCACATGAAAACGCTTTAACTTAAGTACGTTCCAGAAAAGATCAAGTATAAAATAGGTCCATGAATTAGATTCTTCTCCAGGATGATCCATGAAGAGTACTAGGCTCGATGCTTTGCTGAGATGTGCCATCAGTCCAGATAGTAAAATACAGGGAAATCCACTTTCTTCTAGCAACTCCTCTCCATGCAATCCTGGAAGCTTCACCTATCAGAGATCACAATGAAGAACAACGTGTTGTGCTTAAATGCTATGCCATAAGAAGTAGGCCTCCTCCAGAGATAACCTGGCGTCTGGGGAATGGCATAGAGTTTTACGGTAAGTGGTCTCCAGACTTGCCTCTCTGTATTTTCACCCTGCTTAAACTTCCCAGGGATTGTTGAATGCTCTGGCACCCTCTGGTGGCAAGATGGGCCTGAGGACTGATAGTCCATCAAGTCTCACCCAGACAAATGACCATTGTAACCCACAGTATGGCTTAATTGCAAAAGGCTCATAAAAAATGATTTAAAGTAACTTTTGTTTAAAACAAAGTTTTCTAAGTGATGATGGCTTCTTGAAGTTGACAAATTTTCCTAAAATAAGAGATATAATCTAGCTATTAGTTTTAAGCATAGTACATTTTTAGCAGTCATAAAGTGATTTAATGTCATTGGAACAGACAAGATTGCCTTTAGATATGTAGTTCTGTGTCATAATCACAATTACTACAGATAAAAAATATCATCGAAACAAAGAATCTAAACTTGAAGCCTTTTGACAGGACAGCTAATTAATTGGGTCTAGGAACAGTTTATGCTTTGTTTATATTTAAACAGACATTCTGTTCAATAGCTACATAACCACTGATTCTTACAAGTGAGAGAGAGCCTTTAAAGTTCTGAAAACTCTGAGGTCCAGATCGAGAAAAGTCCATTTCACTTCATTTTACCTATGAAGTCTCTGTTAATTTGCCTATATTCATACAAATGGATAACCTCAAAGGTCATTGTACTCAAAAAACATCAGGTAATCCTGCTTCACTCGAAGCGTGTGAAAGTCACACTGGTGGCTAAGTGGTGAGGTGTTTGGCTGCCAGCTCACCCACTAGCGACTCCATGACTACCCTGCTTCCTTTAAGACTGCAGCCTCAGAAATCCTCTGTTCTGCATTCCCGTTTCACTGTGCGTCAGCATTGACTTGGCGGCAGCCGGTGTGGTGGTTGGTGGTGACAGGTTGATAGAATCCTGACAAAGCCAAACACGAAAAAGGGAGGCTGGCTGCTGCGGGAAGTTGGTGTGCTTGCCACAAAGGCAAGTGGCCGGTGTCTGAGAGGGTGAAACTCCTCCCGCAGCGTCGTAACCTCATACTCTGTGAATCACTGCACAGGTGAAACTCACCACACACTCGACACCGACGGAAAGAAATATAACACTACCAGCACTCTCATGGTGCGCACATACAGCAAAAACTCAACAGCAGACTGCATTATCCGGCACAAAGGCCTGCCCGGGAGGAAACTGATTACGACCTTCCAGTTCGAAGATTTGGGTAAGAAGAGCGAATTATTATCTTTAATCATTTATAATTTACCGGAATATTACACTATCCAGCAAATTAAACTGAATGCGTGGGCAAAGCCCTTCAGAGTAAGATTATGATCAACCAAGCCCTCCTTAACAGCAAATTGCTTTAATGATTGAAATCGCTCCATCTGGGTCACAGGGTGATTATAGCTGCTGCAACATTCAAAGGAACCTCCGTTGTGCAGCAAGGCCAGCAAGGCACCATGTGTAAACAGTAGCATGCTTGTGTTTTTGAAAATGAAATCTGTCATAGCTTGAACTTAAATAGTTTTATTGTAGTCATGTATTTGGAGAGATGAGCTAAAGCGTGCTGTATCTTAGTACTTGATCCCAAGGAAGATAACACTAATGGAAATAAATCTCAGCTTGTCCACATCATTTCATATTAACAGAAACATTCCTGCAGTTTCATCAAGACCTGGTTGCTTTCATGGTAACTATTTGATTTCATTTCCTAAGATGTGTTTTGTTATGGCTGTATCGAAGATTTCGATTTAACCTTGTTAATGTTCTGATGATACCAGCGTTTAAAACGTGAAATAGTCCATGTGAATAGAGCCGTCCCCCCCCTCTATTTTCAGAACCTCTCTTCTATGACACCTTCTCTGAAAGGTCAATAAAAAGCTCTTCAAACATGTAAAATACACTTGGCACCAGAGGGCCTCCTGTCAAAAGTAGCATGAGTCAGGTACAGTTGTGGTTTGATGCTTTGAACGGATTCCCACTCACAGGGACCAGAAGGAGAGCAGGATAAAGCCCTGCCCTGTCCGGCACCTGTTCACCACGGGTATTTCTGTGGCTAACTTGCGCCTCTTACTGCCACATGCTTTCCACGGTCCATTGTCACAGCCTCTGTGTCAAGCCATCTCACTGAGGGGTTTCCTCTTTTCCCCTGACCTTCTACTTTACTAGGCCCAATGGAATTTTCCAGGGACTTGTCTCTGCTGATAACAGGTCTCAATAAAGCATATAAGACAGAGAGTCCCTCACATGGCTTCGAAGGATCATCCTGGCAGTCCTTCTAGAAAGTTTGTCGTTCTTCGGGCAGCCCATGACACTTTTGACATTCTTTGCCAACTCCATAATTCAAAAGAATCAATGGTTTGGGTCATCCTTATTCATTGCCCAAATTTTACATGCATAAAAAGGCAAATGCAAATGCCATGGCATGAGTCAGGTACCTTGACATCTTTGCTCTTTAAAGAGGTCTTTTGTAGCAGATTTGCCCAATGCAACCCTTCTTTTTCCGGTTTATCGTGATGTTGTCTATTGATCCAATTAAGGGAATGTGGTTTTCTTTACATTGAATTATAATTCATGCTAAAGGCTGTCACGTTTTCATTAGCAAATGCTTCAAGTCCTTTTCAGTTTCAGTAAGCAAGGTCATATATTAGCACTCTGTAACTAGCTGTAACTTCATTGTTTATAGAGGCCCTGGTGGCATAGTGGTTAGACATTGAACTGCTAGCTGCAAGGTCAGCAGTTCAAAACTCTCCGTTATTCTGCAGGAGAAAGATAAGGCTCTCTACTCCCATAAATAGCTACCGTCTCTGAAACCCACAGGACTAGTTCTACCCTGCCTTATAGGGTCACTGTAAACCAGAATCAACTTTATGGCAGTGAGTTCAAGGTAAGTCTTTGTTTGATAATTATTCATTCTTCTTGGTCTTAAAAACGATCCCTGAAGTACAAGGAATCACTCATATTAGTGAAGGAGGTCACTGTCATGTGATGACGCACTTGCTCAGAAAGCTCCTTTACTAAATGAAAGCTTAGGAAAGCAAAGGCATGAGCTAAGGGTGAGCTTGTTTACCACTGCATTACTGCTGAAAAATAATATGCTGCCCTGTGGGAGGTATTTCTGTGCTTAATCTACGCCTCTTACTGCCACATGCTTCCCACGGCCACTTTCTCATGAAACCAGCAGTAATTACTGAGCACACTGCAGTTAGGAGACTTAAGGAGACACACCCGTGGCCTGAAGTGTGATCTTACACCACTATCCCTGTTTACCCCTTTATGCTGCATTTCACCATGATTCATCTGTGCAAGGGGGTGTTTGGGGAACTTGAGAGGATTGCCAAAGGCAAAATACAACTTCCTAGATCAAACGTTTTCCAAATATAGTCAGATCCCTAAAATAAAAGGAGAACCAACAACATAGTGGAAATTATTTTTTAAACTTTTCAATAATTGTTGATAGCATCTATTTTAAAAATACTATTGAGTATGGAGGGAAGGTGGAGTAGAAAGGGGGAACCAATTGCAGGGATAACCGATTGCATATAACCTCCTCCATGGGGTACGGACAACAGGAAAGTGGGTAAAGGGATACATCAGACAGTGTATGATATGACAAAATAATGATAATTTGTAAATTATTAAAGGTTCTTGAGGGAGGGTGTGGGGAGGGAGAGAAGATATGGGGAACTGATACCAAGAGCTAAAGTAGAAGGAGGATGTTTCAAAAATTATGATAGCAACAAATATACAAATGTGGTCTGTATATAATTGATGTATATATTGATCATGATAAGAATTGTATGAGCCCCCAATAAAATGGTTTTTTAAATAAATTTTTTAAGAAGAAGCAAAAAAATACCAGAGTGGAAAAATTGCAATTTCTCCTCCTTTACACCAATAGTTAGATATGACTCAAAATCATAACTATAAAATGTGTCTAATAAAAATAAATTGAAACTACCTTTTATTTATAACCTAAGATTATCTAGCGCCCATGGTCAGATCATCAAGAAAGTATTGCTCTGCTGGAAATCCAGTTTTAGCATTCAGTCTCACACAGGGAAGAGAATTCGAGTAGACTTTCTAGATAGAGTTTTTTCATTCCTAGTACACCAAACCTAACAACAAGGGGTTTCTGAAAGGTTAGTTGGGACATGACTCTGAAGTCATGTTAATACAGTTCTCATAATCTGATACACTTCAGATGAATCTCTTTTCCAGGAATAATTTTGCAACATCAAGCACTGGTACTTTGGAAAGTAATGTTCAGTGAGGTATGCATATCTGTCAAAAGTTGACATAACTCAATACTAGAAGCACATTCATATTAATATCATTGTCAAGCCCATCAAAAACTCTTAAATACTGGGCTAACCCCGGTGGTGTAGTGGTTGTGCGCAGGACTGCGACCCACTGGGATGGAGGTTCAAATCCAGCAGCGCTCTCCAGGAGCAAGGCTGGACCTCCTACTCCCACCACCAGGAGGCAGTGATGCCCCCCTCAAAAAAGGCAAACAAAAACTTTTAAATATTGGGATATGTCAAGCACATGGGGATTTCTAAAGTCCTAAGTTTATTGTTGAGCACTTGAAATGTACTTAATATACAACTTTAAATAATTAATGCATACCTAGTGACTATGGTATTGGCTAACACAGGCCCACAATATCCTGACTGATCAGAAATAAAGTCACAACTCATGAATATCCATCTAATCAAAACAGAATTCAGTCTAAGGGCATTTATTTAACAGTTTATTATCTACAAGTATAACTCAAAGACAAACTCTAGTTTAAATATACATTTATATATATGTATAAATGCACACTAGTCTTGACCATGAATCTACAGTCAGCCGTATCAGCACAGTATTCCTTGTCTTGAAAATCTTAGTCATTATTAGAAAACTTTATTATATTTGTTTGATCTATTTCTATGTTATGCTCTTCTTGTGAGGTGCTTTCAATACTTGTTTTTTACTTCTGTTAAGCTTTTCTTCTTTTCATTCCTATGATATTCATCTCTTCAGGACGCTCTGCTCACAGAGCTCATGGTAACATTGTAGTCAAGCCTGTATCAGCATTCTGCTATGTCTCCGACTCATGTGGCTCTGTGTGTCTCAGAGCACAACTATACCCAGGGGGTTCTCAATGGATGATGATGTGGAAGTAGATGACCAAAACTTTCTTGTTTAAAAAAAAATTTATTGGTATATAATTGACATATCATAAGATGTAATGTTCAATCATATGAAGAAGAGTTGTGCAATCATCACCATAATCAATTTCAGAACATCTTCTTCTCATACTCATTGTCGTCGTCGTTCACGCCCCCCCCCCCAACTTCCCTACCATGCCCTTAGGTACTTATTAATGCAGTTACAATCTCCGTAGTTTTATCTGCCCTGGATTTCATAAACTGAAAATCATACAACGCACACACACATACAAAATAACAAATCTAAACAGAAAAACATCAATAAAAAGGAGAAAAATATTGAAACTGAAACAAATGAAAAATAAGTCATAAGGGAGATCATATCTTAAAGTGTTGCATTTTAACCTAACTACATCTGCTATAATCAACTTTACAATGCTCTCTGTCTGGAAACAAGGCTTTTCACATCCCTGAACTATGGTCAAAAGGAATTCATTGGAGGCCTAATTCTTGGGAGGACCCTACAAATGAATTTTGGGTTTCCACTGTTATCCATAGCCTTTGGCAAACTGGATGTTCAGAATTTAAGTGTTGATACAATTTCCTCCTTCAATTTTGTATTTTACTATTTACAACCTTGGGATCACATGGGCTGGTGTGCTTCTTCCATGTGAACTGAATTGAAGTCCCCCTTGTTTGAAGGCCGCTTGGGTGAAGACACACCTGTAAGACCCCAGATATTATTCTTTCTGATAGCCTGGGACCATCTGGTTTCTTCACCACACTTCGCTGTAGCATTCATATCTTCAGTGGTCCTTTCACGAGAGCCATAACTGAGTGGGACCATTTCATAAGAACGAGTTGTTCTTGGACTGGGGCACCACTGGGTGGACACAAGCCGCCAACCTTTCAGTTAACAGCCGATGGGTTAGGGTGAAGCTTAGCCATTGGCATCACCAATGACCTCCTATTAAGAAATAGAGAGGCAGATGTACGAGTTGGTGGATGGACAGACAGGCAAATATATGCCGATAAAGATAGACCTTGAATACTCTTTACCTCTTGCCAACCCCAGCACTCCTCAGAGGTCCAGCATGCCATACCTTTGAGCTAGTCAGGTTAGCAGATGGGCAACCAGCAGGATACAGCCTCACAAATCTGAGTAAGAGCTGCAGATCACGTCGCTCTGAGGTTTCTGCAGGTAACAGCCATTCTCCAATTTGTTTTACTGAGGACAATGTGGCTAAAATTTCTCTCCATGGTTGCAGAATTTTGCTTTCCTTCTTTCCTAGGTACTGACGAAGAGAACGCACCAGGTGCTCGCGGAGAGACGGCTTCACCCGCTCAGAACCCTCAGCCGTCCACCAGTGCTGGTAAGTCTCCGTCATCGGAACTTGTTTTGAGAGCATGCTTCCGAGAGAAGGTCACTTTTTCAAATCTCATTTTTAAGATGAATTTTCGTGTGATTCAAGATTCTAGAGGACCCCCGTGACTGGCTCGAGATTTACGGTGCTCTGAAATACTGCATCAGGGGCGCTCCCGCGCAAGAGAGGTTTCAGTGTAAAATCTGATGCTTTGTGCTATTTTGCTTCTTAAGGAAAAATATGTGTAAACATACCATGACAGTATATTCACTGGAATTTATATAAAGTCAGAAACATATTTTTTCTGATGGTAACATTTGACCTTCCCTTGTAGTAAAGGGCAGGGTTAGGGGCCAAACACAATATACAGAGCAAAAGAGTAGCACCTGGAGATTTGGTTTTCTTTGTCACTGAATAATAAAATCACTTTGAAGACATGTTAACTATATGCTTGTCAAGAACCCGGATATTTTTGTTTCTTTCTTATTGTACTGTGTGTGTGTGTGTGTGTTCATAAAACATTTGACAATCTAACAATTGTTGTTTGTCCTATTCAGTGATGTGGGTTTACATTCAGATTGTTTTTGGTGAAAGGAATGAACTGTGAATGCAGGAAGATTTAGTTGGGAAGCAATGATCATATAGTTAATTATCTTTTTATTTTTCATGGCATGATATCCAGCAATAGCCAAGACTCAGAAATCACAGACTAGATAAATAAATGAATGAATAAATTTGTTAGGTTCTTTGAACCAGACAGTGTCATTCAGAAAAGCATAAATTCCAACATCTTTAATGTGTTCCATCAAGTCCCTCTGTAATAATTTCACTTGGGGGGATAAATGCTTTCATATCATTATCATGTTCATATCTCTGAATAACATATCGCATTTTAAAACTTTTGTATCCTGAATAATACTGAGAAGTAAATGCTTGAAGGTGTTTAAACACTGATAAATAAAATATGTGCCATACAGTTGTTGGAATAGCAATAGAAATTGAAAATATTATGAAGTGGAACAGAGCCATCACTTGTTTGTAAAATCCAATTTTTTAAACGTGTTTAGAATCTAGTTGTCTTTAAATTGGTTTACACTACCACTAAACAACTCAATTTTCTGCTCTGATTTTTCATCTATAGCATAAGAGTTAAAAATATGGTTTCTAAAAATCTTCCTGTTTTCAATATCTACAGTTGTATTACTGCTAATAGTATCAATTTTCAGAGTGTTTTTTGGTTTTTTTTGTTTATGTGAGGAGGTGGGTTTAATTCCCCTTGAGAGCCACATAGTGGCGCTGTGCCGCGATCTAGAAAATAAGAGGAAGGAAGAAGCGGGGACAGCAACCACTGAAAATAAGGAAGGTTAGCTAGAAAATGAGGGGGAAATCCTTTATTTTGATCATTTCTTCTATCTTGCAAAACTACATAGTAGGCGACTGAGCCTATTTTTTAAGATACAAATTATTCCTTTATGCATTTCAGAACCACGTTCTCTATCCACAAAGCCTGGGAGACCACTTCTCCCTGTTCAATTGTTTTCTTCAAGCGCCCTAAAAGGCCACCTCCCTAATAGACCTGATTCGGAAAACTTTGAATAAAAGGGCTTAAATTTTAGACTCTGGGATGAGGGTAAAGCCGAAACTGAGTTCAATATTGGTTTTACTACTGATTGGATGTCAGCTTTTAGGAAATCTGCGCACAGTCCCAACACTCTGCTTTATCAAAGCTGTGGTGAAAATAGCATGTGCCATGCCTTCAAGCCAAGGACAGTGAAGAGTAAATGTCTAATTAATGCCATCCTTCAAAAAGGCAAAGTGAATCTTCCCATTTGCAAATATTTCTGCTAAGATTTTGTTTCAAAAATTAAAAAAAAATTCAAATAACCTTGTTTTATTCTTTGTGGTAAATTACTTTATTTCACCTCTCAAGATGCTTTGAGAGGGGACAGAGAGGGAATTCCTGGCTGGTAGAAATGACTACCACCCTTGGTTGCCAGGTCCACCTAGAGCTGCCTTAAAAGAGAAGGACAGGGATCTAGTACTGACAGCAACCTTGCGTGATGAGAGTGAAGACAGCGTGAAGCTCTGCCTATCAGAGACAAAAAGGCACACCATTTGATTAATAAGCAATATCATGATCAAGGAAGAAACATCCTGATGCTGTCGAAGATCTCCACTCCTGGGGATCTACTCTCCGTGCCCACAAAGGCAGCAATGAGGCAATCTGAACCATTGTACTGAACCACTGCCGCACAAGGCTTCTTCAAAGTGCTAAAACACAAAAATGTCCCCTTGTCAGTGAGGGGGAGCCTGACCGAGCTGCGGTATTTTCAGGCTCCTTGTGTGTGTGCAAAAGCTGAACAATGAAGGAATATGGGTGGCCAAAGGAGAACCGGTGTCTTTGAATTATGGCATTGGTGAAGAACATTGAATAGTCCATCGACTGTCAGAACAAACAAATCTGTCTCGAAAGAAATACAGCCGGAGTGCTCCTCAAAAGAGATGGTGAGCCTGCAACTCACTGACTTTGGATGTGTTAGCAGGAGGCACTAGTCCCTGGGGAAGGTGACTTGGGCACTGGGCACTGAAAAAGCATGCTGTGTCCTCAAGGACATTGACTGACAAAGTGGCTCTCCAGAGATGCTCAGAGATAGCACCCAGGATCAGGCAGAGTGTCGTTCCCTAGTACATGAATCAGTATGAGCTAAAACTGACTTGATAGCGCCCAACACCTACAATCAAAAAAATCAGACCCAGTGCCACTAAGTCAAATCCAGCTTCCAAAGGCCTCTCGGACAGAGTGAAAGCCTGCCATCGGGTTTCTAAGACTGTCGTTTTAACAGAAGTAGACTGTCATGTCTTTGTCCTATAGTGTGTGTCTTTCTCTATCTCTCTAGATAAGCACAGGGGCCTTAAAAATCTTATTGGAAAACAAGTTTTATGGAAAGATGGAATTAAAAGATAATGGAATTTTTCTGTGAATTTTTCTACAAAACCCCCCAGTGTGGGTGGGTGTCTATGATATATGCATGCGAATACATGGTGCTTTGTTTTCTCTCACCTTAGTTACAGTCACAGAAGATTCCAGTACGTCAGAGATTGACAAGAAAGAGGAAGAACAATCCACTCAAAGTACTGACTTGGCCATTGGTAGGTGCTACTCACTGCGTTTACAATTAACACTCGACATTTAACCTTTTCATTGATAAGCCCAATGCCCCCCTTCAGGCCTCATTCATTTTTCTCCCACTTTGTGCCCTTCAAACAAGACTGGCCAGTTGATCACTCCCTTTTCCCTTCTTGATTTAGTTGGTCTTTGGCATTCTTCACACACTCTGCTTAGTCTCATTCCTTCACTGCTCATCATCCTTCTGTGTTCTGCAGCCAACTTCATTTCCTCCCACTGCTTCTCATTCTCTTCTTTTTACTTATCTTTAAAATCTGTTCTCAATATTATCCTTGTGAATGCAAAGAGATCCCAGATGAGCAAAACCAAAAGAAAACGCAAAACAAGCAAACAGACCCCTGTCAACCGAGTTGATGTAACTCCTGGTGACCCTATAGGACAGACTAGAATTACCCCTGTGGGTTTCCAAGACTGTAAATCTCCACAGCCGTCGCATCTTTCTCCCACTACGCATCTGCAAGTTTCAAGTGGCCAGTCATGCAGAGAGCAGCCCAATGCCCATAATGCACACCAGTGAGGCTCCTCTGATAAGCAAGTCACAACAACAAAAAAGAAGAAAATAGGAGACCTCTAACGTCCTGATATAATTTTAATACACAGATACAGTAGTCAAATCAGCTTGGTACTGGTATAATGATAGATTCCTAGCCCAAAGGAACAGAACTGAGTTCCGGTGGCATAGGGGTTACGAGTTGGACTGTGATCCACATGGTTGTGTGTTGGGACCTACCAGCACTCCTCAGGTGAAAGATTGGGCTTTCTTCTTCTGTGAATAGCTACAATTCCAGAAACCTAGAGCAGGTCACCATGAGTCAGCATTGACCATGGCAGGGTGTTTGTTTGAAGATGGTGCTGGCAAAACTGGATATCCATTTACAGAAAAGTCAGACACGACTCATATTTCATACCATCTACAAAAATGTAAGACCCAGGTCTTAAATGTAAAAAACAAAGATCATCAATGAAGAACAGGGACAACCCTGGAGAGCCTAATACATAGCATAAGCACACTGTCGAAACTAGTGAAAAACACACAACCAACAGAAGACAAGCTAGATGAGTTTGCACTCTTTAGTACATCAAAAGATTTCACTAGAAGAGTAAAGTGAAAATCCACAGACAAGGGGGAAATTTGGCACTGACATCAAAGTATTAATCTTCAAAATTTATAGGAAACTTTAACACCTCAACAACAAAAAGACAAATCACCCAATTAAATGGGCAGAGGACATGAACAGACAGTTCACCAAAGAAAATAATCAGCAGGCAACAAATATGGGGGAATGCTGGCCTACCATTAGTCCTTTGAGAAACTTAAATCAAAACAATATGTGATATCAACTATGTGATATAACCTCACCTCAACTTTTACAGAAAAAATTCAAAAACTTGGAAAACAATTGATCTTGGCAAGGGTGCAGACAGACTGATATCTATGCTTATGCACTACTGGTGGAACTGGAAAAGGTTACCACCACTGTGGAAAATGGCATGGTGCTTTCTCTGGAAAACATATAGTAGTCCTCAAGACATTATAAATACTATATGTTCCAGCAATCTCTCTGCTTGGTATATGTCTTAGAGAAATAAGAGCCACACATGGATAGATACACACCCACATCCTGTTAATCACAACACTATTCATAATAGCAAGAAGATGGAAACAACCTCAATGTCCTCCCGGGAAAGAATGGATCATGACCTTTGATGCATGCCCATCCTGGAACACTGTGCAGTGTGAAAGGGAAGGGGAGAGCCTTTGAAGCACCTCATAACGTGGGCACTTTATAAATGGTTTGAGCTTTGACTGTCTTCCATAGCCTTCTTGCAAATTGGGTGCTCTGATTTTAAATTCTAATTTCCTCCTTTTATCTTGGATTTTATTATTTGGAATCCTTGGATCACATGGGCACAGGTGGTCCTTTCATGTGGCCTCACTTAGATGGACCAAGGATTGCATCTTACACAATTCCAGGCACGGTGTCCTACCAGCAATCACTTATTAGCTGAAAGGAAGGAACTGAGAGATTTAGCAAGACAGCATTCTATAGAATCTAGCTTCAGAAAGCCCCCTAAGAGTTCATTTTGTTCATCTCTAAATATTTTCTTGCAAAACTACATGCAATGCAACCATAACAAATGGTTTCTCCCTTTATTTGGATATCATTCCAAGCTTCTTAAGAATTTCTGTTGCTTACTACTTAGATATACGTTGTAAAGAAATCATTCCTTATGACTAATTTGCTGCAATAAGTGAATTCTCTGGCAGGCCTTTCTGGTAAAATGCAAAATAACTAGCTCAGTATCTATATTACTTGAAAGCATTACACCTCAGGATTGCTTTGTTTTCTTGCTTGCTTGCATACAGATAATGAACAATATGAGTCCCTTTACCTTAGGGGAAAACACTCCCTCATCTATTTATCTGAATGCCCATCAGCCTACACGAAATTTTCAAAACAATGTGTATTTTCCTCTGTGACCAAAAAAATACATAAAAGTGTCTAAAATCCACTTGTTTCTTTTATAGATGTGAATCCCAAATCTATAGAGTTGGTCAGTAAGAAAAGTGGCGTGCTCTTGATCACCCTTGTGTCCTTCCTCATTCTCATACTCTTCATCATTGTCCAGCTCTTCATAATGAAGCTGCGGAAGGCGCACGTGGTATGGAAAAAGGGTGAGTGAGCAGAGAGCCTGAGCAAGGCCAAAATAACTGACTGAAGAAAAAGAAAATTCAGCTCATTGACACTTTGCCATTACTGTTTCACTTAGTATTCACCTAGTGCATAAGTATTATGAGTCTACACTTACATATGTCCAGCAAGATCAGGCTCTCATGGCGCAGTGCTTAAGTGCTTGGCTGTTAATTGAAACATCGGGTGTTCAAAACCACCCACTGCTGCCTTGGAGAACGATGGGGCAGTCTGTTGCCTAATGCCTGTAGCCTTGGGCATACTGTGGGGCAGTTTTACTCTGGCCTATGTGGTGGCTCTGATTTGAAATTGACATGGATAGAGTGAGTTTGGTTAAGGCAGAGACTCTCAAACTACCCAATGTCACAACCCTTTAATACAATTTCTCTTGTGGTAACACCCACCCTCCAATCATTGGGCAACCCCTATGAAAGGGTCACTTGGCTTCCAAAGAGGTCATGACACACAGGTTGAGAATGGCTGGGTTAGGGCTTTGGAGTTACCGAAGCTACTCTGACACTACTCACTAAGCCTTCTATTCAAAAAAGGAAAAGCAGAAAGCACATTCATTGATTTATTCAGTAAACATCCGTTGAGCATACTATCTGCCAGGAACTGTTCCCGACACTAGGGACACAGCTGCCAGCAAGACACACCAGGCCCCTGTTCTCAAGAAGGTCATATTCTAGAGATGATTGAACAAAGGTTGAATATAATGATCTGTTTCTGCTCTGTTCTTACTTTGCAAGATCACACTCAGCTTCACTCTTATAATGATGTTTTCCCAACTTGATCTATCTTATTGTTGTTGTTGAGAATACACAAAACAAAACATACAAGAGGGTACCCCCCCCAAAAAAAAAAACATGGAAAGAAGCTCCACTGGTTAGCAGTTTCATGAAACATTTTTCCCTGTAGGTGAGCATCCAGCAACTGAGCAGATTCTTTCTAGTGACAGTTGAGATTTTTCATGAAAGCTGTTTTGCTTGAACATCATTTTTGTGTGATAGCCAATTTAAGAGAACGGCATGAGGCCGTGAAATTTTGTTTCCTGCTTGGGAATAAATCCACCCTTCATGTTATAGGACCTGTCCCATCTGTAGTGCATAATCAGAAGTGGCTTCATCTGAATGGGGTCCCTGCAAATGGCTTGTGGGCGTTCCCTCTCATCCGCAGCCTTCTGCAGGCCAGGTAGTTTAGAATGTAAGCTCAGATACCACTCCTTTTTCTGAGTTTGCATTTTCTTGTTTACAGTTCTTGGGTCACCCATGCCGGTGTGCTTGCTCTGTGTAGATTTAGCCAACACCTCATCTGGTGTCTGTTTCTTTTAAGACACATTTTTATAAGCCCAGATGTTATTCTTTTTTCTTTTTCTTTTCCCTCTCAGATGTTATTCTTGCTGATAGCCCGGCACTACCTGCTTCTTTACCACACTTGGCTATAGCACCTATCGCTTTAGTGATCATTTCATGGGGGTGGGTATTGAGCTGAGCCCAAACACTGTCAATTGGGACTCGGCTATGACAACTGACCTTGGTGTCCCTCATGAAAGATGAGGGTCCTGATCCTTCAGGTTCAGCAACTAAGGTGTCTCCAAGAAGCTTTCATAACTTTGCCCCCGTGTACTCCATCACTTTCATATATAGCCAATTACAAAGATACTCTCTCGAGTCTGTATATATTTGTAAGTGTACACACACTCCCATGGGGTTGGTTCTCATGTCTATTCATGAATCTAGCTTCTCATAGATCAACCTTACTGCAAGATTTAATAGCATTTACCTTGGCTGCCTTTAACTTGTGCGTCAATGCCAACATTTCTTATTAGTTAAGCTAAACTATTGGATTACGTTTACGTTGGCTATGCTAAACTATTAAACTAAACTATTGGATTATGCTTAAAATGCACTGTGAATTGAGCACTTAGTGTACATACAAAAATTATATTATATCTAATAAAATATGGCCCTACTGAATCAAATAATACATGTTATTAAATTAATTTCATCGGGTTTTTTTCCATTGTTAGTATGACTCCTAGAAAAATTTAATGATGCACAGGTCATATGTGAGTGCTATTGGACAGTGCTAATGCTGCTGCATGTGGTGCAAGAACGCCTCCCATGACAGAAATGGTGTAGCTCAGAAGACAAAATATTACACTTTTTAAGAACTCGAAGGCCCAGAAATGTACTTCTCCTAGTTTAATATCAGTTGTGTTAGTCCAGGTAGACTAGAGAAAAAAATTCACAGAGACTCATATGTGTGTAAGAGGGAACTTTATATCAAAGAGCAATTGTTCATTAAGAAAACATCCCAGCACAGTCTATATCAAGTTCATAAGTTCAATATTAGCCCTTACATCCAATATGGTGTTAGCCCATGAATTCCTCTGGAGACGCACGCACACAGCACATGCAATGAATGATGCTGAAGGCAAGAAGATCACAGGCCAATGGTGGATCCAGTGGTGGATCTCAGGCCTAGTACAGGTCTCCATATGACTCCTCCAACTCCAGCTGTCAACATGGCTCCGTATGACTTGTCAGCAGGAAGACGAAGCAGAGAATGTCTCTGGCGTCTAGTGAGCTATTTATCTCCTTCACCCCTCCAAATGAGGTTATCATGCTGCACCCTGATTGACAGGCTAAACTCCACCTCTTCACAAGTTGACAATAGATTATGTAATTGCCATGCCAGTGTCTTTAGATATTTAGAAGAATTGGCATGTTTACTATAGACACACCTAATCGCAGGATCTAAATTTTCAGCTATAAAACTACACAGTAAGCAAAAACTGTATACTTTCAAAATCTCCCATTAATACTTCATCTCCAAGTTCTTTGAAAGCTATCTGATTTGTTTCTTTGGTGTCATTTGGTGGAAAATATTTGATTCTATCTGCTATCATTTTGACTTCCCACAAGTCTTATTAGCAAAAGTTCTAAATTATTTAATGGATCAATAAAGCCAATGAAATGTCATCCAAATGTACCTTTCTTCTATAAATAATGTCTATATAGTGCTGGTGTTATAGTTGGTTATGCAATGGAATGCTAACCACAAGGTCAGTATTTCAGACCTTCTAGCAGATTTAAAGGAGAAATATGAGGCTTGCTGCTCTTTTAAAGATTTACAGCCTTGGGACCCACAGAGGCAATTCTACTTGATCCTATAGGGTCACGGTGAGTTAGTCGGTAGTAATTCTTGGGCAATAAATATAGCTTGTTTATTTGTTTATTTTGGGGAGTTTTGAGACAATGACAAAGATTAGTAATTTGACTTATTTTTTTCAGAAAATGAAATTGCAGAAAACATACCAGAAAATTACAAATTCAGGTCAAGCAATGAGGAAACGACATTCCAAGAGAAAAATGGTCAGAGTAAGTAAGCTCCATGATGTGAGGCTACAAAATATGGTGCATTCATTTGTTACCTGAAAGACGCAGGGTTAAAAAAAAAAATCAAAGTTTGGTTTTTAGCAATAGACAAAAATCAGGCTTCTAACTCAGCTTGCAAATTTATGAAAGTGCATCTCAATAAGTATAAAGAATCAGTAAGTGCATGCAGATGAAGTCATATTTTCCTGGGGAGGCATCCATCCATTGCCACACGTAAGCCCGACTGCAGAAGCGCGAGCTCCTGCCTGAGGTGTTAGCAGGTCGCACTGACATTGGAGTATCGATCATTCAGGGAGCCGTCGCTTGCCGACCCCAGCACTCCTGGTAGTGCATACCTGGGTTTGCTCACCCTCATACAGGAGCTGGCCCCGATCATAATAAATGAAGGAATTATAAGAATAAAACAACTGCCTTCTGCTGGACTCTAACACACAGCAACCCCTCTGTGTCTGCAGAGAGCCATGTGCAGTTTCCAAGGACTGATGTTTTTCTTTTTCTCTTTTTTTCTTTTATGGGCATCACTGCCCTGGTGGGAGTAGGAGGCCCAGCCTTGCTCCTGGAGAGCTGCTGCTGAATATGAACAACCAACCCTGTGGGCTGCAGTCCCACACACAACCACTATGCCACCATGGCTCAGCCCAGGACTGATGCTTTTCAACAGAACATGCATGCTACTACAGTCTTTATTTCTTTAAGCAAATCATTCTCTTGGGGATGGGGGGCTTTTAAAGCTTTTCTAATGATCCATACATACTTTTTATCAAGCACATTTTACATAGGTTGCCATCAAGCTTTTCATAACATTTTCTTTCTAATTGAGCCTTTGGCATCAGTTTTTTTTCCCTCCCCCATCCCCCATCCTTCCACCCTCATAAGTCCTTGATAAATAAATAATAAATTATTATTTTCATATCTTACACAATCTGCTGGGGGGAGTGGAATACATTGATCCCCTGTCTAATTTTTTAGAAATAGCTTGTCGGTTACACACAGCCACCCATGTTTCCTTTCATAGATGGATGTAGTAGCCATCTGGACTCCAGCGACACCCACCCACCCCCACCTCTGACTAGCTCTAGTCCCATCCAGCTTGGCTCCTGGTGGCCTTGTCAGACAGAGTCTCACGGTCCCTGTGGGTCTCTGTGTTAGTCCGGGTAAACTAGAGGAACAAATTTCATAGACTCGCATATAGATGTAAGGGAATGGTTTATATACAAAAGGAATGGAACACTGAGAAAGCATCCCAAGCAGTCCAGTTCAAAGTTATAAGTCCGATATTAGCCCATATGCCCGATACCAGTCTATAATGTCTCCTTCCGACTCACGAAGTCACAGGTCAGTGGGTGCAGAGTCCTGGCACTAGCAGGGGTCTCCCCATGGCTCCTTGCTTCCAGGGCTCAGGGTCCATCAACAGCATCCAGTGGTGGCAGAAGCAACTCATCGCTGGCAGGGATGGCCACATGGCCTCTCCAGCTTCAGTGTCTGGCTCCATCAGGGCAAAGCCATGTGGCTTCTCCTCCGGCTTCCCAGATGCTGCCATATTGTCTTGTCCGTGATTCATCATCTCTGAGACTAACTCCCAACAACTGGGGAAGGTAGGCCTTTCTTTGCCGGCTTCTCTGGGTGACTTCAACTTTAAATAAAGGGTCTTAACCTTTGTACCACACAAAGACTCTCCTTTTCCCCAAGGCCTTTGGTTTGCAAATTTGCTGTGAAATAGCAGGAAAGTTCATATATTTTATTTTAGGTTTGTTAGGAAATCATTGATATAGCAAACCATAACAGTCCTCTGGTGATTACATGTTGGGCTGCCATCTGCAAAATGAGCAGTTCTAAACCACCAGCCACTCTAAGAAGAAAAACGGACTTTCTGTTACCATTCCTGTTCACAGTGAAGCATCGCAGAAACCCACAGGAGCAGCTCCCCCATCATCCTTTAGGATCACTGGGAATCGGCATTAACTCGGTGGCAGTGAGTGAGTTTGGGTGGTGCGATAGCTATACACTGGGCTGATAACTAAAAGGTTGGCAGTTCAAACCTACCAGCGACTTCATGGAAGAAAAACCCTGGGCACTCTCTTTCTGTAAAGATCACAGACTAGGAAACTCTGTAAGGTAGCTCTACTCTGTCCTGTGAGTAACTATGAGTCGACCAGACAGTGAACAAACAAGGCAAAACTGGGTTTTTAATTAAAATATAGCAACACATTCTGTATTTGTATTTATCTGTGAATTTTATATTTGATTTTATAAGTCAGTATCTATTGTCCACTAAACTACTCTTAAGTAAATAGGGGCAGCTTTGTTCCAAATAAATATTTACCTTCAACGTGTTTTTTCTTTCAGATTCCCACCCTAAGAGCTGCATGAACTATCTCACACGATTGTATACAGAAGCAAAATTAAAGCAGAAGGGAGCTGCACAGCAGTTACAAGTCACAGACGCGGGTTCTCCTATCCCAGAGAAGGTTGTATAGCACTCCTGCGACAGCCACCTCATTTCAGGGCAGCCGCCTGCCTGTCCCTCAAAGGATCAACTTCTGAGAGGGAGCACAATGACTGTGACACAAATAATACACTTGGGGTACACCAAAAGATGATGTCCTCTGATGACATCAGGGTAACAGGGTAACAGGGTACCTGGTAACAGAATCAGGACCAAATCATGGACATACTGCTTCATGGTTTAAAGTAATACAGCCTATTATGCCTGGCACTACCTACTTCAGAATGGGAGGATTCTACGAGGCATTGTGGATCAAGGTCAAGGTGACCAGCTCATATCTCGATGTGGAGGAAGCAGAATTTTAAAGTGCTATGCTCAGGTGGAGCTGCTTAAGAAATAATGACAATAATTAAATCTCTTCTGCTGCTCTCCAAATAAAGGACATTAGGATGAAAGGGGTCTAAAGAACGTATCTGACTCCAAGGAGGTCACTTTAAAGACCAGCTTTATAAAGATAACAAACATCTGCAGGAAGAGATGCTACATAATAACAAAATGGAACCGTAATTTAGTTTAATTGATTAAGAATGTCTACTAGAGCTTTGTGGTCTTGAAAAGGACTATCTATATCAGATCAAATTGGCAATGGGGGCTTGATGAGAATTTAGGGGGTAGTGTGTCTGTGTTAAAGGTGAAGGAATCACATAGAAAAGAACAGACAGTGCTTACACAAATGGCGAATGGAGTCATTGTGCCTGAATTGTACATGAAGTCATTGATTTAGTGTCTGTTTTGCTGTGTGTATTTTCATATATGTATATTTAAAATCATATTGATACTAATGAATGGGTCTGATGAACATGAATATTCCATGGAGTTAATTCAAGGAAAACCCAAAGATTAGGTTTTTCATACCAAATCACAGGCATTGACCTGATACAGAAAGTGTTTATCTGGACACTACAAAAACCATATACAGGTGCTGAGCCCTGGTGTCGTAGTGGTTGTGTGTGGGACTGAGGCTCACTGGGTTGGCGGTTCAAATCCAGCAGCAACTCTCCATGAGCAAGGTTGGGTCTCCTACTCCTACCAGAAGGCAGAGATGCCCCCCAAAAAATATATATACAAAAGAAAAAGAAGACTTTAATTTATTGCCTTTTGATCTTTTAAATGTGTTTAAAATAACTTTTTATATAAAAAGCAATAATCACAGCAGAAGAACTCAAAAAGTTCTATTATCTCTTAATTCCATTTTACATGACCTTTTTGAAACTTCCTTTTATTGTATTTCTAGCAGTTGCTTTTCTGGATGTATAGTTGCTTTCACTTTTACTATCATTATGACTAGTCTTTTTTCTTTTTCTTTTTTAATGGAATCAGCTTACTTACAGCATAGCAAATTCTGGTGTTTAGATGACATATTGCTCATTGCTTACATCTAAATAAACCAAGCTGAAAATGCATGCACACACACATTCCACCCATGGTAAGAGTTTATAATTTGCAAGAGGAAAGTAAAAGGAAATAGAAGAAAGAACTAGAAGGCAAAAGACATTGATATTGGTGTAAATATAGGCATGTATATATAAATATAATAATATATCAAGAGTAGGATATAGGTCTATGTACATATGTTAAGTATCAAGGTAGCAGACAGACATTGAACCTCTACTCAAACTTTCCCTCAATGTAAGAACATTTGATCTAATAACCTGGCATTCTGTGATGCTCACTTTCCTGACATGATAAAAAAATGGTGCATAATCAAATGTGGTGAAGACAGCTGACAGTGCCCAGCTATTACAGAACATAGCGTCTGGGTTCTTAGAGGTTTGAAGTTAATCAAGCATTTAGGGAAGCAAGGAAGCAACAAAGTCCAAATGGAAGAAGCACACCAGTCTATGTGATCAATCTGTGGGATCAGGTATCAGGCATCAAAGACCCAAAGCAACAATCATGTCAATGTGAGTGAGCAGGGTCAAAGTGGAGACCCAAAGCCTATCTGTAGACAATTGGATATCACCTCACAGAAGGGTCACAAGAAAGGGACAAGCCAGCCAGGGTGCACTATAACACTGACAAAACACACAACTTTCCTCTAGTTCTTTAATACTGCCCTCCCTACTCCCCATCATGATTCCAAGTCTACCTCACCAATCTGGTTTAACTGGAGCATGTACACTGGTACAGATAAGAGCTCTTATCACATGGAATTCAGGGCAGATAAACCCCTGGGGAACAATAATGAAAGTAGTGATAACATGAGTGTAGGGGTAAGGTGGGAGGAGAAAGGAAGAAATCAAGCACAATGATCAAAGAATGTCCCCCTCACCCCTGAAGGGGACAAAGCACAGAAATGAGAGTGAAGGGAGACAGCAGATGGTATAAGATATCAAAATAATCATTCATTCTTTATCAAGGATTCATGAGGGTGGAAGAATGGGGGAGAAAGAAAAAAAAAGCAGCTGATACCAAGGACTCAATTAGAAAGAAAATGTTTAGAAAATGATAATGGAAACAAATGGACAAATGTACTTGATACAACTTGTGTATGGATTGTTATAAGAGCTGGGAGAGCCCCCAATAAAATGATTATTAAAAAGAGAGAGTGTTTATAATTTGTTACCAAGATTAATGGTCACAAGAAAGTTGAGCATTGGGCTGAGTCCTTGTGGCGTAAGTGGTTGAGTGAGGGACTGCGACCCGCGGGCTTGGTGGTTCAAATCCTATGGCGGCTCTCAGGAGTAGCACTGGGTAGGGCCCATGACCACCAGAGGGAATAATGTCCCCCCCCCCCAGTAAAAAGAAAGTTGAGCATTGACTTAAATAAGGAAGAGCAAAGATGAATTGATGCATTTGAATTATAGTGCCGGTGAAAAAGAATGAAGGTACCAGGGACTGCCAGAAGAACAATCAAATCTTTCTTGGAAGAAGTATTGTCAGAATGTTCCTTCAGAAGCAAGGATGTCAAGACTTCATACTTTGGACATGTTATCAGAAGAGACTAGTCTCTGGAGAAGAACATTGTCCTTGGTCGAATGATGGGGCAGAGACAAAGAGGAAGACTATCAACAAGATGGCCAGACACAGTGACTGCTACATTGAGTTCAAACATGAAAACAATTGTACGGCTAACAGAAGACCCGTCAGGGTTTCATTCTACTATTGTACACAACCACTGTGGGTCTGTGTCAACCTGACAACCACAAGAGGGTCAGCCTCAGTTGTCCTGATATATTTTTTCTGGAGAGTACTTTTTCTTAAACATCGCAAAATTATAGAACGAGGTCAAAATAGAAAATCACTCCCCTGACCCCATGCATCAAATAGGAGCAGTTTGATGGAACCTATACTGAAATTCCCTTTCAATATTTTCATGTATATGCTTACCTACAGAAACACTCACAGTGTAACTGTCAAAAGCAGGAGATCAATAAGGATTTAGTTCCTCAATCGTCCTTAAGTTCATTCAAGTTTCTTCAAATGTCCCAAATTTTGTCCTTCAGTTTGGCAGGTACAACCTCTCAGTCTTTCCTTACCTTTCATGACTGTAACCTATTCTTTAAGATTATATTTCAATTATTTTTATAGGCTGTCCCTTATTTTTTGCTAATGCTTCTTTCTGGTTAGATTAAAACTATTTAATTTTGACAGGATTATCATGGAACATATGTTATAGATATATCATAGCAGTCTATAAGGAATTCATTATTTCAATGTATCCCATTTTAGTGCTGCTGTTCATATTGATCAACTAAGACTTCTTCATTATGAAGTTATTCTATTTTCTTTTGTAATTAAATAACAATTTATGGGGAAATATTTTTACATTCAAATATCTTATTACTTACCTTCATCAAACTTTCAAGTTATTCATTTATTTGTATCTGTATGACTCAAGATTACCCATGTCATTTAATGTCTATGATCTGTCGTCATCAAATGAGGCCACTATTAATTTGATGCTGAAATTATGGGGCCTATTTTCTGTGTCCTTGTGATATATGCCTATGGGCTAATAGCGGACTTATGACTTTGAACTGAATGCGGTCACCTTCTAGCAGGGAGCCCCACGCGCCAGTCCAGGCTGTGCCCCGCAGATGGAGGGGGCATGCTCACCGCCCCTCCCCCCACCACAGCCGAGCCAAGAACCTAAACGTACAAGACCTGCTCTTTTCTTCCTCAAATGTACTTTAAAAAGGAAAAATTGTACATGCCTGTGTTAGTCCGGGTAGACCAGAGAAGCAAAGTCATAGACTCACATACGGATATAAGGGTAAGGTTTATATACAAAAGGAATGGAACATTGAGAAAGCATCCCAACCCAACCCAGTCTAGTTCAATGTCATAAGTCCGATATTAACCCATATGCCCGATATCAGTCAATAAAGTCTCCCTCTGACTCAGGAAGTCACAGGTCAGTGGGTGCAGAGTCCTGGCACCAGCAGGGGTCTCCCCATGGCTCCTCACTTCCAGGGCTCAGGGTCCATCAACAGCATCCAGTGGTGGTAGAGGCAACTCAGCGCTGGCAGGGGTCTCCATGTGGCTTCTCCAGTTTCAGAGGTCTGGTTCCACCAGGGTAAGGCCATGTGGCTTCTCCTCCAGCTCCTCCGGCTCCCAGAATGCTGCCATCTTGTCTTATCCATAGTTCGTTGTCTCTGAAACTAACTCCCAACAACTGGGGAGATAGTTTCTTGGTCTCTGCAAGAGAAATACCGCAAGATTTCCCAGAAGGCTCAGGAGAAAGCCATGCCCACACGGAGGCCTCATTGACTACTCAATGGCTATCTCCAGATTAACAGGCTAGCCTCCACCCCTACATCTCAATCATAAAATTGGCATATTGAATACATGACCACCACAATGTCTTTTATGTTCATTCTATATTTTTGTACATATTGTTAGGGGTCAGCTATTTTTAACAATCTCAAATGACAAAACCAGCCTGCGGTGCGTTCTCCCTCCTATTTCTGACTTTACTTCAGGTGTGATCTTGTTCATGATAATCTCAAAAGAGAAAAACAAAACATAAAACTTATAGGAAAAGCACAATCTTATTCTGAGTATCCTAGTGACTGTTTTTGTGTATGTACTTAGCTGTTAAGTATTTGGTTTGTATGAGATGGTTAAAGAGACCAAAGATAAAAGGCTTCATTTTCTTTTTTTGGTCAATAAAGTTGCTGTTTATTTTATTGGAGGTGGAGGCTATTCGATGTATGCATGAAACAATGTTGTCCAAAAATAAACCAGAATTTTATTTTGAGCTCAAAAAAGGGGGAAGCTTCATTATTCCTAGGATTTACTTATTCTATAAATCCTCTGGGTAACAAGGATGTTCAGAAAGTCATTCTTGCTGAATTGGACTTTCTTTCCATCGATAGCCTTTCTGAAACAAGCCATATTTGCTCTCCTGACAAGTTCCAGTTATCTGGCTATGTTAATTACTAGAATCCTTAAATAATAAATAAATATTTTCTCTGCAGTTAATCCAAGATATGGGAGGAATATATCCTAAGGAAAGAGATTTTAATGCAAATAGATTGGTGTAAAAAGGCCTTAAGAAATATTACTTTCCTAATAAAGATAAACACAAAATCTCAAGAAAAAGCTTGAACTGTTTAACTCTTTATCTAAAGTTTCCTAGACGTTGAGCCCCAGTGGCGTAGTGGTTGTGCGCGGGACTGCGGCCCACTGGGATGGAGGTTTGATTCCAGCTCCACGGAGCAAAGGCTGGGTCTCCTACTCCCACCACCTGCGAGCAGTGATGCCAAAAAAAAAAGAAAAAAAGTTTCCTAGACAACCAAAATGGCTCCACTTAAGAAAGCAATTTCTACACAAAGATCATTGGTCTTGGTGTTTGCTATCAAGTTCAGCCATGAAGAACGTCTTCCATTAATTTTGAGATTTATGACATGTTCTGACAGTATGAATATACACTTTGTTGCCCCATCCCTTTCCCCATTCTCAGCACATCTTGCTTGTAACCTCAGTCAAAACTTAACCACAAATAGCTGTTTGATAATTTATAGTTTCATGAACTATAAAAATTTCTTCTGTGTGAGAAATTTTAGTTGAAATCATACGGTCCCACTTGATTAGGCTGGTGTTTTCCTTTTTCTGAATAAATTGTCTTATTTTCAATGTTTACAGACAGAAAGGATTCTTCTCTACTATATCCATATATAATCAATCTCCTAAATCAGCCACCAGGTCTTTCTCCTTGAAGTAGCCTCCTTTGCCCTGCTCAGATTCTGATTTCCCATTCTACCCTTCCCCCACAGTGTGGCTGCTCTCCTCCCCAACCTTGGACTCTTGAACTCACACCAGAGCAGCATGCACACATTACTGCATGGAACCCTCCCTCACTATCTCAAGGTCAGACGCCACAGGAGACACTGCACCCTCAGCAAGCTCAGGCATGGACACTCTTCTCAGGACAGCCACCCCTCAGTTTCCCCCCAATCCCAATGCAGAGACCTGTTTTGCTATTACCCCACCCAATGAATTTATGAGTGAAGAATGATGTGAAGAAATAGGAGAAGGGAAAATACCCAGAGCTCCTGATTTCTAAGAAGGTTTTAAAGTGTGCAGACATCAAAATTAGGCATGCCATCTATAGTTCTAAAGCAGCTGTGAAACAGAAATCACTCACCAAGTTATTAATATTCTGAGAATAATCTAGAGTGAACATTTTCGCTTCAGAGATGTTGCTTGTTATGGATAATTAAACCTTGTTACTTCAAGTTATGTTGGTAAATTAATCCTTCTCAAACACGTTCAATGGGACTGCTGCCATTGTTCCAATTGTACTCCAGAGGTCAAGATAATGAGGCAGCATTATAGGCAACAGAGAGGGGAAAAAATGTAGCCAATCATCAAATTGCTTTATAGAAATTCATAGAACAGGGATTCCCAGGTTTATCCTCCTGGTTTGTGTCTAACAGACTTGAAGAATTGCTTTTTAATTTGAAATTTTAAAAACTCCCTGAGTAGTTCTAACAGTTTGAGAAACTTGTTGAGAAACAAACCAAAAATTTTCAAAGCACACTGGATGGGAAATATTTCCTTTACATCGATGATTTAGTGACTTGGTGAAATTGTGCTAATGATCCAGAGATATGTCATTAGTCCTGTAAACTAGAATTTAAATCATCTCACATACATAAATCCACCAGCTATCCCTCAGTTTGAAATACTGTGGAGGCCTGTGTGGTTTCTGTGGTGCTGGAAGGGATGCCACGGATATTTCAAATACCATCAGGATGCTCACAGTTGACAGGTCTCAAAGGCACATCCATGCCAATTCAGATTAGGAAGGAAGCACTCACTGTTTGCTTTGAAAATCCTGCAGATAAGAGTAAAATGCAGTTCGGCTGCATTTCAGAAGATGAGCCACCTAGGCTGTAAAGTTTTCAAAATATATAGCAGCTACAATAATGGGCTCGGGCATTAATGCTGATCTTGAAGATGGTGCAGGGCAATATTTTAACCTGTTGTATATGGGGAGTTTTGAGTCAGCGTCTAATTAACAGCAAATAACAGCAGACATAACAAGACATTAGTCCAATATGTAATCTCTTAGAAGAATTTTTCTTTTCTTTCTTTCTTTTTTTGGCATCACTACCCTCTGATGGTCATGGGAGCTACCCAGCCTTGCTCCTGAGAGCTGCTGCAGGATTTGAACCGCCAAGCCAGTGGGCCGCAGTTCCGCACTCAACCACTATGCCACCGGGGCTCAGCCAGAAGAATTTTGCAATTTCCTCTGAAACCTGTCTGGGACTTAACAATCTTCCATCAGAAGATCTCCAAAATTTCCCCCCGATTTCTAGTCCAGTAGTATGAAATGAGATCAGTCTTCCAGAAGCAGGACATTTTTAATTGTCTTGTCCAATCCAGTATACAACTATATACAGTCCAAAGTCATCTGTGGACAAAGAGCATCTAACTCACACAGTACAGTGCCTGGTCCATGGCTGTTTCTCTCTATCTATTTGGCAAAGAGCAGAAGGAACGTAGGAAAAATAAAATAGCCTTTGTAAAATTCTACTAAGAGCCAGAAAATTCTCAGGTGTCAACTAATTTAAAACCAACACAATATTGCAAGGTAGATGTTATAATGTATATTTGACAGATAGATGCTTTAAACTCCACAAAATGTCTTGGAAGACTAAAAAGATTCCAAGCCAATTAAAAGTAGAGGCTAAATTCAGATCTGGGTTCTGTCTTCAATGGTGTGCTCCTTCTCTCACTATATTAAGATGTTTCCAGTTTAGAGATAAATTGAGATGTTAAGTGGATGTTAAGTGAGATGCTAAGTGGATGAAAATTCTTATTAGACTATAAATCTTTCTGTTTCATATTTCTTTCATGAAGCAGCTGGCAAGTTTGAAGTCTTACAATTAGGAGGCCAATGTACAAACAACAGTGCCAAATGCTCATAGGTGTTTGGTGAAAATAATTATTCTTAAGTCAAATATCCTGGGGAAATGTTGAACACTGCATCTCTCTGTCCTGCAACAGCTGTATCTGTGATCGTGGCCCTGTTAGGAAATAGGATTTATGGTGGTTGTGCTTACCAGTTCCACTAAATGAGATTATCTTGGAGTAGGATGAATCCTAATTCTAATAAACCGTGTTCTATACAAAGGGGGAATAGACATGATCCTGTTCCCCACACTGTGCGGTCATGTGTTTCATCCCCGGCCCCAAAGATCAATTTGGACTGGTGTAAAAGAATCATGGTGGTCCTGCTCCCCTCAGCAATGGTCTCTGTAGACTGGGGCAGATGAAACACTTCTGGCCCATGAGAGAAGAGTGAAAGTTCGAGGGGGCCTGAAAAAGAAAGATGCTCCTCAATAATAAAAAGAAAGAGTTGGAATGAAAACAGCCTCTTGCCTAGTCCTAAGTGTTATAACTGCAAGTAATACCTGGATCTACTATAGCCTTCTAACCTCTGTGTGGGAAACTGAGTTAAAGTGAAAATTATAGACAAAGAGATTTCATTTTTCTGAATCCTTCATCATGTTGCTAGGCTGCTGTATATTTCAGATCTTCTTGTTAAATTCAGTAAAGGTTCTCTTATTACTGGATTCTCAATTACTTTCAACTCCTTTTTTTAAGATCATTTTACTGGGGGCTCTTACAGCTCTTAGAATAACCCACACATCAATTGTATCAAGCATATTTGTACATAGGTTGCCATTATTATTTTCTAATCATTTACTTTTTATTTGAGCCCTTGGTATCAGGTCTTCTTTTTTCCCTTCCTCCCCACTTCCTGTGCTTCCCTTGACAAATTATAAATTATTATTTTCATATCTTTGAAAAATAATTTTATTGGGGGTTCATACAACTCTTATCACAGTCCATACAAAGATCCATTGTATATCAAGCATATTTGTACATTTGTTGCCATCATCTTTCTCAAAACATTTGCTTTCTACTTAAGCCCTTGGTATCAGCTCCTCATTTTCCCTCCTTCCCCACTCCTTCTTTCCTTGTGAACCCTTGATAATTTATAAATCATTATTATTTGTTTTTTTTTGTTTTTTGGGGGGGCCATCACTGTGAATCATTATTATTTTGTCATATCTTACAGCACCTGATGATTCCCATCACTCACTTCCCTGCTGTCTGTACCCCAGGGAGGAGATTATATGTAGATCCTTGTGATGGGTTCCCCCTTCTACTCCACCTTCCACTTACCTTCCTGGTATTGCTTCTCTCATTATTGGTCCTGAAAGGTTTGTCTGTCCAGAATCCACTGTTTTTCCAGTTATTATTTCTACCAGTATGCATCCTCTGGTCTAGCCAGATTTGGAAGGTAGAATTGGGGTCATGAGAGACTGTAAGTCTTTATGGGAACAGACTACCTCATCTTTCTCCCAAGAAGTAACTGCTGAGTTTGAACCATCAATCTTGCAATTAGTGTTCTTAAAAAGCACAATTTGGGGAGGGGGAAACTTATCTGGATCAATCAATCCCTTTTATAGAGGAGGTAAGTGAGATCCAGAAATGTTTGCTTGGTCTTCAAAGATCACACACTAATGAGTGAGACAATTGTTTTAGAACTTCAGTCTCTTGACCCCAAATCCATAGCAGAGTTCTATTTCTTTCTTTACATCTAAGGTGGTGCTTCATACTCTCTTCTTGCTAATTGGAAAATTGAAATAAAGAACAACTGAGAAATCTCTATTTAATGAGCTTTTTTCCCCCCTCTTCTGTTCTAAATCTTGTTTTCAGGTTAAAGCCAAATTTAAAAAAAAGTAGACAGCAGAAACGGCTTACATTCTCTTATGTGCCTCACTGCTTATTCAAGGAGTGTATCTTGCCTCATTCTCAGCAGGTTTAACTTTGCAGATACACCCCAGTTTGATAGTAAATTATGCCAGGGCTACTGGAGCTCCACCAAACACATGGCACAATTTTTAAACAGGAAAGGATGCCTCTTGAAGTTAGCTCCTGAGAGCAGAGTAAAAGGTGAATCATTTTTAAAAAGCAGTAAGATTTTCTTGAGAGAGACTGGAGTTGCTGTGAAGTGAGTACCAACTCAATGACAGTGGGGGTCAGTAAGCCTCATTCATCCACACCATATTCTCTAAATGAGTTACCCACTCTGCAGAATAACTCAAATGACAGTGAATTTTAAAATGAACAAATGATATTCTGTACATGAAGGAATGTTCTTTCAAATCTTGGTCAGTTGGTTTCACCCATGGAATAACTTATATTTTACATGGGAATGCCCACACCATGTTCAGTTATTATGAAGTTTAATTGAAATAAGATAACACAGGCCATAAGATAATAAAGTTCAGGGTTTTTTTTTTAGGCATCACTGCTCTCTGGTGGTGGGAGTAGGAGGCCCAGCCTTTGCTCCTGTGAGGTGGAATTGAACCTCCATCCCAGTGGGCCGCAGTCCCGTGAACCACTACGCCACCAGGGCTCAGCCCAAGCCCAGGCTTTTATAAAGACTTTATATGATAATTTAATGCTTCTTACTTGTATATTAGGTTCATTAGTTCACTTGTTCTTATTTTGCTGTACTATTTTTTAGATAGTGTCATAGCCGTTTCTGTGCCTGCATCTATTTCCCACAAACACACTGAGGAATGGCTGACACTAACAGGGAAGGAAGGTTACTGCTACTCAAGATATTGCACTAAGGTTTACCTCCTTTAACAAAAATTGACATCGCAATTCTAGGAATGTGATTTACTATTGATGCTTAATTTTTTTTTTAATGTCTAGCATGAAAGAAACATGTGAAAACAATGGAAAATGTCAACTTTTCACCACCAATTTGTTGAGTTTATTTAAATAAGTGGATAACAATATGTGAAAATGGAATTAGATCTACTTTCTCATCATATTTAAGAAATAAAACTTAAATAAATACAAGATTTAAGTGATCATAATGAAGATATAGAAATCCCGAAAAAAGCAATTTAACTGTTTTATATGATCTTGGCATTCAATAAAGTTTCCTACTCTGGGAGAGTGGGAAAAAATTTAAAAATAAGGTTTCCTACTAATGATTCAAAATTCAGAAGAAAGTAAAATACTGATAAATTTTACTACATTTCTAAAAAATTACTTTTCACACTACAAAATAATAAAAGAAAAAGTGAAATATGTCCTGAAAAACTGGGGAACATATTTGCAACTAATAATGTAAAGGAATAATATTTCAAATATATAATGAGTTTCTAAAAATCAAGGAGAAAAATCAATACCACCCCACAAAAACAGAAAGACAAATTGTTTTATTTTTTTAAATCACTTTATTGGGGGTTCATATAACTCTCCTCACAATCCATTCATCCATCCATGTGTCAAGCACATTCATACCTATGTTGCCATCATCATTTTCAAAACATTTTCTCTCTACTTGAGCCCATGGTATCAGGTCCTCATTTTTTCCCTCCCTCCCCCATCCATCCTCCCTCATGAACCCTAGATAATTCATAGTTATTATTATTTTTTTCATGTCTTACACTGACTGATGTCTCCTTGCACCCACTTTTCTGTTGTCCATCCCCCTGGGAGGAAGTTATATGTCAATCATTGTGATCAGTTTCCCCTTTCTCCCCAGCTTGCCCTTACCATCCTGGTATCACTACGATCGTTAATGGTCCTTGGTGGTTTATCTGTTCTGGATTCCCTGTATTACAAGCACTTATCTTTAACAGTGAACACACTCTAGTCTAGCTGGATGTATAAGGTAGATTTGGGGCCATGATACTAGGGATGAGGGGAGGGAAGGAAGCATTAAAGAACTAGAGGAAAGCTATATGTTTCATCGATGCTATACTGCACCCTGACTGTCTCATCTCTTCTTGGTGACTCTTCTGTAAGGGGGTATCCAATTGTCTACAAGTGGGCTTTGGGTCTTCACTCCACACTCCCCCTCATTCCCCTTGATATGATTTTTTTGCCCTGGATCTTTGATGTCTAATACTTGATCCCATTGACACCTCGTGATCACACAGGCATCTTCCATGTGTACTTTGTTGCTTCCTTGCTAGATGGCCGCCGCTGTTTATCTTCAAGCTTTAAGACTCCAGACACCATATCTTTTGATAGCTGGGCACAATTAGCTTTCTTCACCACATTTGCTTATGCACTCACTTTGTCTCCAGTAATCATGTTGGGAAGGTGAGCATCACGGAACTCCAGTTTAATAGAACAAAGTATTTTTGCACTGAGGGAGTACTTGAGTGGAGGTCCAATGTCCATCTGCTACTTTAATACTAAACCCAAAAATACATGCGCATAGATCTATTTTCCCACCCTCATATATAAATAAACTTAAATATGTACATGTCTGTATTTAGAGCTCTATAAAAGCCCTTTGCCTCCTAGTTCCTTCCCTATTTCCTTTACTTTCCTTTTGTCCCACTCTCCTGCTCAGCCTTCCATTTGGGTTTCAATAATTCCTCTAGGTTACATTGCCCTTGATCAAGACCTTCCAGACTTCCTACACCCTCCTCACCATCAATTTTAGATCACTTGTTCTCTTGTCTTTGGGTTTGTTAATACCCACTTCCTTTCCACTATCTTCCCTTTCCCTTCCCCATCTGGCCTGTTGTTTTCTCCTCTGGATTGTTTACCCTGCCTATCTTATCTAGACAGGCATGCAGAGTCAATAATAAGCACAAAAGCAAGACAGAATTGTTCATTTCTTTGGGGTATGGTTCCCACAAAATTTTATAAAGCATTAGTGTTTTTACCATTCTTCTACCAAAACTTCACCATGGTTGCCATTCTTGATTCTTCCTTCAGTGTTAGCTGAGCATCGTGTTGCTCTGATAGCGGCTCTTTTCAAATTGATTACCTAGCCTTCTTAGCACGCAAACTAGATCCTATTGAGACATGTTATAGCAGTACGGGTTAGTTTGGTGTAAAAAAAGAAATGATGACCTGCATACTTTTCCCCATATTTTCCATGAAAAATTTGAAAACCCCTAGTATTTCTTCCATCTTGAAACCTATGATACGATTTGCCAGTGTATAGAATACTGTGATTTAATTGTTGTTAATAAAGATCCCTGGGTGTCACAAATGGTTAGTGTTTACCAATCAGAAGATTGTTGGTTCAAATCCTGCCATATCTCAGAAGAAAGATCTGGCAACCTGCTTCTTTAAAGCTCACGGTCAAAGAAACACGTGGACTTGGTTCGGCTCTGTAGCACATGGGATTGCCGTTAACCACTCTCAACGGTGCTGGGAGGCATCCATTCCCAGGAGTACAAACTTCTGTAGGGTTAATAACTAAAATAAAAATTCAGGTTGATAGAGCATACATCTGTTTGACTAGCTAACCCACAGAGTCACACTCACCGCCATCAAGTCAATTCCAGAAACCCCCAGCAGTAAGAGTTTGCCTCAGGAAACGGCAAGGACAGTTCTCCTCTGTCTTACAGGGTCTCTCTGAGTTGGAATCTGACAAGCTAATTCCAACGTCATTCCCAAAGTGGTTGCACCAGTTTACATTTGCACATTACAATATTTGAGAACTCTTCGTTCCGCATCTTCCCCAACACTTGGCACTGTCATGTGTTCTAAATCCATGCCTGTCAAGGCAGTATTAGGGTGGTGATATCAGTGTTTTTAACTTGCCTTCTTCTGAATTCCAATAATTAAGCATTGACCCTTTGAATTTCCTCTTTTTCAAAAACCTGTTCAAATTGTCTGTCACCACAGCACTGTGCCCCATGGGACTTATAATTGCTGGTTTATCAGAAATAGACTTGAGTGGCTAGCAGCCTAGCGTTAAGTATGAGAACCTCCTTCAGAATCGAATCTTTTACCCAGTATTTTATTTATTTGTTTGTTTGTTTGTTTGTTATTTATTTGTTTGTTTGTTTATTTTACCCAGTCTTATATTGGAATCTTCTCCTTGACTGACAGACGGCAGGTGTCCCAGCAGTTTGTATCCCTTACGGGTTTCTTCTCTCATTGGCATTCCGTCTTTCTGTGGCTTTCCATCGGTCCGACTCACTTTGGTCACCTGGACACCAGGACTACAGCCGCTTCCTCCCCTCTGCCGAGGCAGGGGTGTCCGTCGGGACGCAGCGGCCCCGCCCACGCTGGCCCCGGGCCCCGCCCCCGCCGCGCGCGCGCCCCGCCGCGCCTCCTCCCCCCCCCCCCCCCCCCCCCCCCCCCCCCCCCCCCCCCCCCCCCCCCCCCCCCCCCCCCCCCCGCCCCCGCGCGCCCGCTCCCCGGGCCAGGCCCGCGCCGCGCTGGGGCCGCTCAGTTGCTCGCGGTCGCGGTCGCCAGGGCAGCGCGGGCGACGCGGGAGCCGGGGCGGCGGGGGCGGCGGCGGCGTCCCCAGCTGCGAGGAGCGCCGGGCAGGTGACGGGCGGTTGCCTCCCGGCCCCGGGTGGGCGGCGCGCCTGGGGAGGGGGTCGGGAAGCGCGGCCGGGAGCTGGGTCCCGGGATCGCGGCGGCAGAACCCGGAGCCTGCGCCAGCGCTTGGGGGCCGGGGCGGCCCGGAGCGGCGGGGCCGGCGGCCGCGGAGTGTGGGGCGCAGACCCGGCGGCCACTCTCCGGGTTCAGGAAGACGGACCCCGGACGCCTGCCGCGTCGGTTCCGTCGCCACTAACTGGACCTCAAGCAGCAAGAACCACAAACGCCCCTCCGAAAGGGGAGAGAGCCGGCGGCCCCGTGGGGGCAGCGTCAGGCAGTTCCAGAGGTGCTGTCATTCATGTAATCAGTTCCGGTCACCACAGTGCGGGTGGGCAAGACCGCAAGGATCCCTGGCGTACTGGCCCGGATCTCTATCCTGATCAATCCTTGTTTTCTTAGACATTTGTCACCCTCCTGGGTCAGAAATGTCGGTAGCGCTATAGTTTTCCTCTGGTGCTTAAACCCAAAACGCTCGATTTCTAGAATTATTTTATGAAAGAGCTCTTATAAATGGAACTTTAAAGATTATTTTAACTTGTTTTTTTCAGACCCCAAGCACAGCTCCCCAACTCTCAGGTAAAACAGGTGTTTATACAAATCATTTTAGTTGAAATGTTCATACTTGATCCATTTGTTGCTATTCAGAAACACCCTAAATTAATCAGGAGTGAAATAGGTGCTCTCGCCGGTAGTAAGGTACTCTTTAAGTGAGCAATATAATGAACTAAATGGCTCTCTAAAATGAAGACAAGAATTAAAATGAAAATCTGTCAGTCTACCAACAAGGAGAACCTTGAATTATAAAAGAGAAACCATCTCATGTGTTTGTATATATGATGCTACCTTTTGTCTGCTGTGTTTGTCAAGGCCCTTTCCTCTAAGGAATGGATGGTGTTTTGGAAGCATTGGCAACCGCGTCAACACTAAACTCCCTACCCTTTCCCAGCAGTAAAAGCAAAGTATGGTGTTAAAGTTAGGCCTTGCCAGAATGACAGCAGTATGACCTTAAGGCAAAATGTAAAGTAACCTCCAGGTTTCTTTTATCCGACCTATAAAGAAAAAAAGTGACAAAAAGCCAGCGAGATAGAAGACAGGCCAAAAATAGGAGTGCTAGCAAGAGATGAAAGGAAGCACAACCCACAAACATCATTTCCCTCAATCCTATATGAACTCCAAACACCCTTTCTGCAAACCAGCTCATCAGTCTTTCTAACAGCCCTCCAAGACAGAGAGAGCTCCCTTGGAACCCTCCTCTTAAGCAAGTGGCAAGGGCCCCTGGCTATTAGGACATTCACCCACTCACCCAACACCCTCCCAAGATGCTGTCTCTTTCTGTGGCCCTCTGAGACACATTTTGCTTAAAATCACTTGGTAGCAGGACTTAACAATGCCTCCAGAGTTTTAAAGTTATCATATTCTTACAAAAAATAATTTTATTCTGAGCTCTTACAGACATAACAATCCATCATTCAGTTAGCGCCAGCATAATTGTACAATTACTGCCACCATCCTTTTTATACTGAGCTAAGGTTGGTCCCAGAGCACTGGTGGTACTGTTGAGTTAGACTGCTAACCAGAAACCAGGGGTTCAAACCCACCAGCCGATCCAGGGGAGAAAGATGAGGCTAGCTGCTCCTGTAAAGATTTACAAAACCTTGGAAACCCTTTGTAGGTCTCTATGAGTTGGAGTTAACTCAGTAGCTTTGGGGTTGGAGGCTTTGTTTAAGGCTGGTGCCCAGTAGTTCAGTAGTTCAATTCTGGCCATCTGTCCAATCAGTGCACTTCATTCCCACCCACCACCTGTGGCAGTTAGTGTGTCACACTGAGAATGAACTGGCTCCAGACTAAGACACTTTAGGAAGAAAGGCCTGGTGATCTACTTCTAAAAAACCCACAAAGTCAGCCCAGGAAAGCAAAAGCCTGTGGATCACAACTGCCCTGCCCCATTGTGCAGGGGTGACCATGAGTGGAAGGTTGTCATGAGTCAGGGGCCTGTGGCAGCTAACAAGATTGATCTTCATTTACTATGCACCTAAATGATAAGCAAAAGTCCGGCAATCAAAGGCTTTGCTAAAGTAAAAGGTATAGTTATCAAAGTCTTTTCTAAACCGTGCAGCCAGCCAAAGTCTAGAAACAAAACTCTCCAAAGCCAAACTCAATGCCGTGAAGTCGGTTCTGCCTCATAGCGACTCTGTAGGCCAGGCTAGAATTACCCCAGCGGGTTCCGAAACTGTGAAGGCTCACCCCCTGGGAGAGAGCGGTTCGAGTGGTTGGTGGTTCTGAAGTGCTGGTTCTGAAGTGCTGACTGTTCCATTGGCAGCCCTGCACTGAACCATGGCGTCAGACAGCTTCCCTTTATTCCCCCGGGGAAACCAGTCTCCTCTCTCAAGAGGCAGGCCCAGGGCCTGTTTTAAGGAACCCTGATGGCAGAGTGGAATACAAGTTGGACTTCTGACTATAAGGTTGGCAGTTCAAAACCACCTGCCTCTAGAGAAAGATGGGGTGTTTTTTTTTTCTCCTGTAAAGAGAAACTATGAGTCTTTACAGGCCACTATGTGTCAGAATCTACTCGGTGGCATAAGGCTTTGATTTGGTGACCCTGCTTACCTCTTTCTGGGAATCCTGCTGTACTTGGCATATTTTTGTTATTTCTCCAGGTAATTGAAACGAGACCTCTCGAGATTTTGTCCATTATTTACCAGTTGCCTTTGCCCAGGCTTGGCAATAGCAGGGCTTTGGAAGCTAGACAGAGGACTCTGCTTCTGAGCAGCTACTTGAGACCCCCAGTACGACTAGATTCAATCGCTCTGATGGTTTATGAGCTCTCCATCAGGAGGCGTTTCTACAGAGAAGAGCACAACTGTTTTTCAAACAGAACAAAAGGTTTCAGATAAAATACCAAGGTTCTCTTACACATTTAAGTTTCTGATAACATTCACTTTAAGAGACTCATTAGTATCTCCGACACAGCACGCTTGCTCCACATGGGAGGGTACAAAAGGAAATTCCAGTCTCAAATACATTTTAAGAGAACATTTATTAAGTCTTAAACCAGAGCAAGCAAGAGAAAGACGAAGACACATTAGCATGCAGTCTTCTTGTGCCGGACATTTGCAGAGATTCGGAGACTTAAACAGTGCTTGCAAGGACAAAGGAAACTGCTACAGAATCAAGCCTGGCAGTTCTAAGCAGTTACAGGTGGGGAGGGGGCCCACATTTGGACATGTATTTTATGTTAGATAGAGGAGCTTACAAGATTAGCCCAGGGTCTTCCAACCTAGGCAGTCAGGGCATGACTCATGACAGTGGCCCCCGCAGGATGATTTCCTTCAAGCACGCCCCCACATAACCTCCTAAGGGACCCTGCTCCTCCACACACTGGTTAGTGGGGTGGAAATGCACTCTAACTGAGGGAAAGATTGTTCGTATCCCTGGTTAATGGTCAGAGGAATTCAGTGGAGACTTAATTCACATGGAGACTCTGCAAATGGATCTCCCTGCTCTCCTTAACCTTCTGCAACCTTAGGCTCAGGAAGTTAGCTCCGCTTCACCTGGCATCAATTCTGACTCCAGATTACCCGAGTACGCAGAGTACAACAGCTGCCCAGAGGCTCCACGACTGTGTGTGGTCATGTAGAAGTAGATCATCAGACCTGCCTTTCAAGGCACCTCTGAGTTGGTTCAAACCAACACTAGGGACTCCTCCTACTCACCGAGTTACATAAGTATAATTTTTTATAGGTAATATTTTGTGAGCCACACCTTAAAATATTCCATCAACTCCTCGTAACAGCAAGAGGATATCCTGTTAAATTTTGCAAAATGAATCATAATCAAGTCACTCCTAAGCTCTCTATTCAGTCTCCTGTCCATCACACCAAACTAAACGCTCAGCCCGCAGACCGTTTTTTTAAGAAAGAAGGGTTACATCAGATTTCAAAAGACTCCTTGGAATCCGATTCAGAAGGCATCGCTCAAGAGGTCAAGTCTCGGTCTGGACTTGAGAGCCGAATCCAGGACCATGACATGGAGCCTGACAGCTTAGAGGAGGAAAGCCCTCGAGGAGGGGAAAGACTTAGTGAGACGGAAGAGGAGGTGAGCAGGAAAGTAGCTCTGATGGCCAGCCAGGAAAACCACCCCACCCAGGCCAGTCGCCCAAGCAACAGGTAAGGATCAACTTGCTTAAGGAAATAATGAGTGCTAATATATGTTGATGAGTAATGGTTGATAGAGTTCTAAATAGGCAAGGACAGGCTTGATGACAAATACCTGGTAATGGGTATGACACAGGTCTCCACGCAGCCAAGGTTTCTACTCTCTTTATTTATTTTTTTGTGGCCTCACTGCCCTGGTGGGAGTAGGAAGCCCAGCCTTGCTCCTGGAAAGCTGCTGCTGGATTTAAACTGTCAACCCTGTGGGCCGCAGTCCTGCACACCACCACTACGCCATCAGGGCTCAGCCGGTTTCTACCCTCTTGCCACATTCTTTTATGGAAAGAAAATGCAACAAGGGGCGAATAAATAAATAAAATGTGGTAAATACACACAGTGGAATATTATGCAGCCATAAAGAGAAATGAAGTCCTGCTACTGCCTCAACATTGCTGAACCTGGAAAGCATTTTGCTGAGGGCAATCAGTCTGAAACAAAGAACGAACACTCTGTGGTTCTAGTCATATAAGATATCTATTGTTGTTATATGCTGTGAAGTTGATTCTGACTCCTAGCAACCAATAAGCCAGGACAGAGCCGCCCCTGTGGGTTTCTGAGATTATGACTTTTTTTATAGGAGTTATTACCCTCGAGCTGCTGGTGGTTTCAACCTGCTGACCCTCTGGTTAACAGCCCAATGCATACTATTGGGGAGCTGTGTTCAGGCCTACAGGAGCACTGTGTGTTGAAATCATCTAAAGGGCATACAACAATCATCTTAAAGTGTTTCAGAGAAAGGCAATGATCATGCCACAATGCATGGAAAACATGCAACCTGAACTCAGGTATCATAAAACTTTTCTGCATCTCAGTTTTTCCCATCTGTCAAAGGATCTAGCCTTACCTGTCTCACAGGACTGCTATGAACATATGTCAAGTGTGGACCAAGAATTAGGGATGGAGTCATGCCCAGCCCACACCTCCAGGACTAGAGAAAGTCGACCTCCTGGGACGTGTATGACCATATAAAGATGAACCAATTTAATGTTTTGATTAATAAGGCCTAACCTGTGCGCGGGACTGCGGCCCACTAGGATGGAGGTTCAATTCCGGCTCCCAGGAGCAGAGGCTGGGCCTCCTACTCCCACCACCTGAGGGCAGTGATGCCTAAAAAAAAAAAAATAAGGCCTAACCATCCAATTGACTGGTCTCACATTGACCCATGTGGATCAGAGTAGAACTGTACTCCATAGTGGCTGTTTTTTGGAAGTTGATGGCCATACTCTTTTTCCAATATGCTCCTGCACAGACTCAAACCTCCAGCCATTTAGTTAGCAACTGAGCACATAAACGGTTTATACCATCATACAGATCTGATTCTCCAATTTTGGGAGGTATTAGCTCTGTTATGAGCAGTAAGGAAAAATGTAAGAGAATGTGAATAATCCTCTATTACTCAGTTTTAATGGAGCATTAAATGGCATGATAGAGGATATAGCCAAAAAACAAACACAAAAACACAATGCCTTCTGGTCATGTACAACTCTTGATGACCTCATGTGTTACAGAGTAGAACTGTTTGGAAGTGTATCTAATGTTTGGCAAGTATGGCACCCATGAGCAGTTTTCATTAACCATTTCCCTTTCCATCACCAGCTATGAGAGATCACTCGGTCAAGTTAAAACTATGATTTTGGTATTTGAGGGTCCCTGTGGTTCAAGGCAGACTGGTCTTGCTCTGATAGAAAATAATGTTGAGCGCATCCTAGACTAAGTTTCATCAGTGAAAGCAAAGAAACTATAATTGTAGTTTTTATGTAGTTCTGTGATGTGTCAAATTGAAGAACAACCAATTTGATAGGTATTTTCGAGCTAATGGTATGACAAAGTTATATGAAATATGGGATGCACCGTGCATGCACAGGGCTGTGATTTTAGGGCTTGCTATAAGCACCACTTGCTGCTGTCATGCCTCCAAAGGGGATCCATAGACCTTTAGGCTAGTTGATCATAACCTTTTAGGCCACCCATGGGCCTTGATGACAGATTATACAAACTTGAAAGTGACTGCTTAGAAGGGGGTTTTAGTGTGACAGTTAAGGCATAGAGTCTGAAGCAGACAAAACCAAATAAACCAAACCTGTTGCCATCAAGTCTCTTTCAACTCACAACAGCCCTATAGGATGGAGGACAGCTTTCCAAGGCTGTATCTGAGAGCAGGCTGTTACATCTTTTTCCTGGGGAGCAGCTGGTGTGTTTGAACTGCCAACCGTCCGGTTAGAAATCAAGTGCTTAACTCCTGTGCCACCAGGACTTCTTTGAAGTAGACTACCAGAGTTCAAATATTGATTCTGCCATTTTTTTTAGCCAGATCAAGTGGACCTTGATCAAGTCCACTTAACGTGTAACACGATCCTCCCATTTCCTCATCCGTTAAAAGGGGGATAATAGTAATTGTGTTACAAGGTTATTCTGAGACTCAAGTACATCATATACACAAACCACTTAGAAGAGTGACTCTATCTTGAATATTAGATTTCTAGACTTCATTTAATTTAGGGGTCAACTGCAAAGGGACTTCAAAATGTTTGTGAAATTTTCCTATTATCCTTTTCATTCTGTGGTCCAAAGGCCCTTTGAAGCCCCCTTGTATATTAAAGAAGGATTGTCAGAAGGTCTTAGTGTCCTGGGACATAGTGAGCACGCATTGGGCTTCTAACTTCCAGGTTAGTAGTTCAAAACCACCAAGCGAGCAAGACAAGGTTTTGTACTCCTGTGTAGAGTTAGCGTCTCCAAAACCCACAGGGGCAGCTCTGCCTTGCCCTGTAGGGTCGCTCTGTGTTGGAATTGACTTCATGGCAGTGAAAGCTTTTAGTTGATGGGAGGGCTTAGCATTTGAGTGAGGTTTTGAAGCTCTGATGGGGACAAAAGAGCAAAGTTAAGGTGACATGCCTTGGTTCATTGAAGAGCCTGGGTTAGTCAAAGAGAATCTGTATTGGACACAGGGAAAGTATATTGAATAGAGCCTAATTACAAACACAAATGCCACACAGTGATTGAGTTGATTTTGACTCCTGGAACCTCTGTATAGATTATTCAGAACTGTACGTTTTTATGGGAGCAGACATTCTCGTCTTTCTCCCAGCTGGTGGGTTTGAACTACCAACCTGTTGTTAGCAGCCTAACACCTACCCACAGCTACACTGGCATTGCTAGTACCTGATTATAGGGCCAGTGAAAACTAGCCATTAGGATGGAATGATGGGTTTACAGGCATTGAGTCCAACCAGCTGACATCATAGATGAGGACATTGCACCCCACAAAACTCAAAACTCAAAAGATGGAGTCACAGCAAAAGCCCATATGGGAGATAGCATTGAAGCCTCCACGTAAGTCCCGTGCTGAGTCTTCTTGGCTCTTCCCTCTGCCCCTCTTTTTGTCTCTCACTGGGAATGTTGCGCTGAGTACAATTAACTGCCATTGGAGCTATTCCACCTCTTAGAGACCTGCTGGCACAGGGTGGGGTTGCCCTGTGAGTTTCTGAGATAGTAACTCTTTACAGGGATAGAAAGCCTTGTACTTCTCCCATGGCTGATGGTTTTGAACTGCTGACCTTATAGTTAGCAGCCCAAGGTGGAACCTTTATATCACTAGGGCTCCTCATAACGGGATATTAAAATCCAGGAAAAGTGATCAGTCCTGTTCCTAAAGCACAGCCTTATGCTGGAGGCCAAGAGACTAGGAAAGGAGTTGGAAGAGGCTCTCTGGAAGACTCCAGAGAGGCAGCCACACTTGTTTACACTGGATTGTGTAGACCACAAGACAGAATGAAGGCTCTCAAAGATGCCAGGGGCAGTGACGGAGAGACAACAGTGTTATGGAAGAGTGTTTTGGAAGCTCATAATATTAAAAGAGATGAGTTGGAATGGTAGTCATTATAAGAATAACTAATATTTTAAAAGTCTACCTATAATTCCGTGTAATTCTTCATCATGATTATGTAGGAGATGTGCTACTATCATTTTACAGATAAGGATATGCTATAGGAGTCCAAAGTCATGGTGCTATGAGGGGCATTTTTTTGTTACTGATGTGAACTTTAAGATGATGGAAAAGATCTAAGGTATACAGAAGTACATGGGAATGTACAAAACAACTCATACTGCCAAGTTGACTTAAATCTGTTGTTGAAGAAATTCTATAGAACACCTACTGTTAAAATTTCCATGTACATTTTCTCCTCTCTTCCCCCTCAGAAGTTACCAATCCATACCCTTCCATGGATATGTATTCCTCTAATTCATTTCTTGCATACAATGTGCATAGCTAGTGTGTAAGTGTATATTTATATTTCTTCTATTTTGCCCTGCTTTTCATTCAATATTTGTGAAATTTAGGCATCTTTTTATAGTAAGACCCATGATCTTAGATCATCCATTTATAATGACTGTGTAAGTTTAGTTACGTGAAAACATACCTTGTCCGTCTTCCCATTGACAAGCATTTCCAACAATATGTGTGCATCTCTCTGTGTCCTTTGGTAGGTGTACAAGAGTATCTTTAGCAGGGCTCTATGCTAGAGTGGCTGGCTCAGAGAGAATTGAACATCTTCAGCCTCACCCACAGTGCCTGAGAGTTCTAAGTCTTCAGAGTCACTTGTTTATTGTTAACTTTTGCCATTGTGACAGATTACAACATCCTGTTTAATTATAGATTGAAATTGCTTTCCCCTGACTTTACCGTTTTATGTGTCAGTTAGCCACAGCACATCCATGGAGACATTGTTAGTTGCCATTGCGTTGACTCTAACTCGGGCGTCTACAGTATTACAGAGTAGAACTGCTCCTAAACTCTGTCAACTAACTTGGGTTTCTTGATTACCTTTTCATGCTAATGTTCTTACATCTCTGGCAGGAAAACTGTGTACCTGAAGGAAAAGAGTCAGGAGCAATAATAAAGAGTGTAGCACATGAGAAGATTAAAATGTTCCCCTTTAGTAGAATCTGAGTTGCTTTATATCTTAAATATTCAATCTACATAATATGATGAGGTAGATAATCATCATTTGTTATGCTAGAAGACTGGACCTGAGTCCATATGCAAACTTCACAAGTGTGTCTGCAGTTGCCTCTCCAACAGCCTCTAGATGCCCCACAGATCCAGAATGCTCATGTTCAAGACGGAATCCCTTGTCTCCCTCCATGCTGGCTCCTCCTGACAGCCTCGCACTACCGATGCCCTCCATCCACCTGAACCAAGAAAGGCCAACGATTTTTGTAAACCTAATGCAGCTATCATTGGTATCTTGGATATCTTTATCTATTTGTATCTATAAGAGTCAGAACAGACTTGATGGCACCTATGGGCTGAGCCCCAGTGGCATAGTGGTTGTGCGCGGGACTGCGGCCCACTGGGACGGAGGTTCAATTCCAGCAGTGGGGCTGGGCCTCCTACTCCCACCACCGGAGGGCAGTGATGCCCCCCCCCCAAAAAAAAGAGTCAGAACAGACTTGATGGCACCTAACAACATAGTATTCCATATATGGACATAGCATAATGTCTTTATCTAGTCCCTTTTTGGGCACTTGGGTTGTTGCTAGTATTTTGCAGTGCTCTAACTGAAAGCAGATATGGGGGGGATGGTTAAAATTCCTGGAAAAATTTCATTACCTTTACATTCCATCTTTCCATGAACTTTTTGAAGCCCCCTTGTATTTGTGTGTGTATGTGTGTGTATGTTAATATTTGTGGATGTGGATGTGGAAATATATTTAGGTATGTATGGATATATTTGAGTTTTTATATCTATCTACTAGTTTGAACCCACATAATTATAAAGTGCCTTCAAAAATTTAGGGAACTCTTGTAACCCAGGCTATGAACTTTAGACAACTAAGACATTAGATAAAGTCCTTTCAAGGTGTATACCCCCTTTAAAGACCATACTAGAAGGTCTTTAAATGGAAACTCCACTAAACAAACTAAACTTTATGTTAAACTCACTTGTAGCAGAGCAAAGGCACTACAATACTCCATTGAATTTAAAGTTCAAATGCCCTAGTGGGAGAAGACACAGATGATTGCTATCCCAGGGTTAGGGGTTTGGTGCTTGTTGGACTTTGGTTTGCTTCAGACCTGTTGCTTTCAGGGTGCCAAATGAATGCCACCTGGGCCTGACATGGCTCTGCTGCTTTCACACGCTCTGCTTTTTTGGTGTGGCAAGCATTAGTTTACCAGACATGGTTCTGTCTTAGTACATGAGTGCTACTGCAAGTATTCCAACCCTCAGGACTAATGTAACTACTGTCCTGTTACCTAAGGTTTGAAACTGTGCAAATCAACAATTTGTAAGCTGTTCCTTATCTTAGCAGTGTTTTCTTTTTCATTTATTTTTAAATCATTTTGTTGGGGGCTCATACAACTTTTATCACAATCCATATATCCATCATTGTGTCATGCACATTTGTATATTTGTTGCCATCCTCATTCTCAAAGCGTTCTCTTTCTACTTGAGCCCTTGATCTCAGCTTCTAATTTCCCCCCCTCCCTCATGGACCCTTGGTAATTTATAGATTATTATTTTTCATGTCTTACACTGTCCGAGGTCTCCCTTCACCCACTTTTCTGTTGTCTCTCCCCCAGGGAGGGTGTTATATGTAGATCATTGTGATTAGTTCCCCCTTTCTCCCCCCACTTCTCCTTACCCTCCTCATATCTTTACTCTCATTATTGGTCCTGAGTGGGCTTCTCTGTCCTGGATTCCTGGATTCCCCGTGTTTCCAGCTCTTATCCATACTAGTGTACACCTTCTGGTCATGCCAGATTTGTAAGGTAGAATTAGAATCAAGATAGTGGGGGGGGGGTGCTGCAGAGGAAGCATTAAGAACTAGAGGCAAGTTGTATGTTTCATCATTGCTATACAACACTCTGACTGGCTTTTCTCTTCCCCAAGACCCTTCTGTAAGGGGATGTCCAAGTTGCCTTCAGATGGGCTTTGGGTTTCCACTCCGCAATCCCCCTCATTCACAATGATATGAATTTTTTGTTCTTTGATGGCTGATAACCTGATCCTGTCAACACCTTGTGATCACATAGGCTGGTGTGCTTCTTCCATGTGAGCTTTGTTGCTTCTCAGCTAGATGGCCACTTGTTTATCTTCAAGCCTTTAAGACCCCAGATGGTCTATTGATAGACAGGTACCATCAGCTTTCTTCACCACGTTTACTTATACACCTGATTTATTTTCAGCCATTGTGTCAGGAAGGTGAGCATCATGGAATGCCAGGTTAATAGGACAAAATATTTTGCATTGAAGGAGTGCTTGAATAGAGGCCCAATGTCCATCTCTTAGCAGTGTTTTAAATTCTACACCATTGACTAAAACAATGTGACTCTCAATTAAATTACCCTATGCTCCATGGAAATGATTTGTGATGTACTCCAATAAAATGATATTGATGTCTCTAAAGTAAACCAAGGCGATATATATATATATATATATATATATATGCCTTAGGTTTATGACTTGATTTTGAGCTCTTACTTGATACTAGCCCTAATATAAGAATAATTCATTCTTATGGCATGGTTCTTACCCTTGTTGGTTCTTACTCTTGTGAAGAGATAATTAAGGATATGGGTACTATAGAAAAGTATGGTGAAGAAATCAGATGGTGCCTGGCTTTTAGAAAATATAGCATCGGGGGTCTTAAAAGACTTACCCCCAAACAGGCAACCCTATAGTGAGGAGTCAGTTTCGTCCACAAAGAAGTGCACCAGTGTGTGTGATCCAAGGATTGTAAATAATAAAGACCAAACCTGGAGGAGGCAGTGGTCCTGGACTCTAACTTCTAAGCACTCTTGTTTGTGGAATGCTCTGGAATGATAATAAGCTAAGCCAAACTTACTGCTCTCTAGTAGATTCTGACCCATAGCGACCCTTTAGGGCAAGGCAGAACTGCCCCTGTACAAGCCCAAAATCCATTTGTGAGGATTTTACAAGGAGTAAGTTTCTGAAGAATCCCCAGTGACCATGGTCTAGGAATGTGAATATCCTCAATAGACAAAGAGCATTGCAAATTCTATTTTTGCAGCTGTGGTTAGGCTAGAATGTAGACACCTTGTCATTAGATCTCCCTTTTGACCCATTTTGAAATTACTTTAGTTTTGAAGTAATTAATATTCTTTAGTTTTAGTTTTAACTAAATTACTTTAGTTTTAAAGTAATTAATATTCTCTAATTTATTTTCTATACAGGTTTTCCTGTTTCATTTAGTCATTGTTGCAGAGTCCTGCTTTCTTTTTGTGTTTGTTTGTATGTTTTTCTGTTTGGGGAAGTCAAAATGGGTGGATCATAGAGAGAGTGGATACATAGCAACAATAGTGATGTAAAAGTTTATCAGGGGTGGGGGAATTTGAGTGCAAATAATGAACACAGGAGAGGGAAGGTGTATTAGAACTCATTGTGATGATGTATGATGTGCATTTATATCAATAAAACATTTATATCAGTAAAACACAAAAGTCTTCCCCAAATAAAGACCATTTCAATAAATAAATAAATAAAGCCAGAGGATGGGCCTCTCAGGTTAGAGGACACTCAAAATGTGACAGAGGTGTGACAGCCATTCTGTTATATTCTACTTGTGCTCGTTTTTATTCAGCTGTATCTCAGAGGTGCGTCACCACTGGGGCTCGCCCTCTTGAGGCTTTGTTATTTGTTTCCTGATTCCTCAGTAAATGAAACCCAGGGACGTTGAGCCTACAGGGAAAGAAAATATAACAAGGGTTTGAGGGGAAGGTGATATAGAGAAGGGAGGAGGAAGGAGGGAGATGATGTCAAGATATCCAGGAGGGAAAAGTATCTTTTGGAAAACATGTGTAATTATGGAAACAATTTTACAATTATGTTTTATGTGATTGAACTATGAAATAACATGACATCTGTATTAACTCTCAAGCTACAGAAATTTAAAAAATAATAAGCATAGATTCGGAAATGGGGTTTTGAGCACGCACTCAATCCTAGCTCCAGCTTAAGAACAATCAGTTCTTACATCATGGCCCTGTTGGATACTCCCCTTTATGAAATGATGACTAAAGATAAGGGTGCTACAGCAAAAGAGTGGTGGAAAAAGCAGGTGGTGTCCAGCAATCAATCAGAATAGTGTCTGGAGTCTTAAAGGCCTGTGTTCAAACAAGAAGCCATTTAAGCAAGGGGTCCACTACGTCCATACGGAAGAAACAAACCAGTTGTGTGATTCAAGGGTGACAATTACAAAATTCAAATATGGTGAGGAGAAAAGCTCTAGAGCTAAAATTATGAACACCCAATTTGTGGACTTACTATCTATTGGCTAGAGATCATTGTAATCTTGATGATACTGGATTGAACTCAGTATTTGGCCAGTTGCCCACCCTACAGACATGATCTATGCAAGTGCCTCTTACAGGTTCCATGGCAGTCTTTTTTCCCCCTCACTTTTTGAATGATGTTAGGGGTCTTTCCATTCTTATGCATTATTTGTATTTTTTCTCTATACTATTATGTTTTTGTCTTTACTGCCTTAGTGCAAATTACTGTTTTATTTTCTTTTGGGTCTCCCAGCCACAAAGCACAGGAGTGTATGCATAGTGATAATAACTGATCCAAGGGGATATAAAGAATACAGAGTTGAGGGGTGGAGAATACAGAAGGAAAGGTGATTTGGGGAGTAAATAATGGAGGTGGAGGAGGTGAGGGAGTACTAGAATGGAATGTGATTGTATAACTCATTTAAAATATGATTTAACCATGGGTTGGAAGGGAATGCTCTAAAATTGATGTGTACAATTCTCCTTGATATTGAGTTATTGAACCCTTGGATTATATGATATATAAATTATTTACCCATAAAACTTGGGGGGAAATGTGACTAAGCAGTAGTTGCTTCCTCAGAGTGGAGTTGACATTGGTGCATGAATGGAGGAAGGCTGGTGAGAATGGAGCTTTTGGATCTTCATTTGGCTGATGGGGCACAGCTCAAGAAGAAACAGCTGCCAGAATCTGCTAGTAATCAGAAAACAGACTTGTGAGGTATTCATCTAGGAAAATAAAGTCATCAAAAATGAAATGAAACACATAAAAGATCATTTTACATCAGAAACTCATATGCTTTACTCTGCCAGGAATGACACAATCAAGAGGAATGACATCAAAAGGGACATTGCAAAATCAATCTTGAAATACAGTGCTGTGTGTAATACAATTATATTTATCCAAATCCAATCAATACAACTATTATTTGAATTTATGCACCGACCACAAAAGCTAGTGATGTAGAATTTAAAGGCTTCTACTAAAGACTTCAGTCTTAAATTAATCAAACATGTAATCAAGATGCATTGATAATTATTGGTGATTGGAATGCAAAGAGGAAGGGACAGAAATTGCAAATTATAATTTGATAGAAATTAAACTAGTGATTCCATAATAGAATTTTGTTAAGACCAATGACTTGTTCAAAGCAAATACCCTTTTCAACAACACAAAACGCAACTGTACCCTTGTACTCCTACAGATAGAATACACAGAAATGAAGTTGATCAAGACTGTCAAAAAGACACAATGGTGAAGCTTGATATCAGCAACTAGAAGCAGACCAGGGATGACTGCAGGAAAAAACATTAATTGATCATATGCAAATTCAGGTTAAAGCTAAAGAAAATTTAAACCAAGGCACAAGAGCTAAAATAGAACCTTGTGTCTGTCTCACCTGAATTTTGAGAACATCTCAAGAACAGATTTGCTGCTTTGAACATTAATGACAGACACACAACGAGCTTTGGGAGGACTTCAAGATAATTGTTCATGAAGAAAGCACGTCATTAAGAGACAGAAAAGAGGGTTGCCTCTCTCTGATTTGCCCTCTCTCGACCTGTTTTTCTCTATTTTTTTCCTCTTTAATAAAACTTGCTCTTTAAAAAAAAAGACAGAAAAGAGAAAAGACTAAAATGGATGTTAGAAGGGACTCTGAAACTTGTTCTTAATCCTAGAGTTGCTTACGCAAGTGAAAGGATGAAGTCAAAGAGCTGAATAGAACATTTCAAAGGGCAGCTCAAGAAGACAAAGTCAAATATTATAATAAAGTGTGCAAAGACCTAGTATGAGGACACCAGAAAGGAAGGACACATTTAGCATATCTTAAACTGAAAGAATTCAAGAATAAAATCACGTATTAAGTTACAATATTGAAAGATTGTATGGACAAAATATTGAATGATTCAGGATGCATCAAAAGAAGATGGAATGTACAGAGTCACTGTACTAAAAAGAACTAGTTGTCATTCAGCCAATTCAGGAGATTGCATCTGACCAAGAACCAGTGATACTGAAGGAAGAAATTCAAGCTGCACTAAAAGCATTAACCAAAACAAGGCTCCAGGAATTGATGGAATACCAATTGAAATGTTTCAGCAAGCTGATGAAACACTGGAAACACTCACTTGTCTATGCTAGAAAATTTGAAAGACAGCTATTTAGTCAACTGACTGGGCTGGGTCCCAATCTAGTAGACTGGGCTTATAACCATTCCAAAGAAAAGTGGTCCAACAGAATACTCCAATTACAGGAAAATATCTTTGATATCACATGTAAGTAATTTTTGCTGAAGATAATCCAACAGCAGTTTCAGCAGCAAGTACATTGACAGGGTGCTGCCAGAGGTATAGACTGGATTCAGAAGAGGGTGTGAAACAAGAGATATCATTGCTGAAGTCAGAGGGATCCTGGCTCAAAGCAGAGAATATCAGTTTGCTTGAATTTTCTTGACTATGCCAAGGAATTTGACTATGTGAATCTTAACAAACTATAGATAACTTTCAGAAGAATGGGTATGCCAGACTACTTCATTGTGCTTATGCAGAACATGTACTTGGATCAAAGAAGCAATTTTGCAAACAGAACAAGGGAATACTGCATGGTTTAAAATCAGGAAAGGTGTGTGACAAGGTAATATCCTCTAACCATACTTATTTAATCTACATGCTGAGCAAATCATCAAAGAAGTTGACTTATATGAAGAAGAATATGGCACCAGGATTGGAGGAAGGCTTATTAGCAACCTGTGATATGCAGGTAGCACAACCTTACTTGCTGAAAGTGAGGAGGACTTGAGGCACTTAATGAATACGATCAAGCTTTGAAGTCTTCGGTATGCACTATGACTCAATATAAAGAAGACTAGATTCCTCACAACCGGATCAATAAGTAGCATGATAAATGGAGGAAAAAGCTGAAGTTGTCAAGGATTTTGTCTTGCTTGGATCCACAATCAATGCTCATAGAAGCAACAGTCAAGAGATCAAAAGAAGCATTGCATTAGGTGAATTTGTGACACAAGAGCTCTTCAGAGTAGCAGTTCTCAGCCTGTGGGTTGCAACCCCTCTGGGGGTTGAGTGACCCTTTCACAGGAGTTGCCCAATTCATAACAGTAGCAAAATTGCAGATATGAAGTAGCAACTAAAATAATTTTATGGTTGGGGGGTCACCACAACATAAGGAACTATATGGAAGGGTTGTGACCTTAGGAACCTTGGGAACCACTGCTTTAGAAGACTAAAGAGCAAGGCTGTGATTTTGAGGACTAAGAGGGCCTGACCCAGCTATAGGATATTGAAGCAGGAAGACTGATGAAGAATTCATGCATTTGATTTGTGGTGCTGGCAAAGAATATTGAAAGAACCATGGACTGCCCAAAGAACAAATAAGTCTGTCTTGGAAGTAGACCAGAATTCTCCTTAGAGGCAAGGATGGTGTGGCAGTCATGTGCTTATGCTAATTTCATGATTGAGATGTAGGGGTGGAGTCTAGCCTGTTAATCTGGAGATGGTCATTGAGTACCCAATGAGGCCTCCGTGTGGGCCTGGCTTTCTCCTGAGACTTCTGGGAAATCTTGCAGTATTTCTCTCGCAGAGATGAGAAACTATCTCCCCAGTTGTTGGGAGTTAGTTTCAGAGACAACGAACTACGGATAAGACAAGATGGCAGCATTCTGGGAGCTGGAGGAGCTAGAGGAGAAGCCACATGGCCTTACCCTGGTGGAACCAGACCTCTGAAGCTGGAGAAGCCACGTGGAGACCCCTGCCAGCGCTGAGTTGCCTCTACCTCCACTGGATGCTGTTGATGGACCCTGAGCCCTGGAAGCAAGGAACCCTGGGGAGACTCCTGCTGGTGCCAGGACTCTGCACCCACTGACCTGTGACTTCATGAGTCGGAAGGAGACTTTATAGGCTGATAGTGGGCATATGGGCTAATATCGGACTTATGACTTTGAACTGGACTGGGTTGAGATGCTTTCTCACTGTCCCATTTCTCTTGTATATAAGCCGTACTCATATGCGTGGCAATGAGTTTGTTTCTTTAGTTTACCCGGACTAACACAGCTGATGACAAGGTTTAGTCTTACTTACTTAGGATATGTTGTCAGGAAATACCAGTCCCTGGAGAAGGACTTCGTGCTTGGCAAAGTGAAGGGCAGAGGAAAAGAGGAAGGCCCTTGAAAAGATGGAAAGGCATAGTGGCTGCAATGATGCGCTCGGGGACAATGGGACGGGCCAATCTTTCGTTCTGTTGTGCTTATGTTGCTGTGATGGGGACCGGCTCAGTGGCACCTGACAGCAACAATTACATCCAGTGAGTGGTGGAGCTAAAGAAGCAGACAGCCTGGCTTCATCCCCTAAACCAGGTTTTCCTTCTAGCTTTAATCTGAAAGTTTCCTCGTCTCCAAAGTAATAAATGCTGGTTAGTTTATTTACAGAAATGGAAACTGATCACAGAAAGGAAAGGCCTTTTGTGAGGGAAAGGCATTCTTCTCTGTACTTTCAGTTGAAAAAAGCAAAGCAAAGATCCATTAAGTGACCTCCTTTTCCCCAATGTTAAGTTTTTCCCTTTGAATCTGGTACGCGGGGACCCGACATTAACCCTTGTTCCTCTGCCACGCATAATTTTAAAAACCATGCAATATAATCCAAATTAAAAGTAATGTTTATAGAAACCAAAATTATGTTTAGATTCCTGGTTAAGAGTCCTTAAAATAATGTTTTTTAAAAAAATACTTGCTTGCTTTTGAAATTTTAAGTGATAAGACTTTCCATTTCCACACACAAAAAGCATTGATCTCAGACACTTGGCATTTAAGTAGACTTTCATTTCTGAAATAGCATTCTGGGAATTGTAGTTTTTAAAAAATTAGAGATTGCCTTAGCACAAAGGAAAAGCTCTTTCTTCTTGCTTTTATAAGCAACAATTTTAAAAGCTGGAAAATCACTTGAACCATACTCTTGTGTTTTGATGTTACTAGAATCTCCTCAAGCAATTACTCCCTTGTAGCTCACCATAGTGAAGCCACAGTTCAATGTATATGATTAGAGGAAACCTTTTACTTAATGGAAATTGGAGCAGCATTGACTGCAGTGAATGAATCAAGAGTGGAGAGAGAATCTTCATGTGATAATCCTTAAACCCCACTCCAAAACTAGCCTTATGACATTTGGCACTTGTGAAGAAAGAGATCAATGTAATTCTTAGAATATTAGAAATAACCTCTTCAGTCCAGGGGCCTGCTAAAACCTTGTATGTAGTATAGTCTATTTATTTAATAAGGCCTTCTTTATTAAACTACTGAAATATAATTAACTACCATTTGTAAAACTATGTGCTTTCTATTATTATCCCCGTTTTGCAGATAGGAACACTTGTTTAAGGGCATATAGATCCCAAGTTACAGAGGCAGGGTGGAGTTTAATTCTTTCCCAGCTTCAAAGTCTGGGATTCTGATTGTAAGTATCTAAAGAGGTGACCAAGGACTCATTTGATAAGGGATTTAATTTTACCTTCTACTAAGAGGTAATGAAAATTGCAAGATGGACTGAACTTAAATCCAGAGGAGACCATTACATGAAATCATAAATTGTTATAAAGTGTTAAAAAAACTACAGGAGACTGTGTACTCAGAAGAAACAAAATCCACTTAGGTCAGGTAGATTCTAACTAGTGATACTGGAATAGCCTATATTCTTTAGCAGCCTTCCTGCTACCCCCAGCTCCCAATTGAAAAAATTTGAAGACTATAGATGACTCACTCTCTCCCCAGTTGGAAACAGCAACCTCCATAAAATTTCCCATATTCTAATAGACCACCTTGTGCCAGACGTTAAATGGGAGGAAGAAAGCATAATGAGAAACAATTCATTAACAGAATATTCAGAATTATCTTAAAGAAATGCAGAAGTCAAGAACAATTGTTTGTATTGTGTTGTGTATTTTTTTTCTCTCAAATATTTTTTATATGTGCCGTTTTTGATTAACACTAGCTGAAGTGTTCAATGATGACTTCTAGAACTTACAGAGCTTTACTAAAGAAAACAAACCCACTTTCATTGAGTCTTTTTCAACTCTTCTTGACCCTAGATAGGGATCCCAAGACTGCAAGTCTTTACTGCAGCAGGCCGTCTCCTCTTTCTCCTCAGGAGTGACTGGTGATTTTGCAGGGTTAGCAGGACAACACTTTCTCAATAGTGGTGGAACTAAGGCTCCCTAAGAGCGGGACCAAACCCACCACACCAAAACTCACTGCCCCTAGGTCGATTCCAACCCATAGCGACCTTGTCGGACAGAAAAACTGTGCCTTTGGGGTTTTGTGGTTGTAAGTCTTCTTTACAAGAGTAGATAGCTTCATCTTCCTCCATCAGATTGGCTGATGAGTTTGAAACCCTGACTGGGTTTAGCAGCCCGATGTACACCATACAAAACAAAACAAAACAGAACATTCACGCCATCTAGTCCATTCCTACTAACAAACCTATTCTTCCCATAAAAATGTATTGTCTCGGAAGCCCTCTGAAACACCCCTCATTTGTTCTGTAGAGCCCATTGAAGCATTCAAGTTGAGGCTGGACAGTTTTGTCTCATAGTCGTATCTCAAATGTATATATATTTGCACCCATTAGAATCAAGAAGACATTTTTGACTAGTTCTAATGTTCTACAACTGTCAAAAACAGGAGCTTCTAGGCGTCAGCATTCTATTCATGTCTTGTAACATTCATCTATGTTAATTTCCATTGTCTTTGTTCAATTTAAGACCACTGAGTGGTTTTCCAATCTCCTTAGAGATATTTATTATCTTTTATACCTTGTTCTATAGGTCTCCTGTTGCCCTATAAAAATAGCTTCCAGCACTTCCGTTGCTTATTTCTGATCACTCAGAAATAGGTATATCAGAGAAGTGGCTTTTGTATAGGTATTAGCTGTTCGCTTTGTGTTCAGGCATTTACTCACAACTTATGCTTTAGTTACACCCTGATGTATTTTTCAGAGCAGGCATGGTGCCATCATAACAGATGAACAGTTATAGAAGGAAGTAAAGAGTGTGTGTGGGCATGAATTGTGCCTATTAAAGGCAGAGTACCCGCCAGAAGTGCTAAAGTCACAGTGACCTCTTGTTGAATCGCCTAGAGAGCTCCTTCCGAGCTTATTTCAACACTCTGGGACGAAATATGTAAAGAAGCAATGAGTCTGAAACCTTATGAAGTATGCTTTAACTATATGTTGCCTATAATATTGTGAGTTTAATAAGAAGCTTGCAGCCAGGTTACTAAAGGGAGACAGCTTAATGCATGACCTTTATTTTCTCCCTTGGTGATGATGTCTGGTGAGTGTTGAGCTGCTAACTGCAAGGGGTCAGTGATTAAAACCTACCAGCATTGCTCAGGGCAGAGAAGTGGCCGCGTGCTCCAATGAAGATTTGCATCTTTGGAAACCCTGTTTAGGCTCGGTATGAGTTGGACTTGACTTGGTGGCAGTGGGTGGAATTGTCTCCATTTAGTTCTACTCCCAGACAGGTCTGTACATTTAGAAAACTTTGATGACTGCAATTTTCTCACTTTGAATTTAAAATTAAAAAAAATCCAAACCTGTTTATACATAAATGAGTTTTGCACAATGTACTCAATTCAATTGAAAGAATTATGGGTGTTTAGAGCTGTCTGGGTTCTCAGGGGCCAACCTCTTCTGGTAATGAAAAGGGAAATTCCCAAGAGCTGGACTGGGTAGGAAACTTACCTAAATTTACACAATGGCAAAATCTGAACTAGAGCCCAAGTTTAGTGACCTGTCCACTGCCTTTCTGATAACATCACAGCCATTTTGCAATTCTAATGCTGTTGATACAGATGTGAGAAAAGACAGCTCTTCCTCTAGCCGATATTTCTGGAAAAGGAATGGAACTTCCTGAAAACACTCTGTGGTTAGCATTATAAAGTTTCACTGAAGTAGGGGAATTATTTTTCTAAATAAATAACACACCCCATAGTATTTCCTCTGAAAACCACAGCCTTTGTTCACACAACACTGCAATTAGAGCCCTCTCTCTGTGCCTCCCCTGGACTGGTTCCAGGACACTTCCACTCCCAACCCCCATCCATAAAACCCACCCATTCTTAAATCCGTCATATAAAATGGCATCATCTTTTCATGTACATTGTCACCTAGACTTTAAGTCATTTCTAGATTACTTATAATACCAAATACAATGTAAACATTATGTAGAGAGCACATTATAAATACTCTGTAATAGCTAATAGCACACTATATGTAATATATAAAAGCACTTTATGAACACTATGTAATAGCACTATCTAGCCCTTCTTAGTCTTTGAAGGATTGCTTTGACCATGTAATTTTTTAAAAATCTCATTTGATCTGACTGTTGGTTGAATGTGTGGATGCCTGACCCAGATGGACGTGGAGGGCCAACTTGCTAGCATGCCCTCTTTAGATAATTTATTTTCATTGTCAGTCACAGATTGTCCTTGAATCAAGACTGACAATAATAAGAACTCCAGGCAAATATCTGGTTATTTCCCATCCACAAGTCTTTTGTTGAAGAGACTTTGGAATTATCTGCACAATATAATTGCTGTAAATAAAAGACAATCCAGCCCCTTCACTTCAATGTGCTTCTGTAGATGGCCCTGGGCCTCGTGCTCATTAAAATGCCTTTTCCTATTAAAATATTGATTCCTGATTTAGTAAAATAAAGTGCATTAAATGAAAATTTGGATGTAGATAGCCCCCATGAAGCAGTTTCAGGTTATTTGTGGGTATCATTTTATTTCAGCCTTGCCAAGTTACTTTTTAATCTTTTGGATTTATTTCATTTTATTTACTTAAAACCCATTGATAAGAAGATTAAGATGAACACAGAATTCAGAAATCCTTGGAAACAATTGCTAATTTTATAGTTCCTTAAGCTTGGAAAACTTTACACTTAAACAAAAATTGAGTTTGCTGTTCATATGCATAAAAGATTTAATGGCATATAAATTGGGAATAATTGTTCTGTTAAAAAGGATTAAATTAAACCTAAATCAATAATAACATGTGCAGTTTCAATTTAACTGCCTACTTAAAATAAAGTGGCAAATAACAGCTAAATGATTAATAGCAATGCTTTTATTCACCTCCTGAACAGGCAAAATGGCCAGTTATTGAATATTGTCAGTGCAAAGGATGTTAATTGTACTAGAAACATGCTCTAATTTTAGTAATTTTTTGATTGAATGCTATGCTGAATATAAGGCTCTTCATTAACCAGAGATTTGGTTTTTTTTGTTTGAAGTTATCAGAATAAGTACTCCAACACAGTCCATTAAAGCCAGCAAAAATCATGGCATATGCAGATGAGGCCGCCCTTCCTCTTTCCATCCCTTTCTAACCCAGGCATCTGAAGAGGAGCCTGGGCATCTGTTGTCTGCACAGTGACAAAGGAGTTGTATACCCATTGTCTGTGTAACCTCTCTATCCCTGGAGGGAGAAGAGGACCATGCTTTGTGTGTAGATGACTACTGACGAGGGGCACTTCACACTCATTTTATACAAGGGCGGTGACCTGGAGCACAAAACACAATTGAACTTCTTAGCACACAAGCTCAGGACAATGGAGTTCTTTAGTATCATGTTCTATTTGAACCATTAGATTTGTTTCTGTGAAGTATTACAGCTTTCTCTGCTCCTGATACTGTAAAACATCACCACCCATTTGTTTCAGCCCATGGTTTCCTTTGAGAAAGGGGAGAGGGTGGTGTTTTATGGAAGTTATTACAGGTGACAATGGTACACTAAGATTAGAGTTCTGGGAAGAACCACACTTTTAAATATCTAATCTGGTTTACTTTATATACATTCTTAGAATTTCTCTTCAAATGATTAGTTCAAAAACTATTTTTTCAGCCACAGTTCATTTTGTTGAATTTTTTGTTGTATGTTGTAGGTTCCGCTGAAAAGCCCGTCTTCTCCTGCAGTTTGGAATAACTACTATTAGCTTTCTGTAAAAAAAAAAAATGGACCTTTTTGAAGCTAGGAATTGCCGCTTTTCACTACAGTAACCCATCTTCCAATTGTATATCTTCCTTATCATCTCTCAGCAGTTGTTAATATATTTCATCATGTGAAAACACCAACATTTCTTAATCCTGTTTCCTAAATTACAGTTTAAACAGATTCTCCACAGTGCTTAAGTCTCTTCATGGTAAGAAATTGGATTTTTAAAGTTGGATATTAATTCTTTCCAGCCACAAGGGCACCATTTAGTACCTATCACGAGGCAGCTTTGTTCCTTGGAAACAACTCAAGCCCCAGGGAAAGACCAACCCCTTGAGATGCATGAGCAAGAAAGACAATTCCGTAAACATGATAAACATGTGTGACATACAAGACAAGTGCTCGTATAGCCAGCATGCACGGGATGCTTACCCTGTACCTGGGACATTTTACATGTTGGTTCATTTAGTCTGATCAGTAGCACTGTGATGCAGACAGTATTAGTATCCTGGCCAGGCACGGAGACAATAACGTACCACTGCTCACAGGGTTAACACCCAAACTCCACGCTCACTGCCAATGTGGGTTTCCAGGACTATCGCTTTCATGGGAGTAGAAAGCCTGGTCTTTCTTCCTCTGAGCGGCTGGTCATTTTGCTGACCTTGTAATTGGTAGTCCACTGTGTGACTGCTATGCCATCAAGACTCCCCCGGGGTCACGAGAACACCAAGAATTGGGTACAGGCAGTCTGGTTTAGGGCCTCCGTTTTGAGATACTGCTATTCCACACCTCACACCCAAAATATTCCATATCACTCTTCAGAGGAGCAAAGCATCAAGACATTGCACATGACTGAGGAAGGTGTATAGTCACACCTGTGACTCCTTTTATGTCATTGTCAGTGGATGCTGGTTACAGGCGGGGCATCTGAGTGCCAGCAGTTTCCTACTGACCCTCAGTATCTTTTCAGAGATGAATGTCAGGGAACCCATACACTTTTATCAAGCAAGACTACCTATTTTTAAAGGAAAAACTGCATTTTAGTTTATTCTTTGTAGGCTTTTCATAGGCCCATAGAACAACAGCGTTATCTTGTAGCAGTTTAAGATGGAAATAACAGGTTAACATATTTCCTGAGGTGAACGAGATAATGTCCTTCTGTTTTAAAACTTAAAACAGCTTTTTCCCCCTCCACGTAAGCCACTATTTCTTTGGAATACTTTATGTACCCTAACCGTTTACAGGAGCTGTGGTGCTGCAGCAGTTACTCAATGGGCTGTGATCCTCATGTTGGGCAGTCTGAAACCACCCAGAAGCCCCTTGGAGGGAAGACGGGGTTTCCTATTCCCATCAACAGTTACAGTCTCAGAGACCCACAGGGGGTTGCTCTGAGTGGGCATCACTCTCTGGAAGTAAGTTGAGTGAGTTAATTGTTTACTTAATGACTTCAGTCAATACATAAAGCCTGTCTTCCTGTCCAGAAGCTAAGTTCCACCAGGACAGACTGTTTCTGTTCTATTCGCCACTGTATGCTCCATGACCAAATGCTCGCCTGCCCTCCAGGATACCCAAGTGCGATGACGGGATAGTGCACGTCATGCACAGACATTACCTGTTTATCAGTGGAGGCTTGTGTGGTTCTTTGAGTTTCAGTAGAGCTTCTAGACTAAAACAGACTAGGAAGAAAGACCTGAAGATCTAATTCTTAAGTCAGTTAAAACCCTAAGATCAAAGTAGCGCACACCATGATCATAGGGATGGGGCAGGATCAGGCAGTGCTTAGTTCTGTTGTGCTGTGATTAACATGAGTCAAAGGCCAGCTCAACAGCTACTAGCAGCCTCACTTCAAGTGCTTGCTATTCTGCCCGAACATAGGCAGTATTTGTTGACTAATTGACAGACTAGATGAACTTACTCTTCTTGTAAGGTGGATGCTGCAGAAATATTTGCTTCACTACCACCTATAGGGCTAGCAAGTACCATGTATACAACTTTCAGTGCAACTAAAAGACAGGAACCAGGACCCAGACCCCAAATGCCACGGTCATGGTCATGCCTTGGTTCCATCACTTCTTATCTCTGGAATTTTGGGCAAGTCATAGAAGTTCTCTTACTTTCATTTTCTCATCTGCTGAATGGGTACAATAATAGCACTGTCCTCATAGAGCTGTTCTAAAGAGAGAATGAAAGATCCACTATCCACATTCCTTCGAAACCACAGTGTGCTCTTCACTCACCACTCTGTGACTATGTTAGTTCACTTAATATAGTTAGAAAATTCCCCTTAAAAAAGGCAGTTAGCCCCACCCCCCAAGAATGCAGTTAGACCAAGGCAATTTACTGGATGTAGTGTCTATGAAAATGTTATCACTATATTGCTCAAAAGCCGACAAGTCCCCCATAAAAAGAAAAAGCAGACAGGTTAGATGCGAATGCCATCTAAAAACTGGCTGGGAGTGATTAAAAGCTAGACTCTGTTAGCAAAGACATCCTCAGGCCAAGGTAAAACTTAAAGAACCTTCCTCTTATGTTTGTTCATGGTCAAGTTTCCTGAGAGGTTGCCCTGAAACCAGAGTTAATGCAAAACAGCTATAGATGATCCCCCGAAATGTAAATTCCAAAATCAAAGGTATTCTCTATACATTCTGATTTCTAACAGGACACCATAAAGACAGTCTGTTTTGTGCTGCTGTGTGTATGGTCTCCCACTGGTCTACCTTCTAAATAACTTAACTTTCTTCTTCTGCACTGCTTCAGGGTAAATAGCTGCATTTCAGGCAACACCCTCCAATTAAATTATCTTTGCAAAGTTAGTCCAAATCCTGAAGTTAATTCTACCAACCCCACATGCTTATATAGTTTGCAAAGTCCTTTACAATCTCCCTTGCCACACTCCTTAATCTTTCTTCCACCCATTCATCAATTTGCTCTTTAAAGGCTCTCTGCTCTCTTCCACCTCCATTTTACATGCTGTGCCCTCTGCCTGGCTCACACTTTGTATCCTGCTTTGCTATAAGTCTCAGCTAAGCCATCACCTCCTCCAGAAAGCATGACCAGGTGAGATGTCATTCCTTTTCTTCCTGATGACTCCATGCTCTTCATCAGGCACTCGTCACTCCTTACTGAGAATCACTGTGTCCTGCTCTGCACCTTCCTCTAGGCTAAGTCTGCCTCTACGTTGGTGATCACTACTCCTCCCTAGCTTAATAACTGTTCAGTAATTATTTTTGGAATCAGTAAGTGAATAAATGGATAGAGAAAGTAAAGTTCTGTCAAATCACAAAGGAATAAATGGATGAGAAAAGTTCTTTTTTCTTTTTCGTACATGATGGATATAGGAAAACTACATGTTTCTTTATTTTAAAATATTCAGTTGAATTTTCTCCCCCCATCTAAACAACCACCATGGAACATTGGATGTAACTCAGAACAAGATAGGTCCTAAAGTCTTGAGTTAATTTGGCCCAATACATGAAGATTTTGCATGTGACTTTTTTTAATGAGCAACTATCACTCTATCTGTGTTGGCTAGAAGTCATTGAAAAGCTTGGTTGTGTATCCAAGAACTATGTATTGTCTTTGCATTCGTGCTAGGGCAGGAAGGGGAGAAGGAAAGTTAAGTCTCTGCTGCCCAGCCCTTAGCGTACAGGTAAGGAGACATGATTACCATCATGAACAGTTAAGTAAGCACAGATGCACAGCAACATAAGGTACATCAGTCACATTTTAATGCTTCAGCAGTTCTGAGAAACAATTAGAACTCCTAGTTGTATAATTGATCCCCACTTATAGCTGAGAGAAACTGACTCAGAAATTAAATGGTTTGCCAACTAACACAGGAGGTAGTGTTAGACCAAGAACTTGGCCTCGGTCTGTCAAGTTCCAAGTCTAGGTTGTGTGCCAGTGGACCACACCACTTTCCATATGTAAGGCTCTAGGCCTGTAGAGACAGGGGAAAGACAGGACCAGGTAGCATTGATTTCTTCCTCACTAGAACCCAGAGGCACAGCCAGCTCTGTGGGCATAAAGAGTGGTGAACTGTCCAGTTGATGCCTGATTTCCTGACAGATGTGGACCATCCCTATCCAAACAACTTACTGGAGGAGAACTGTGTTCTGTGTCTCTGGGTGGAAAAGGAAAAGCAGCCTATTTCAGGAAGTTTTCCATCTTAATATGTGAACTTACAGATGACTATTTAGCAAGACACGGGAGTTTGGGCTTTGTGCTGAACTTTTGCTTTACATCAAATCAAAGATATCCAGGTCCACGTGAAGAAGAATAAATTAGTATTAGGAGGACCATTAATTTGTTTACCCAGCATAACATTATGTCCTCTGTAAACAAGAGTATCAATATGAAAAGGCTAGGCCATTTACATTTTCTTTTTGATTAGAGGATTGCATCTACTACATTCAAGGAAGGAAACTCTCTCCCACTTAGCCTTTGAAGATCAAAGAGACCATTAAATATGCCATATTACCTGCATTTTTCCCTTTTTTTTTTTTGATTAAGACTAGGGGCACTGTACAAATTGAAATTGTCTTGGAAAAGGGAGAGGACTTTATTTGGGGTCATATGTAGAGTATGGACTAGTTTCCTTCCCTCAGGCAACATCACCTACTTAACCATTTGTCCAAATTGGGCTGTCCTAAAGCTTAGGGTACACACTGGTCTATCCGCTGAAATAGGTGCATAGATGTGATAACCAAGAAAGTATAAACTAAGATTCTAAGCCTTAGGGATATTTCTGTAGTTCATTTGATAAATCTCCAGAGACAAAGAAAGTAGAGAGTAAAATCTTTGAAATGCTGACGTGTATGGTTTCCGTTGGGAAAAGAACCTAGGCACACGGTGTGTAGGTGACAATCTTACAAGTTTTATTTTCCTTCCCATTTAAGTAGCCAAAGTATATCTATTACCAGATTGGGAGAAACCCAATTTGATCTTCACGAGTAGAAATACTTAGCTGTGGTTGGTGCATATTAGTGAGAGCAGGAATCCTGGTGATGTTGTGGCTATATGGTGGAATATTTTGGGTGACTACCCCCAAGGGCAGCAGTTCAAAACCACCAGTTTCTCTGCTGGAGGAAGGTGGGTTTTTCTGCTTCCATAAATGGTTACAGTCTTGGAAACCCCAAGAGACTGTTTACCCTGCCCTACGGGCAGTGAGTTTGGTTTTTGTTTATTAGTAAGAACATTTCTTTCATTCCAATGATTTGCTGGTTTAATGCTATAAAAATTTGCTTTTTGGTTATTTTCTGGCATTTACAAATTAACTTTATCCCATTATTATTAAATATTTTAAAGATCTTGGATAAATAAAATTTCTTTGCCCTATGTGTAATGTATAGATCTTACTTAAGCCTGGGCTATGTCTTTGTCACAGAGCTAAAGCAACCAGTTGCCCTGAAGTCAACTGGATTCAAGGAGACCCCATAACCCAGTTCTATAAGTAGAACTGGGTCCCATAGAGTGTTCAGTGACTGTTATTTTTTTTTAAGTAGACATCTCCCCCAACCCCCCACCCACCCCGCCTTTCTTTCAAGGCACTTCTGGGCAGACTGGAACCAATTTGCATACAAGCATATTAATCATTGCATTGCCCAGAAACTCTAATGCATTGATAATAAAAAGAAAATTAGAGGAGGAAGCTTGAGATTGATTTAAAATAAAATGACTCATTGAATATGAAAAGTTCTGAATAAGTACTTGACATTTCTTTTCTTCTTTGGGCAGCCAACAACCAGGAGAAGACAAATACTCAGACCTGCGCTATGACCCTAACTGGAAGATTAAGAATGAGGAAGGGCAGTTGTTGACTGTGGAAGAGGTGCTAGAATCTCTAGAAAGCTCTACAGAAAACCTGACAGTGGACCCACTCTATCCTTCCAAAGAGACCTCCGTGGAGCCCACCGGCGAGAAAGATGAACAGAAGCGCCCCCCAAGTGAAGCCTCCTTGCTTGGTAGTGAATTTGTAAGCCCAAACTATCAGCGTGGTGCCCTTCGCAGCCAGCCCTTTTCAGAGCTGACTGACAGTGACCAGGAGAAGTCAAGCAACCTCTCTCAGTACTTAAAGAGTTCAAGCTCACATAATGAGGTTTTCCTGCCGGGATCACGAGGTCCTCGGCGAAGGAAGTCCAAGCAGTACTATTTTGTGGAAAAAAACAAGTTGACTTTGGGATTACCCACTCCTAAATCCGACTCTTACCTTCAACTTCATAATAAAAGAAGAGGGGAGACTCACCTAGAACAGGTAGGTAGCATCTTCTTAAAAAATATTTTCTGAAGCTCTAAACTGGAATGTGTGTTTGAATGTCTGAAACTGCCCCTTCCTTTGAGATGATGGTGTCATCATAACTCATCAGCTGTGTAAGACAATGTTTCCCGATGCTACCCTATGCATTGCCCCTCTTTGGAGATAAAGTGGAATGATTCCACAAATTCTTAAGAGCAACAAAAAAGTCACGAGTGGTATAAATGCTGTAATTCTTATAATTCAACTATACTATCCCAAATTCCTCTCTTCAAAGAAATACAGATTTTTCTTAAGCCATGCATTCCAATAAATAAAATCCAGGTTGAGTCTTTGGAGCTGTTTATTGCTGATGTTTCTAATAAGAAGGTAAATTTTAAAATATTGCTATAAAATCATAGAAACCTTTGTGAAAGACAGATATCAAAATAAGGAGTTATTGTTTCTCCACATAGGTTCTCTGTAGGTCTAAATACTTCTGATGGTGGTGTTTCCATCTCCCTCTAAAGAATCCTACACGCTTCAATTCATACTTGTCAAAACAGCCATTTGGACCTCCTGAGGGACTCAGATCATGTTCCTTTTAAGTGTTTCTTGAGTATGAGGAACAAAAAGTATATCCTTGAGTATAAACTGACCCGAACATCACCTGGGACACCTAATTTTACCACAAAAGCTGCATTAAAAATGTGCTGAAATAGGGGCTGAGCCCCAGTGGCGTAATGGTTGTGTGCGGGACTGTGGCCCACTGAGTTGGTGGTTCAAATCCAGCAGCAGCTCTCCAGGAGCAAGGCTGGGCCTTGTACTCCCACCAGAGGGCAGTGATGCCCTCCCCCCAAAACAGATAAATAAATATGTGTTGAAAAACTCAGCTTATCAGGGGAAGAGGGGAGGGGTTGGAGGAGCCGATTCCAGGGGCTCGGGGGAAAGGGCGGATGTTTGGAGAATGATGACGGCAGCGGACGTGCAAGGGTGCTTGCCACAGTATGTTTATTTATGTATTGGAAAAATGATGTACAAACCCCTAATAAAATGATTTTGAATTAAAAAAAAACTCAGCTTATACACAAGTATTTACAGTAAATGCCGTAGTGCGGGCAAGGTAAGGTTTTCCAATGCAACTTTCCTTGGACAGTTCCTACTGCCTTGAAAGAATGAACAGACATGCTGCTTTTTCTCACCATTGCAGTTTTCCATTTCCTTAATGCTTCTTCGTAATCAGTTCTTATGATCACTGAATGTCATTTGAAAAAAGCAATCAAGATGACTCGTTTGGGATCTCCAAGAACCATCTCCATCACTGTCTGAGCTGACTGCTCAGTTTCTAACTCAACTGGTCTCCAGACCCCCTTGGAGGTCACTGTTTGGACCAAGCTTTTTCATTTTGGACCTAATGAGACTAAGTCAAGTGCATGATGGGTAATTGTCTGCAGCCATGCCCTGGTCACAGAGACATGTTTGAACACATTTTGTTTAGAATAAATTCGCACAAATATGAACTGGAATCCCAAGTAGCAAGACTTTTTGACTCATCCTCTAGTTTAACACCAATTCTCCAGCTCAAGTACTTAGTCGATGGCATGAACCTCATCTCAATTATGTGTGACTCACACATGGATGTGATCCTCAGCTTATATGCCACATTGAGAATTTCAAAACTTTTTTGGTTTGGGGGGGTATCACTGCCCTCTGGTGGTGGGAGTGGGAGGCCCAGCCTTGCTCCTGGAGAGCTGCTGCTGGATTTGAACCACCAACCCAGTGGACCTCAGTCCTGTGCACAACCACTACACCACCGGGGCTCAGGCCGAGAATTTCAGAACTTTTATGGGAGTTAGAAGGGTATAGAGTGTGTTTTTGAAGTTCTCCACTCAACCAACTAACTCACCCATTGCTGTGGCATTAATTCTGGCTCATAGTTACCCTGCAGGACAGAATAAAACTGCCAAAGAGGATTCCCAGGCTGGAATCTTCCTGGGAAGCAGACTGCCACATCTTTCTCCCAAGCAGATGGGGGGCAACTGCTGACTTTTGGGATGGCAGCCCAGTGAGCCACTAGCTCCTTCAAACTCTCCCAAGGAGTTTTCTCCCCTTTCAAGCCCTCACTGATAATCACAGCACTGCACTCCATAGTCCTTTGTAAATAGTGTGATGTAATTGTCTTAGTGTTCTCTATGTGAATTCAGAATAACAATCATGACCTCTCATATTCATCCTTTTAAGGACAAACTCTAACCTAGATGATCAAAATCTCTTGGAGTCATTAAACATTAAACATTGAACTTCTATTTCATGAAGGTATGTAAAGATTATACCAGCTCCAGGACACAAGAAAGTAGTATGACCGGATTGGAAAACAACAAAGTTCATCAACTGCTAACGTGGCATCCTTTTCAAATATGAAAGAAAGACTGTTTCAGTAAATATGAATGCTCATAGACTTATTTCAAACCCAAATTGCTATCTCTAAAAAATTGTGACTCATGTTTTCTGGTAGTACAAGAGAGATGAGATGGCTGACTATGAGTGATCTTTCTTGATTCAGAATATCCCTTAAGAGTTTAAAGCAGTTTGCGAAAGTGGGTGACCCCACCCCCTGGAGGGCCCTAAAATGACCTGGGGGCTGCCAAAGTGAGAGCTACACTTTACCCAGAATTATGGGGTCTAGTACAAAGTTTTTTCTTTTGTTTTTCTGAAAAGGAGCAATCCAAATAAGTTTGGGAACCTGTGGTTGAAGGGATTATATTGCATCTTTGCTTTTTTTGACTAATAATAAAGCAAAGAACTGAGTGGTGTGTGTTTAGGTGAATTATCAAAGCAGACACATAAACAAAACCGTTTTCAAGGTTATTGACCCAATTCAGATTTTAATGCATCTTTTTTCCATAAAAGTTGTGACATTTTGAATTTTGTTTGACTGATCATTTTGTTCTGTTCCCCTATAAGTAGTCACTCAAAGGAGAAGTTCTTTGAGGGATTTTATATTTAGTTGCTCCACAAGTTTTTTGCCATTTTTTTTACAGATTCATTGATTTCACATTAAAGTGCACTACAGAGACCATCTTTGAATACACAAGATCTTAATCACATGGAGTGTAAAGCAAGAACAGATGTGAAAAATCAGCACACACTAGAGGGCACCTAAGTATCACAGTCAACAAGTACCTTTGCTGGTAAAAACACCTGTGTGTCTGCAGTTCTGCTTATGGCCAGCCACTAAAGGAAAACTGTGTCCTGGACAATGAGCTACCTTTTATGTCTTGCTCTCAGTGTGATTTTGAAGATTGTTGAGGTTGAAATTGAGTAAAGGACCAAGAAAGATAAGTGCTTTGTACATGTTATTCTGCTACTCCTTTGTAATTTCTTAAGAAATTTCTTCCTGAAAAAGGATTTTTGGAAATGGATTGTGGTGGCAATTGTACAGTTCTGCTTGAGGTGATTGAACTATGGTCTGATGTATGTATTCACTACTAATTATTTTTTAAAAGGAAAGAAATTTCTTTTTAAGAAATTACAGGTAATCTTATAAATGTGAATGTAGGAAGGCGATTTAATTAGCTGCAGCCTTTAAGACAATATAAAGCCCTAAGTAGAATTCACCATCCATTCAGAAAGATCCTTGGTGGTACAGTGGTAAGTGCTCAGCTGCTAACAGAAAATTCCAGGCCATCAGCAGCTCCACTGGGGAAAGAGATGGCGGGCAGCTTCCATACGAAGGGAGACGTCATGCTGCAGTTAGCGCTGCTCTACCTCATAGAGCCGCTAGGAGTCAAAAGCCGCTCCGCAACAGGAGGGGAGCGGCGGGTAATCTGTTCTGAAGATCAGCACACCTTTCCCTCAAATTTACCAAGCGACTGGTCTTTCTTGATAGCACGACCAAAGTACGTGAGAAGTAGCGACATGTTGTTTCTGATTGGTATTCAGTGAGTGGTACTCAATAAATATCTGTGAATTCACATCACGCTTGATAAATTTGGGGGGCAATGAAAAAGAGGAAGAGGACCTGAGCCCCGGTGGCGTAGTGGTTGTGCGCGGAACTGTGGCCCACTGGGACGGAGGTTCAATTCCAGCAGTGGGGCTGGGCCTCCTACTCCCACCACCGAGAGCAGTGATGCCCAAAAATTAAAAAAAAAAAAAAAAAGAAAGAAAAAGAGGAAGAGCCTGACAAGATGGAGTGGCCCAGCGGCTGTGTCAGTGCACTCAGACGTAAGAGTTGTGAGGATGGCGCGGCATCAGGCAGTGTTTCATTCTGTTACACGTATCGCCATGAGTCCAAACCCCCTCAAACGTACCTCTCAATAATTGTGTGAGCTATAGAGCCCCGGTCTTCAAGGAGCTTCCATTCAGCCAGTGGTGAGACAAGAAGTGGGTGACAGAAGAGACTCTGGTGCTGATATCCGCTCTGAAGGAGATGGAATAAACGTTTATCAAGGAAGTAGTGTTGGGGAAAGGGAATGAGATGCTGGGGTGCTTGAGGCAGGCTTCTCTGCAGTGACACCAACTGCACATGAATGATGAAAAGGAGAAAATGATGCCAAATCTCCCACCTTCATAGCAGCTTTCTTTCCTAGGGAACAACAAGATATTGTAGGAGAAAAAAATCAAATCGAACCAAATCAAAACACAGTTTTAGATATCAGAAAAGTATGCATCAAGTCCTGGCTTTATAACATATGAGTTGGTAGTACTCATATCTAGTTATTTCAACAAGTGACTCTTTGTTTGTTCTTATTTTTTAAACTTTATTGGGGGCTTGTACAACTCTTATCTCAATCCGTACATAGCATCCGTTGTGTCAAGCACATTTGTGCATTTGATGCCATTATCATTCTCAAAACATTTTCTTTCCACTTGAGCCCTTGGTATCAGCTCCTCATTTTCCCCCTCCCTCAATCATGAACCCTCAATAATTTTTAAAGTATTATTCTTTTTTCATGTCTTAAACTGTCCAATTTCTCCCTTCACCCACTTTCCTGTTGTCTGTCCCCCAGGGAGGGGGTTATGTATAGATCATTATGATAGGTTCTCCCTTTCTCCTCACCTTCCCCTTCCCCTCTTGGTATCGCTGCTCTCATTATTGGTCCTGAGGGGTTTGTCTGTCTTGGATTATCTGTGTTTACAGCTATGATCTGTACCACTGTACATCCTCTGGTCTAGCCAGATTTGTAAAGGAGAATTGGGATCATGATTGGAGGAGGGAGAGGACATTAAAGAACTAGAGGAAAGTTGTATGTTTCATCGATCTTATACTGCACCCTGACTGACTTGTCCCCTCCCCGAGACCCTTCTGTAAGGGGATGTCCAGTTATCTACAGATGGACTTGGGGTCATCATTCCGCACTCCCCCTCATTCACAATGATAAGATTTTTTTTTGTTGTTCTTTGATGCTTGATCCCTGATCCTATCAACACCTCATGGTTACACAGGCTGCTGTGTTTATTCCATGTGGGCTTTGTTGCTTCTCAGCTAGATGGCTACTTGTTTATCTTCAAGTCTTTAAGACCCCAGATGCTATATCTTTTGACTGTCAGACACCATCAGCCCTCTTCACCACATTTGTTTAATGTACCCTTTTTGTCTTGGCTCACCTTGGGAAGGTGGGCATCACAGAATTCCAGGTTTATTAGAACAAAGTGTCCTTGTAATGAAGGTGAGGGAGTACTTGAGTGGAGGCCCAATGTCCATCTGCCATCTTAATACCAAACCTATAAATGTATGCACATAGATCTATTCCCCATTTATTTATAAAATATAAATATATGTACACATGTACATACCTGTATTTAGACCTCTATAAAAGTCCTTTGCCTCCTCGTACTTTCCTTTATTTCCTTTTAGCTCCCTCTTGTCCCACTATCATGTTCAGCCTTCATTTGGGTTTCAGTAATTCCTTTGGGTTACATTACCCTTGATCACACCCTACCAGACCAACTACACCCTCCTTGTCATCGATTTTGAATCAGTTGTTCCCTCATCTCTGGGTTTGTTAACACCCACTTCCTTTTCCCTGACTCCCCCTTTCCCATGCCCCTTCCAACACTGGTCCCATTGTTTTCTCCTCCAGATTATTTATCCTGCCTATATTATCTAGATAGACCTACAGAAATAATAATAAGCACAAAAAATAAGACAGAGTAAAACAAAGCAACAAAAGAAAAAAAGTCGGCTGAGCCCGGGTGGCATAGTGGTTGAGTGTGGGGCTGCGGCCCACTGGCTTGGCAGTTCAAATCCAGCAGCAGCTCTCAGGAGCATTGCTAGGTAGCTCCCACGACCACCAGAGGGCAGCGATGACCACCCCCCCAAAAAAAAAGAAAAAAAATCAACAAAAACAAAAACAAAAAACAAAAAGTCTGCAAATAGTTTAAGGTCTGTTTGTTGCTCTCTAGGAATGTTTTCTGGTTGAGTCTGAAGTGGTGCCACACGTTGGGCCCAAAGTCTATTTTTGGTATTCCCTGGGGACTTCGTTGCTCTGTTCCCCATGCTGTTCTGTTGCACACACTGAGCGTTTCACCTCGGTGTGGTGGAGTTAGTGAGGAATATCGTGCCTCACAGTGGGACCAACCTTATGGCCCTCTCTGTTCTTTGGTGGCTCTGAGCAGGAATCTCATCCTCAGGATTTGGTGGACCAGGATGTGTTCCACTCTCTCTTCCTTCCCCTTCATTTGCTCCTGTGTGTTCTGATCGCACATGTCCTTCTCCTGAGCTGTAGCTTCAGTTCTGTCCTCTGAAGTGAATTCTTCTGCGGGGAGTGGGGGTTGTCCACGTAGTTAGGATTAGGGCCAACCCCTTGGACACCTGCTTCATGCCAATATGTTGCATGTCTGTCTTGGAGCACTGGTTTGAAGTCTGGTGCCTCTTTCTCTGTGGAGATATAAGCAATGCCCTCCCCTTTGGGTGGGTTAGTAATCTATTCCCCCGATACCCATGTCTTTTTCTTTCTTTCTCTCTTTCTTTTTTTTTTTCTTGCCTTTCCCCCACTCCTTTTTAGTTGGTTACCACATGAATCCCGGATTTGGTCTGGTCCCTGTCATCCTACCCGGACCTCACCCCAGGAACGTTTGTATACAGTAGCCTTTTCCCTGTGTCCCTGTCAGCAAGTGACCCTTTAACCCTTATCTTGTGCATCTATTAAACACAGAGAAACAGTCACACACACTATCCTCAAATCAATTCATTGTGACTTGATGACCCGCTGGTTTCTGAAAGTGCAAATTCTTTACAGAAACAAATAATTTCCTCTTTCTCTGGCATGTATCTGGTAGGTTCCAACCACTGACTCTGCAGTTCTCATCCCAGCTCATAACCCACCCCTCCACCAGAGAGCCTCATCAATCATATGGGACTGATTAGTCACCCATTATGTCATGTTGTCTCTATGACATTAACGCTAGTGGTGCGAGATGCTGGTGCACTGTGCTGTGAATTGAGACTGGAATTCAAATTCATGCCAAAGTGTTTGGGGAAGAAAGACCTGACAATTTGCTTCAGAAAAACACAGCCACTGAGGATCCTTTGGAGTAAAGCTTTGCTCTGATACACATGTTGTCTGCAGGCGTCGGAACCAACTCAAAGACAACTAGAACTGCACAAGATGGCGCTCTCCATAGCATACTGCTCTTTTTTTCCATGTTGTTAGACAGCAAAAGTGATGGGCGATTCACAATGGCCCTATGAAATGAAATAAAATAGAACGAATCGCTGCTTGGTCTTGCACAAGCCTCACAACGGTTACGTAAGCCACTGTGGAAGCCACTGTGTCTGTCTGTCCCAGGGTGGGGGGAGCCGCAGGGGGCTCCTGCTCTGGTGGGAGTAGGAAGCCCAGCCTTGCTCCTGGAGAGCTGCTGCTGGATTTGAACCGCCAGCCCTGTGGGCCACAGTCCCGCACACAACCACTGTGCCACTGGGACTCAGCTGGGCTCCTACATTTCAATGCCCTGTTATTTTTCCAAGCACAATGTCCTTTGCCAGTGACTGGTCTCTCCTGATAGCAAGGTCAAGGGGAAACTGAGTCTCACCACCCTCACGCCTAAGGAACATTCTTTCTGGCCGTCCTTCTTCCAAAACAGATTAGTTTGTTGTTTAGGCAGTCCATGGTTTTAGTGAACTTTTTCAAGGTCTATAAAATTAAGGTTTGTGTTCATTTACATTGTAATATTTTCAAAATTATATTTAGTTATAGTTTCATAGAATTCTCCCAGTGGGATATGCTCTGAGTCATATCTCGTGTTACCCTTGTAAAAATTCTTCTTCTACTAAGCAGATACTCGACATGTGTTTCCCGATCAATAGTTGTTCCTCACCCCACCACAATAAGAGCACTTAATTATAATGGTGTCGTTTAATTTGAACTTTATGGGCTTTTCGATACTAGAGATTTCTTAATGCAGCTTTCTTGTATTCACTCTTTGGCAGTTGGTTGCTTAACTAACAATTTATATGATACTTAGAGTGATACTTCATTAATTTGACATTACTGAGGGGCAATCCATGACAAGAAAACTTTATATGTGACTAAAGAATTCCCCTTTAAAAATCAGAAATTTCACATAGCTTATCACGTTTAAGGATCGCTTTTTACAGACTAGCTACTGTAATTAATTTACTGTACCAAGTATTTCTGTGCTGTCTTGCATAGAGCGTATTCATCAAACGTCAGGAACTTTGGAGATGTAGATGATTCTTTGCCTCTTTGTTGAATGATCCAGGTTGCTATGAGTTTATCTGATCTGCAGGAGCTTCCAGCCTAGTGGAAAGCATACATGTACACAGGCAGTCCCAAGGGACACTAGAGTTCCATCAAGTCGACTCTGGCTCATCATCAACTTATAGAACAGAGAAGAATGGCCCATAGGGTTTCCAATATTGTGACCTTTACAGAGCAAACTGATGCGTCTTTCTCGTGTGGGGTGGCTGGTGGCTTTGAATCACAGACCTTGTGTTAGCAGTGGGGTGCTTAACCACTGTGCCCCCAAGGCTTCTCATACTAGAGACCATGAAGGACCTAAAAACACCCAGAAGAAAAAGCCCCGAAGTCTGTCTCAGAGTCAGCAGAGACTTCCCTAAAGGAGTCATAAGCAATCATTGGCTGATTCTTTAAAACGAAGTGGAAGATACGTGGCAGAGGTGGAGAGCAACAGTGTGCAGGCCAAGGGAGCCTGTGCCACAAATCGTCCCGAGGCAGGAATGGCAGGCACTCCGTGGAGGGGTGGGCCCAATCATTAAGTAAGTCAGAGAAGGCAGATTCTGTTTAATGACTACTCCATATTTTAAATGCTTGGTTTTCACAGAAAAGAACATCATAGAAGGTGACATAACTGAAAGACTGTGACCAATGTCATGGAATTGTATGTTTAATTCAGCATCGTCAGGTAGACGTTAAGTCATAGGTTTTGTGTATATTTTCACACACAGTAATAAATATTTTATTTTCATGCCAAATATCCATGCTCAAGAAAATCTCTCAAATTCACTGCCATCGAGTCATTTCTGACTTATAGCGCCTCTGCAGGACAGTGTAGAATGATCCTTATGGGTTTCTGAGACTCTAACTCTTCATGGAAGTGGAAAGCAGTGGCTAGTGGTTTAGAACTCTTCGCGTTGTGGTGAGTAGCCCAAAGTGTAACCATCTAATTCACCAGTTTTGTACTGAGGGGTCAAGGCCTATTGGTATAGATTTTATGTATTGGTGTTTCACATTGTTTTTCTCACATCAACTCATTTTTTGATTTCTAGTATTAATATGCTGAAGACAAGATGAGAACTTAATAACTCCATCAAAGAAATCTACAGACATAATCTAGACTTTTCCCTAATCTTGTATAGTCCTTTCTCCCATATGTTATTTTGCCATTTCCTTTTATTGGACAAATCTCAATCATGTAGTCTAGTTTCCATTAACTTAGCACCTTTCTTTCTATGCTCACTTGTATTTCTCCAGACTATGTCATCTTCAAATAAATATATTATCCCTATCGACAGTTGCAGTGGGAATGAACAGACTGGGGAACAAACATAAGGAGCCCTCTGTAAACATACAACTCAATGAATGGAAATAAGTCAGGGTTTCAAACCATTTCTTCCCAGTTGAATCATGCCTGACAAAGTGAAACCAAAATGGATGCAGATTTCTCCAATGTGGGAGCACCAGAACAGGAAGACGTATAGGTCAATGTCCTGCTAGAAACTTAATTTCCCTCTTAGAAAACAAGGACAACGTATGCACTGCATAGCAAGCAAACCTCAAGTACACAGTTGGACATGGCAGTGCCCCATTCACAGAGGAGAGGATGCTGACCACAGTTCTGTAATGTGTGTCACTCTTCACAGTCCTGACAATAGTCCATTCTCCCGAGTCAAGGGCTCTCTGCCTTCTGTAGGTCTCCCAGTCCAGGACTCCAGCAGGAAACTTCCCCATTCATGGAGCCTTGGCAACCTCACGCTGAACAGAATGAGATGCTGCCTGGTCCTTTGCCATTACCATAACTCAGTGCACACCAACTGTCCTGACCAGTAGGATTTTCAACAGCTGGTTTTCAGAAGTAGAGAGACAGGCTTTCTCCCCAGTCCATCATAGTCTGGAGACTTGGTTGAACCGATTTGGCATCATAGCAACATAAAGGTTTCTGGTGATCAGGCAGGGGTGGCTGCGCGTGAGGTACACTGATGTGGACTTAAACCTGATTCTCCTGTGTGGAAGAACATGGTGACTAAGTCACCACTGCCTCATTACCCGAAACAAAGCAACTTACTGCTATTGAATCGATAGGATTTCTAATACTTAATCTTTCTGGGAGCAGTTGCCTCATCTTTTCTCCATGAATCAGCTAGTGGATTGGCCTGCCTATCTTATGATCAATGATCTGAGTCACAAGGATTCTTTGAAGGGACTTCTAAAGCTTTTTTCCAAATAAGAGCAGTGGGAAAAACATCGATGGGGTTTTTGAGTAAGAAACTAAATTTTAAAAAATAATATATCCAAAGGTCTTTTGTCCTCAAATCTTATCACATGCACACGTGCTAAATGCAAGAGGGCCACCAAGAGTTCAAGGGAAAATGGAATGAAAAGATGATGAAATTTTTCCATGAGTTTTTGAAGCCCCTTTCTAACTTTATGACGTATCCTATACAAATTTAAAAAGCAGTCAGCAGCAGAGCCAAACCATATCATGTTGCTTTCTCACTAATCCTTGGACTAATTTATATAAACCCCCTCTCAGTGAAGCACCTGAGCTCAGTATTGATGCTGAAGCATGGCAGGAGGAGTTGCTTGTATGGCAGCGTCTCTGTGCTTTTGCTGGCCATGTAGAAACACAGCAACCCAGTGCTGATGTCAGCTGGCCCAAACCAGCACACGGCAAAATGTCTTAGAAATAAGACACCCCGAGAGCTCACTCATTAGCCGAGTCAGCAAAGAAAAGCTCCCTGACTCCATTGATTATCCTCAGAAAAGAAAATTTAAACAAGAGTGTTTAGAATGATGGTGAGCAGAAACTACCTTATAGAGTCCATTTGGAGCCTGTTTCATTATCTAACGGCCAAGTGGTAGTTTTCAATATCATCAAAGAATGAGACTAACAAAGAAGCATTAATGTTTCTACTTGCAACCCCTAGATAGAAAGTCTGTAAGAAAGACAGAATACTAATGAGCGGAGAGGCAAAAGTTTCAAGACTGCTGAATTTATGCCAGTATACCATTTAAACGTGTTTCACCGTGTCAGCCTATGTGAGACACTGGCTCACATGGTGAAACATCAACTTTTCTGTGTGGTGCTGTCTGATTCTATTAGAAATTGATGAGTTTCTTTGAGAGAAAAGTAGCAGCCCCATCTAGCTCAGCTGTACTCAAGCTGAGTTGCTTTCCTACCTACAAACCCTCACTTCAAAGCCAGGAACATAATGTACAATTTTTTAATGGCTCTAGACCCAGGCACTCAGGCTCTCTGCTCTGCGCCTTCCCTCAGTGTAAACACCTAATCAAGATTGCCTGCGCTTCAACAATAGCAGCCAAATGCAATTCGAGAACCACAAGCCTTTGAAGTCCTCCCTGCAAAGGCCGGTTTTCTAGTCTGGCATAATGACATGCCATGATTGCTGTCTTTGTTGTATCTTTTCAGTAGAGAAGCAATTATAGGTCCCAATTTAACAGAATAGACATTACACAGCTTATGATGCTCAAAATGCAATTTCATTTGATCATTTTCTCAATTTGATTGGTATTAATAGAATGGTTCACACACACACACATACAAACACACACACAGATAGTTGGCAGAGGTTGTGTCCCATTCCACTTTCAAAGAGATAATGTTGAAGTATGCTCTCCTTGCTCAGAGTCTCTCTCTGGGGCGATTCAGCCACTGAATTCCACTCAAACAAGCAGCCTGTAGGTGGAAATGCGATATATCCTACCTTCCCGGGCACCGGCAGCATTGTTGTTCTTGTTGGTGGTGGTTACTGCCCACTTCTTCCCCAACTCATGGCAACTCCAGGAGTCACAGAGTAAAATTGTGCTCCCTGGGGTGTTCTTGGCTGTAACCTTTATGGAGGCAGAGCACCAGGCCTGTTTTACATTGCTGCTGCGGGGTTCAAACTGCCAACCATCTGGTTAGTCCACTGCTAACCATGTGTGCCACTAAGGTCTAAAAGAAGCATAGAAGAGTGTGTGTGGGTTTTTTGTGTTTTTTTTTTGGGGGGGGGGGCATCACTGCCCTCAGGTGGTGGGAGTAGAAGGCCCAGCCTTTGCTCCGTGGAGCTGGAATCGAACCTCCATCCCAGTGGGCCGCAGTCCCGCACACAACCACTACGCCACCGGGGCTCAGCCCCGTGTGTTTTTAATTTATACAAAAAACCCAAAGGGTCAAGTCGGTTCCAACTCATAACAATCCTGTGGGACCGAGTATGGCTACTCTTAGGCCTTTTTTGTGGGGACAGACAGTCTTATCTTTTGGCTGTGACGCAGCTGGTAGTATTGAACTACCCATCACCCCAATGCTGAGAGCCCAACAATTAATATCACCAGTGAAAAGCTGAATGAACTAAACCAAGACCCCGTCCTTCACTCAGCATGTACAAAAGGCAGACACTGAACTATCCCAGTGCCTGTCCTCTGACAGAGTTCCACTTTTCTTTCTTCCAGACTCCCAATTCTTCAGAGTCATCTCCACTTTCAGGATTGTCGGATGATTTCCTTACCTGTACAGGCACTCTCTGTAGCGTTTTGCTCTTTGTACATTTCTCCTTCACGACAGACTGAGCGGTGTTTCTTTTTAATATCATGGTACTAGAGATTAAGATCGTTGCTACTTGGGAGAAAGACAGGGCTTTCTATTCCCATAAACAGTTATATTCTTCGAAGCTTAAGCACCATTTGACCCTGTCCTGCAGGATCTCTATGCATCAGCATTGACTCGATGGCAATAATTGTTTCTTAAACCAGACCGGTGTATGGGACTGGAAGATGGAAACAGAAGCTAGAGCCGCAGCATTTATTATTCAGCTGCAAGTTCTTTTTTCAAAAAATCATTTTATTGGGGTTTTATACAACTCTTATCACAAGCCATCCATCCATCCATTGTGTCAAGCACATTTGTACATTTGTTGCCATCATCATTCTCAAAACATTTTATTTCTTCTTGAGCCCTTGGTAACAACTCCTCATTTTATCCCCTTCCTCCCCACCACCCCTCTTTCACAAACCCTTGATAATTTATAAATTATTATTTTTTATTTGTTGGGGGCTCTTACAGCTCTTATAACATTCAATACATCATTTGTACCAAGCATATTTGTACACATGTTGCCATATTCATTTCCAAATATTTTCTACTTGAGCCCTTGATATAAGTTCCTCCTTCTCCCTCCTTTTTTTAATAGATTTTATTGGGGGCTCTTACAGCTCTTATAATATTCAATACCTCATTTGTATTAAGCACACCTGTATACATCGTGCCACATTCATTCCCAAACATTTTCTAATTAAGCCCTGGGCATATTATTTTTTTATCTTATACTGTCCCATATTTTCCTTCACCTACTTTTCTGTTTTCTGACCCCCAGGGAGGGGGTTATATGTAGATTCTTGTGATCAGTTCCCCCTTTTGACTCCACCTTCTCCTGCCCATCCTGGTATTACTACTCTCATTATTGGTCCTGAGGGGTTTATCTGTCCTGGATTCCCTGTGTTTCCAGCTCTTATCTGTACCATCTTCTGTTGTAGCCATATTTGTAAGGTAGAATTGGGATCATGATAGTAGAGGGAATATGGGGGAGGAAGCACTAAAGAACTAGAGGAAAGTTGTATGTTTCATCATTGCTACACTGCACCCTAACTGGCTCAACTCCTCCCTGAGACCCTTCTGTAAGGGAATGTCCAGTTGCCTATAGGTGGCCTTAGGGCCAACATTCTGCACTCCCCCTCATTCACAATGATAAGATTTATTGTTTTTGATGCCTGATACCTGATCCCATCAACACCTCATGAACACACAGGCTGTGCACTTCTTCCATGTGGCCTTTGTTGATTCTCAGCCAGATGACCGCTTGTTTATCTTCAAACCTTTAAGACCCCGGACGCTATATCTTTTGATAGCTGGGCACCATCAGCCCTCTTCACCACATTTGCTTGTGCACCCACTTTGTCTTCAGCAATCATATCAGGTCAACTGCAAGTTCAATGGTTTTATGGAATCGTGAAGTTTACCATTTCTCAGAATAGGAAGTGCACCAGGCAAAGGCTGTTGATTTCCTTTCCCGTGCAATCAGAAAATTCCTGTGATCAAAGAGGACATTTTTTCCCTTAGATACCACCAAAAACCACACTTAATGTCATGAAGTTAATTCCAACTCATACTGACCTTAGAGGACAGGACAGACCTGGCCCTCTGAGTTTCCAGGACTGCAACTCTTTACAGGAATAGAAAGCGTCATCTCTCTCCCTCTGGACAACTGGCATTTTTAAACTGCAGACCTTGGGGTTGGCAGCCTGACATGTGACCACTGCGCTTCCAGGGTTTCTTCTTCTTTGACAACAGAAAATTCAAGCTGGGTGGGGTCACACCAGAATGTGTTTTCTGCTCATTCTTTCCCATTTTCAAATCAAAGTATGGTATTGAAACTTACACATTACCCATTTGACTTAAATCTACTTATGATCACAGCAACCATGATTGTGAGAGATAAGGTTATACACAAAACCAAAAATAACCAAACCCCACAAAATTGCCCTTCTACACCATGGGAGTTGTAAGAGATAAGGTCAAACCCATGCCAGACATGAGTATTTACTTATTATTTCGTGACTATTTCACCTCATTCTATATTGAATGTTCATCAGCATCAGTACAAAATAAAAGTGCTCAGCAGAAAGAATTTGAACATAAACATGACAGATTTCAAAACCCATATGCTCCTACTGTTACAGCATGCTGCTTCCCATACTGCACAGCCCAGTAAAGGGTCTATCACAAAGCAAGTAAAAATGCCCAAATCTAAAGTTGACAGTTAATTATATCAGTTTGGACATGATGATCAGGTGATAAACCAGAGGAGCTGATCCTGAGTAACATGTCAGAGGAAGAGCTTCAAAGAAACTTGAGATGGTTTTTTAAAGAAAAGGCTTAGGAAAGACATCTTCAGCTTCTAAGCACTGTTGCCTGGAAGATGAATTGACTTGCTTTATGTCAATCCAGAGGTTCCAGGAAGTCTTCTTTCACTCATGAAAGAAAAAGTTTCCTAACATTTAGGTTACTCAATGATGGGATATGTTGTCATAAAACAGATTAAAAAGACCTAATATTGTACTTCCTGGGATGACGGAGAGACCCCGGTGTCCCATACTCATTCTCTCATCACCATGGAGTCAACTCCGACACATAGGGACCTGATAGCACAGGGTGGAACGCCCCTGTGGGTTTCCAGGGCTGTGGATCTTATCAGAGGTGAAAGCTTCCTCTTTCCCCCAGGGAGCTGCTGGTGGCTTCAGACTGCTGACTTTGTGGTCAACACCCCATTGTGTAGCTTGCAAAGCCGCCAGGACTTCTGGGTGTCACACGGGCAAGGAATCTTGACTAGCCCCGTCTTTTCCTCCCCCTCAACCCATCCAAGATTTTTGACCACATTCTAAGATTAGCAAACAGGGAACGTCCACCAGGAGCAGGGTCATATCTTTAAGCAGAGATCAGATGAAAATCTACCACAGGTGGTAGAGAAATCCTCAGACTTGACCAGACTGTGTCTGGGCTCTCTTCCAATGTTAAAAATGGCTAACTTTAAGTTTGCTTTTTCTGAAGTGCAACCTGATGCCTAGAGTTCCACATATCACAGAAATGATCTAATTTCTTGATTTAGAATAGGTCATCGATTGGCGAGCCTTTGAATAATTTAGGGACCTAAACTACATGTGAAGATTGTGGTTGTGGGTTAGGTATGAGGCTGCTAATGCCAAGGCTCAACCCCACCTGCTACTACACAGGAGAAATATGAGGTTGTTTGCACCCGTAAAGAAATATAGTCTCTGTCCAGGGTTGGGCTTGCACCCAGCCTGACCCCACCACACTGAGGCAGAACACTAAGGGGGTGGAGCAGAACAACAGGGGGAACAGCATGGAGTTCCCAAAGGAGTGCCAAAAATATACTTTGGGGCCAGGGTGTGACACCCCATCTGACTCAACTGGGGAACACTCCTGAAGGTCAACAAACAGACCGTGAACTATGTATGGGTTTTTCCATTGTTATTATGATTTTTATTGTTTTTACTTATCTATTTTTCAGGGCATTGGTTTTTTTGTTTTTGTCATCATTTTCTTTTCTTGGGTGGCTTCGTCTTGCTACGTCTTGTTTTTTTGTACATATTATTATCTCTGCAAGTCTATAAGGCTGGATGGACAGTCTGGAGGAGAAAACAATGGGACTGATGGTTCCAGGAGGACATGGGAGATGGGAAGGTGGGTGAAAAGAGGTGGTGTTGACTAACCAGGGACAAGGAAACAACAAGTGATCAAAATCAGTGGCAAGGTAGGTGTGAGAGACCTGACAGGGATTGATCAAGATTAATGTAACCAAAAGAAATTACTGAAACCCAAATAAAGGCTGGGAATGATAGTGGGACAAGAGGGAAGTAAAAGGAAAGAAATAGGAAGCAAAGGGCATTTATTGAGGTCTAAATACACACATGTACATAAGTAAATATAATTTTATATGATGATAGGGACATAGATCTATGTGCATATACTTATAGGGTTAGTATTGAGGCAGCAGATGGACATTCGGCTTCCACTCAAGTACTTCCTCAATGCAGGAATACTTTGTTCTATTAAATTGGCATTCCATGATGCTCGCCTTCCTGACATGATCGCTGAAGACAAGTGTATGCATAAGCAAGAGTAGTGAAGAAAGCTGATGGTGCCCAGCTATCAAAAGATATAGCATCTGGGGTCTTAAAGACTTAAATGTAAATAAGCAGCCATCTAACTCAGAAGCAAAAAAGTCCACATGGAAGAAGCACAACAGGTTGTGTGACCATGAGGTAGCAAAGGGATCAGGTATCAGGCATTAAAGAACTAAAAATTATATCATTAAAAATGAGGGGGGAGTAGAGATTGGGAACCCAAAACCCATCTGGAGGTGAAGTGACATCCCCTTACAGAAGGATTGCCGGGAGGAGATGAGCCAGTCAAGGTACAGTGTAACAATGATGAAATATGCAACTTTTTCTCTAGTTCTTAAATGCTTCCTTTTCCCCATCACCACCACTTACTATCATGATCCCAATTCTACCTTACACATCTAGCTAGATCAGAGGATGTGCACTGGTACAGATAGGATCCAGAAACATGGGAAATCCAGGACTAATGATCCCTTCAGGACCAGTGAGAGTGGCAATACCGGGAGGGTGGAGGGAAGGTGGAGTAGAAAGGGGGGACCAATTGCAAGAATCTATATATAACCTCCTCCCTGGAGTATGGACAACAGGGAAGTGGGTGAAGGGAGACATCGGACAGTGTATGATATGACAAAATAATAATTTATAAATTATCAAGAGTTCATGAAGGAAGGGGGAGCAGGAAGGGAGGGGGAAATGAGGAGCTAATACCAAGGGCTTAAGTAGAAAGAAAATATTTCGAGAATGATGATGGCAAAAAAAATGTGCTTTGCATACAATGGCTGGAAGTATGGATTGTGATAAGAGTTGTATGAGTCCCCCACATAGAATGATTTTTTAAAATAAAAAAAAAAAGGCGAGGGACTAACTGTGGAACAGATCGTCAAATTGCTCATATGCAAGTTCAGGTTAAAGCTGAAGAAAATTAAAACAAGTTCACTAAAATCAACATAAGACCTTCAGTCTATCCCATTTCAATTTTGAGACCATCTCAAGAGAATGGATTTGCTGCTCTGAACACTAATAGCAGAAGAGTTGATGAATTATGGGAGGACATCAAGATCGTCACTCATGAAGAAAGCAAAAGTCACTGAAAAGGCAGGAAGAAAGAAAAAAATCCAAGTGGATGTCAGAAGAGTCTCCCAAAATTATGATGTCAAAGAGCTTAATAAAAATTTTAAAGGGCAGCTCCAGAAGACAAATATTATAATGAAATATATAAAAACCTAGAATTAGAAGTCCAAAAAGAAGAATGTGCTTAATATATCATAAATCAAAAGAACTTAAGAAAAAGTTCAAGCCATGCATTACAGTATTGAAAGATTCTATGGGCAAAACATTGAATGATGCACTAAGCATCAAAAGAAGATATAAATAGTACATAATCACTATACCAAAAAGAACTAGTTGACATGCTACCATTTCATGAGGTAGTACATGAACAAGAACCAAAGGTACTGAAGAAAAAAGTCCAAGCTACACTGAAAGCATTAACCAAAAACACAGCTCCAGGAATTAAAATGTCTCAACGAGCTGTTGAAACACTGAAAGCACTCACTCATCTATACAAGGAAATTTGGAAGACAGCTATTTGGCCAACTGATTGGAAGAAGTCCATATTTGTCCCCATTACAAAGAATATGCTCAAATTATGGAACAGTATCATTTATATCTGAGCCACTAGTCTACCCAGTTCAATTGTACTGAATATCAAAACAGCAAATTCAACAATTGAAGCACAAGAATATTACTTCCAAGTGAGTCTGTTTAGCAAAAGCATTCATTGTTTAGGCTTTTGCAGTCATGAATGATATGGCTGCTCTACTTACCAATGGTTGATCCTGGGTAAGTTACTTAACCTCTCTGTGTCTCCATTTTTTCATCTAAAAAAAATAAAGATGGGTGGGATAATGATAGTATCTACCTGGTAAAGTTGTAAAAACTAGCCAGCATCTTATTTGTATAGTGTCTATGATAGATACTGGAAAATCATAAGCACCCTGTATGTTAAATATTGTTGCATCATTGTTGTCATCATCCTGGGGTGTAATGTGATTTCAGCATGTTTCTATTGGTATGCTCAATGGAATTCTCAGCAACCAGCTAAGATGACTACTCTTGAGATTGGCTTCCCTGAGTATTTAAAGTAAGTAGTTGTTTAATCTTAGAGCTTCCGTTCTCTCACATCATACCTGGAAGCGAAACAGTTTTTCTTCCCATTTTCCTTGGGAACAGCTCAGGTCCCTCCAAACCAGAGAGGTGAATCCTTCAAATCATCTGAAAATAAAGCCTAATCCTGCAGGATTTCTTTCTAAAGTAAACAGACTTGAACACTGTGACTCTTAAAACTGGTGTGAACGCAGTTAACACACTCCATATGTTTTACCCTCTTAGATCTACCCCCTCAGAGTAACGGACATGACACCTGCCCAGAATGCCAGAGTGATGGAAAATGCCACCATCCATCCTGAAGACAAGTGGCATCAAAGAGCCCAACAGCTAAAGGTTAGTTGCGAGATTGAAATTTAAGTGTGTTTCAGAGGGAGGATGCTGTTGTAGATAATAAAGACACTTCCTACACTTACAGGTACTAGTTATGTTTGAGAAGAGTTACCCATCTTCCTCTGGGTACAACCAGCTTCTGCCCAGTAGAGTCATTGCTTGTTCAGAAAGTTAATCCCATTCATTTTTCCAAAAGTTCTATGTCCTAAAGGAAAATCATTGTATCACTCTTTAAGCATGCAAATTTAAAACCACTCATGGAAGGAAGCCTCAGGGAAAATCACCGTTCCTAAGCAATGCCCAATGCCTAAGTCTATGCAACTTCTAAATGTTTCTATTTAGATTTGGCAATTATACAGGATCCCTAGGTGATGGAGAGCACTGTCCTAAAAAATAGGGAGGAATCCCTAGAGCCTCACTGAACCCTCATTTTCAGAAGGGAAAGCCCCTGGTAGGTTAGCAGGGGAGCATCATCTTTAGCTGTGGGCTCCGTGAGATGAAACCCTCATACGATTTACAGCGAGGTGTGTGTGAGCTGTCCACGTCAGTGACTTGTGGAGGAGAAATGGAAAGAGCCTTAGCTGATGTCTCCTGGGAGTTGTATGGAACAATCACTCTTTGAGGAGGTTTTACCTCTAGAAGGGGTGAGCCAGCAGTTAGTGTCTGTTGACCCTATCAGTTAAATCATGTCACTGATAAAAGTAACAATATGTTTTCAAGTTCATTCAGGCTTCTGAGGAATAGGAAAGAGGAACAGTCTTAACGGTTTCTTTTTCTCCTCAATGAACCCCGGTACCATTTAGACTGGCATATAAAAGTCATTTAGCAACAGCATTTGTTGATCCAGAACTTCCAGAACATTGATGACCGGGAAGTCGCACTCAGTTGAGCCTCCGGAAACTGAAATATCTCTTGGCAGGGGAACCTTGAAGATGGGCTCTACCACAAGCCCAGGGAGCTTGGAAAGGAGCAACCCTTGTTATATACGTTGGGTACCATCTGGGTCGACAGACATAGGCGTTTGGGCCTTGACCTGCCATTTACTTGATGCAAGATGTTGAGCAAATCTCAATTTCCCCAGACCTTAAGATCTTCTTTATTACATGAAGTCTTGACCTAAAAACATCAAGGCCCATCCCAGCTCCAGACTGCTGTGATCCTATGACCCTTTATTTCTAGTCTTTTTAGTCACTAGAGAAAGCACATTTCAAATATGTAAGATAATCACAACCTGTAGGAAAATCACAGACTCCTCAGTAAAACTATTAGGGTAAGATCACATGCTGATTCATGGCCACAGCCTGAGTTGGAGCTGACAGAGGTGATGAAACAAATCAGGAAATCAGAAAAAAGTCAACCAAATATTTTTTCCTTGTATACTGGCATTCCTCTCTTGATAGCCTATTCCCAAACAACTACAAGGAGGAACAAAATATCGAATAATTACTAGACCTAAAAGGACAGTAACATAGACTGTCCTAAAGGATTTATTAGCTTCCCAGTGTGTCCTTGACATTGACTCAAACTCACCAGGCTACTCTTCTTTCTCCTCTGCAAAGACCCAAATGCATTGCATTTTTTCTGGTCTCCCATCAAGTTCTACCTCCGGTGTAGAAAAAGTGCCATCTCACCTCCCCCTCCATTCTGCCCCTTTGATGCCTGTCCTCTGGACCACTCATGCAGGCCTCATCAGACTGCCATTTCGCATTAGCTGCTGATGGTGTACCAACCACCCGTAAATTCTTGAAGATTAGAAATCTTTTTCTCTCTATCTCATAGCACAATGTTTTGCACAAAACTGACACTCAACAAGTCCTTCCTGGTTTATTTCATAACATTTAAAGGTAATACATCTCCAAGTGAAAATGTGGCTCACTTCAAATTTTTTTTTCTGAAAAGATTATCATCTGTCCTTTAGTAAACCTAGTCAAGCCTAACACTTGTCAATAAGAAATATCTTCATGTAAAATTAAAATAATTCATACAGCAAATATTTACTCCATCAATATTGAAGGCACTGGGGGATTCGGTGCCTGACTTGAAAAGACTTGATCAAAATAATAATGTCTTAAGAAAAGGTAGACAAGCCAACATGGTCCCTATCCTCCCAAGCACGAAACAGTCATGTCACCAGATTGCAGTCACGTCACCGGGAATGTATTTGAGAGGAGGTAAAAAATTCAGTGGGACCAGAAAAGCACCTCATCCTCCCATAAAAAGAGCACCTCCAGAAGAGAGAGCATGTGCCAGGTTTCTACAAAACAAGAGAATAAAAAAGCAGCCGCACTTCCTGGGTTTTTGTCCTAGTCCCTCCGTACTTTTTGGTCCCTCTTTCATTGTGGTGGGTACATGTTCTTCCACCAACTTAACAGAGGGACGCTATGTGTTGGGATTGACTTGGTGGCAGTGGTTTCGTCTGGGGATTTGTTACCCTCCACTGGAGCAGCTCAGCAGGTCTTTTCACTGCGGAGCAGCGGTGGGTTCAAATTGCTGACTTTGGTGTGGAGCAGAGCATGTAACCACGATGTCACCAGGGCTCCTTTGAGACAGGTCGTAATCTCCCACACTCCCTTCCTAGAAATGGCTATGGAGAAAAAAATGAGAAAGAACGGTTGGTTTTAAATATTTGACTAGTACTTCCAATGCCACTGATGGGTGAGCTAAGAGCATTATTGGTGCTGGGTCTGAAAGCGAAGCAGGCATGAGAATGAGTGGACCCCATATTGACTTTGGAGGTGCCAGTGGGAAGGAAGTTTGGACACAGGAGTTAGTGTTTGCATCTTAGGCTTTGGGTAGTGGCTTGCAGTTTATAGGGATTGCCGAGATTAGCCAGGAGTTGTGGGTACAGGGAGACCAAGAGAGGGTCAACAAGAAAAGGGCCATGGAGAATGGGTGACTTTAAGGGTAGAGAGCAAGCGAGAATGAGTGAATTATGGAGGAAATATTGCAAACGGTTAAAAATTGGCGAATCGGTGTACCGGTACGTGGAAGTTCTCTGTGCTGCTCTTGCAATCTTTCTGGAAGTTAGAAATCATTTCTAACTAAAAAGGCCCATAAGATTTGGCAGCAAAGAGGTCACTGGGGGCCTGTGATGAGGACCAAAAGAAGGGGTGAAGGTCAGAGTGAAGCTGGAGGATGGAGACCCTCGCCAAAGAATGAAATCAAATGACTCTTTCCTTCAGTTTTTCCTACAAAATGTATTTTAGCTGGACAATCTTAAATGTATTTGCATGCTGCTGAGAATGGGGAAGCAGAGCTGAGGCAAGAACAGAGAGGAGCTAGGCCTGAGCAGCTGGAGGAGGGGGTGGGGGGGGACAAATGTACCTGAGGCCAGGGAAGCCTGTGCTCTTTGACAGGAAAGCTACTGAGAGTTGGTGAGTCTCACCATCCTTGTCTATGGAAGTATCTGAAATCTATAGGGCAAGCCAAGTAATCCTGTTACATTAACCAGGCCACAGGCTCTCACGGTGCTGAGTCACTTTGTGTTTCCCGTGAGTCTTGGAGGAACCCTGGCGGTGCTGTGGGTCAGGTGACAGGCTGTCCAGCCCCAGGTTGTTGACTTGAACACAGCAGTCCCTCTGCGGGGGAACGATGGAGCGAGTGGTGTGCCCCTGTAAAGCTTGTCAGCCTCAGAAACCCGCCACGCTGGGAGTGTGGACTGGTGGAGTCTTTGCAGGTTTTCCACATCTGAGAACTAGATCCGTGCTGGTCAGAGGCACTGGCAGAAGACTCTCCCCAGATCAGGAACATTGTCGATGGAGGGGGGTGAAAGGTGGGGAAGGAAATGCAGCATTGGGGGAGCTCTCCAATTAAGTAAGTCTTCAAACAATGAACCCGATATTCTCTTTCTTGGCTCTAAAATCATTCTTGATTCCCCAGACAAGTAAAGCGCACGACAGTCTGTATGTAGGACTTTTCAGAGTCATGGCAGCAGCTTTTCATCATATCCTGAGGACCTTCCTTCCTCCCCACCAACTATTCGTCCGGTTTTGCCCCAACGCTACCACCAGATCTGTGCTACGTTCATTCTTCTGAACACAGTCTTTTGTCAGTTAATATTTGTTTTCCAAGTTTTCTTAATATTACCAGATAAAATTTGTAACCCACTCTTCAAGCAGACGTGCATATTGTTAGTAAACACAACAGAAATTTCTCTACGTCAGAAGCCGATCTGGGAGGCCAGGGACAACTCTCAGGACTGCAGGAGTGAGTCAGGCTAACTCGGAGCAGGAAGGATGGTTGTCTCCCAGCAGAACTGTTTGGTAGAGATCAGAGCATGCCTGTGCCTTTCTGCTTGTGCTGCTTTGAGAGAAGCAGCCAAGCACCCCTCACCAGAGGGGAGGGCAGCCTTGCCATGGAGAGCACAGTATGATGAGCATTCATAACCTGAGACCAGCTTTTCCTAAGAAATTAACATCCCAGCATTAAGCATCAGGATTCTCCAGGGCCTGCGATCCAGCCATGGGCCCCCTGTTCTGTGTGTGCCGTGAAGACTGTCTGCCACTAAGCAGTTCCTCTGAGTGCATGTAGCATGTCCTGATGGCAAGCAGGTACAAAAGAACCCCACTGGGAGCAGGAGGAAGCAGAGGATTTCAGCGCTGATGGAGATTAAATAGCCTGAGAATGGCTTTGTGTATTAACTTCAGGGAACTCGAGTCTTGCCACCTAGAGAGTGACACCTGACGCCTTCATTGTAGGGAAATAAATCTCCAGTAGACCCCAGATCTCAAGTAGGCGGCTAGGAAGGAGAACGAAATCCCATCATGCCCATCAATGTCTTCCTTTCTGGGGACTGAAATACCATCTCTGAGCACTTACATGTGCATGAATAGCAGATTTAGCACTTGAGACAATTGAAGTTTCATAAAAATGATGAGCTCTTGGCCTTCCTGACAAAACACCCTGTGAAGAGAACTATTGTGAACTGAATTGCTACAATAACATGCTTAAAATCAAGCAGTGACCCAAGATTACAGACCTGGTACATTAGAAAATAAGTGTCTGATAGTATCTTGCTTTTATATTTTGGTGGGAACAAGGAAAAGAACAGCCAAGGCAGTGCGGCCAACACCTGGCAGAAGAGTGGAGGTCAACCTCAAATGTGAAATTAAAAGTGTATGCAAAATTATTTCAGCAGTGCTGACCAAAAAGTGTGTTGTTGTAGATGATGGTGCCATTGGTAAACCACCGTGTCTCCTTCTATCCCCACAAGCAACAACTTTCCGAATATGTTCCAACTGTTTTGGACAACTTTGTAGTCACAGCTAGGATTGGCAGAGAGCCCTGTACTCTCAGACTTTTTGCTACTGCAGGGAAAGAGGAGGATGACAGGTGATGGCTGCTGAGTTATCCACAGACAGATGTATTTCTGGTCCGTTTTCAGTGGTCTTTCCATCCTTGTTTGAAAATGTGAAAGAAAAGTGAGTACCTGAGATAACACACCACTATCTGAAGATTCCTTTCTTGCTTGTTGGAACCCAATTTGATTGCAGAAATGACCCTTTTACCATTGAGAAACTTGCCAAGAACAAACAAAAGCTTATCACCTGGGAGACCGCCAAAAAGCTGGCCCGTGACCTGAGGTTGTCAGATAGGTGGAGTGTCCTGCACTCACATGGAAAGGCCTGAAGAATGCATTTGACGAAGCAATGCCAGCTGCCTGGGAGCCATAGGAGTGCGCCACTATGGACGTCTCTCCAGTGCCTCTCTGCACAGCTGGGATCAGCATCACACTAAAAAAAGTGTTTAAATCAAAGTAAAGGTTAAAAGGTAAAATTCATTTTTACAATAGTGGCAAATGCCCTGCACCTGCCCACATGCACTTGTGTTGGACAAGACCCGTAGATAAGACCCCTGCTCTCTCCCACAATGAGTTATTTTTGAGTAATCGCAATATAGTCAGAAAAGGGAACAGTACTAGTTTTTTTTTTTGTCGTTTCAAGAAGATCTTTTTTTTTTTTTTTTAAGCAAGGCATGCTTGTTGATGACTGTCTAACAGACAACTCTGAATATTCGAAGCTGCTCCTGGTTCAACTCTGGAAAGAACTGAGTAATCTGGGACATCCTAGTGTTTTGGGGTTGTTTTTCCTATATGGGGCTGGGAGTGGGAGGTAGAGTGTGTGTGTGGAGCTCATTTTACTTCGTTTTATTCTTCAATTCGTTAACCAGTGGATAGCCTTTGGAGGGAAGGGGAAGGGATTACACTCATATTCCACTTCTAGATGAAGTTTAGAAGAGCACCTGGTGCTCTTAGAAAGGAATATGGTAAATGCCTCCTATCATAACATATTTCTTTTTGAAAGTTGCCTTTCTCTCAACCCTAGAGCAGGTCCAGTATTTGATGAAATGTATGACAGTGGGCGGAGCCTATCTTGTCCTGCCTCCTCTAGGATGCACTAACAGACACACGATGACTTTCAAGGAAACTTGCTTGCCATTTGCTGATTTTGGGGGGGGGGGGATCACTGCTCTCTGGTGGTGGGAGTAGGGGGGCCAGCCCCACTGCTGGAGTTGAACCTCCATCCCCGTGGGCTGCAGTCCCACGCACAACCACTACGCTCAACCACTATGGCTCAGCCCGCCATTTGATGATTTTTTTGGAAGTTAATTTCTAACTTCTTTTCCTGATAAATGAAGAAGCATATTGCATCTTTTGAAATACACCAAATGAATTGAGTTCATAATTCAAAAACATTTTCCCTGTCAGCCGTTGTCTGATATCCTTAGCTTAGATGCACAACTTAATAGAATAGGATACTGAGTCGGGGGTCACACAGTCAAAGACCTGGCATACAAAGGAAGTATGCGGGGTGGTGCTAGCAGACAGATGTCTATGGAATGACTCGCATCCTCTTTCAAGTGATGGGGGTGGAAGCCTGCTTCGTGAAGAAGCTGGCATTAGGGTGGGATGGGGGGGATATGTCGTCACATGGGGACCAGTCAGGGGAATCCCCTTATTTCTGTCTTACATGTGAGTAAATCTAGAGCAGCCAGCTGAGCCTCTCTAGTTTGGTAAATATCATGGAAAAAGTCTCATGAAGACTCTAACACTCTAAGTATTAAAATGGATTTTATCAGCTTATTTGGGTGCAGTTTACAGTTTCTTAAAATGTTTAGATTATCTTTGTAATCTCGTTTAAGTTCTCCACATTCTATTAATGTTGAACCACTGCTTTCTCATGTCTCAATTTGTTGCTTATGCATTCCTCTCAGATGTATTAAACAAACTCACAAAACCCTCGGGGGTGGGGTGGGGTGGGGGCAGGGACTGTCAGATGATAGTGGAAAAAGGGTTCTTGACCACTTGTTTCTCAAGTTCAGTAAAAGACGGAGCTATTTGGGGGCGGGGACATCACTGCCCTCTGGTGGTCGTGGGAGCTACCCAGTGCTGCTCCTGAGAGCCGCTGCCCGCACTCAACCACTTACACCACTGGAGCTCAGCCACTGAGCTATTTTTAAAAGAGAAAGAAACTGCAGCTGTTGAGTTGACCCCCGATTCAAGGCAACCCCTTGTGTCACAATCAGGTACTGAAATTTGTGATCTTTTGGAAGCAGACCTCCAAGCCTTTCAAAGTCCCTCTGGGTGGGTGCAAGCTACCAACCTTCAGTTTAGTAATTGAGTTGTTCACTGCTTGCACCACCAGGGGCTCCGAGGCCATTGCAGACTGAATAAAAGTGCCTAGAATACCACCATTAGCATCGGTTAATATTTATAGATTATAGCCAAGGAGGGCTTTGTTCACCATCACGACCAATGATGGCAGACACAAAGATAGATGCTGTGGTTCTGCTGCTGAGTCCATTCCCACTTGTCGCAGCTCAGTAGGACAGAAGTAGAACTGCCGCCATAGACATCTCAAAGCTGTAAATCTTTACGAAAGCAGACAGTCTTACCTTCTTGACTCCCAATGGTGGGTAGATGTGAATCTTGGACCTTTCATTTGACACCACAACACTTAATACACTGTACCACCAGGGTTTCAGATCACCTCCATCACTAAAATCAAACTCATAGCCATCAAGTTGGCTCCTCCCCATAACAACCCTGTAAGACAGGATACAACAGCACTTGTGGGTTTCCAAGGCTGTAACTCTTCACGGGTGTAGGAGATCTCTTGTTGCTGTGGTGGAGCCACTGGGGGTTTCAAACTGCGGACCTTGCAGTTAGCAGCTCTTCTGCATGTCCTACAAGGAGGGATGCTCTTGGAGCTACGTATTTGCAGAACCTTCTTGCTCTCTCCCTCCCTCCCGCCCATGCAACTCAATAGACTTGTTTGGAAGGCAGAACTTTTTTTAAACTGGAATACAGAAAAGAAAATTTCTCCATATTTTGGAATATGACAAGTTAAAAAAAGTTATGAGTTCATCAGAACCTGGCCAATCCCCAGGAAAATTCTAAGGAGAACAAATATGAGTCATTCTTACTTTAAAATCTGATGTAAGAAGTAATATTGAGTACTATTACTGATCTAAATTTAACAGTCCCTACCTTAACATTATAATAAGGTTTATTTAAAATAGACTACTATTCGATATGATACAGGAATAGGACAAAAGTTAACTATTATTTCAGAGAATCCAGATAAAAATTGAACTCATTCAAATAATTGGATCACTCTTCAAAGAAAGCTGAAACAAACCATTTGAGCAAAAACATGATTTATTTGTTTCAAGATCTCTTTCCTGAATGACCAGATTGTTTGCCTTTTTCTATTAATGTCACATAGATGGAAGCCATGGAGACTTTTTATTATGTTTTCCTAAGGAAGAAACACATTGCAGTTCTATGGCATGCTGATGTATGTAGCTATCGTGCTGTTCTCAATAAGCATTTAATCATTCTTTCCAAAGGCCTCTTACTTCAGCTGTCTTTTTTTTTACAAAGTAATGAGGAATTTATTCCCTTGGAAATATTTCTAAATGATTATGTAGCACAATATATCTACACTGTGTATCTATTATCCCAGGAGTACATTGTGTTGTTACCAGTCTTTGAAAAGCATAAAGACTGTTCTGAAACTGGAGTCTTTCCCCCAGATGTTTGATTGACTAAGTACAGGCTATATTAAGGAACAGAAACAAACAACCCTTGTGATTTCACAGATGTCCCATCACAACACAGACTCATTTCTAGTTCTCCAAACAAAATCCAATTTGTTTCATTTAGTGAAGACGTCATTTCCCATTTCTCACTTGAAGGAGCAAGAAGATCTGACTGTCTGCATTCTCCTTGTTACTCAGTGTGTACTTGGTGGGAAAAGCCAATGGTTGATGTTCTTTCCAGTTTAAGATTCTTAAAAGCACTCATCTGAGTTAAGATCCGCTTGCATATTTTAGAGAGGCATTGCATTTTCTTTGTATGTAGCTCAGTAACCTCCCATCTCCTACACTCCAAACAACAGAGCATTTCACTTCACCACTTGTTAGTCAGCTTCTTCTCCTTAATACAGAGTCCAGTTGGGCTTCTCTGTTTCTACCCAGGCACGTAATCTGTTACTGCCAGGAGCTAATTGCTTCGCTCTGCCAGAAATCAGGAAAGAACACCCTGGACTCTTCACTTGTTTCACCTCCTTGGTCATCATCCTAGGAGTCTGAACCCCCTAGTTTGTAAACTACTAGAGAGCTCATTGCCAATCAGGGAAACCAGGATAATATGCTCAGACAGCAGCAAACCCAAAATAAGCCTCTTGACACATCGATAAAGCATGGATCAATTGTGATTTTGAATGCCCCTCACAATGATTTATAAGACTCAAGTGCACTTATGTACCAGAATCCCACAGTAACCTCCAATACATTTGCTCCACCAAAACAGGCTTTTGACAAAGTACCCTACAAAAACTCTCCAGCTTATCTACTGTCAGAAGCCAGCTTCTGATACATACATCACGGGTTCAATAAGCACAATTGTACAGCAATTGTTATTATTTACTATAATAAGGTTATAGAGGGCATGAGACAGAAATAATAGAAGTCAGATATATTTCACATCATGGTAGCATGCTCACCTCCTCCAGTGAGGCCATCCACGTGGAGACAGCAAGTGGGGGAAGGGGTTACATGAGGGAGAGGAGCCGAGAGCATCTGGTGCTGAGGGGCTGGAGAGAGGCAGGAGAGAGAGACCCTCCTTCTTATGTCCAACCCTTTGGAGCCATGCCAGACCCCGAGTTACTGGTAAGTACATACGTCACAGGAAGGGGTTGTGCTATATGCACATGTTATAGGAAAGGGAGGTATCGAAGTCCCATGTGACAATACCAGATCCCAGACTCCTGGATGCGGCTAAACAGTTTACACTAGAGATCATTAACAACAGCATGTGAATCCACCCACAGGCTTCAATGAAAGCGAACCATCATCCTAACAGCAGGGGAGTAAACTCCATTGTGACACACAAAGGCCTCGGATAACTGGGAGCTTCAGGGAGAATATCTAACTACTGACCTCCAACCACATGCTGGCAAATAATTTGCTTAATATTTTGGAGTATAATAATTGTGGGAAAAGTCCTGTCTTCATCCCACAACCTGCGTAAACATTTAATCATAGATCAGCACTCTTTCAGGACTGTGTATATAACAGTATTTACTTCAGTTCCATTAACTCTTACAAATCTCCCTGTGTCATACTTTGCCATCGAAATGCTTCTTCTTTTCCATTAACCAAGGGCCTTTTTCTCTCCGCCCCCCCACCCCACCCCTAGAATTACCAGGAGCATTGGTCTCAACAAGAAAACCCAAAGTCAAGCAATGTGCCTAGACATCAGTCTTCTGAAGCACCGAATGGACAGCAACCTTCCAGAAGGCCAGCTAAGCACAAGATTGGAAAACAACACAAACGCCAGAATGGCCTGAAAGCTTTCATGACCAGAGAGCTTGTTGCCAATCAAGGAAACCAGGATAATATGCTCAGACAGCAGCAAAACCAAAATAAGCCTCTTGACACATCAATAAAGCATGGATCAATTGTGATTTTGAATACCCCTAACAATGATTTACAAGACTCAAGTGCACTTAGGCGCCAGAATCCCAAAGTAACCTCCAATGCATTTGCTCCACCAAAACAGGCTTTTGACAAGGTACCCTACAAAAACTCTCCTGGCTATCACTCAGACGTGAATATTAATCAAGAAAGGGGGCACAAAGACCCAGAGGAAAAAGGATTTTCCTATCAGCAGCTATACCTCAACACTCTGTCCAACATGGACTTGAATCACATTCATGAACTTCCTCAAAGACAGGTGCCCGTACGCCAGAAAGGTTCTCAGCCTATGGTTAGCACCAATGCTAATGGAGCAACTGTGAATAAGAAAAAATCCAAAGGGATTTATACAGAAACAAAATATAAGAACTTAGAAATGTTATGGTAAGAATTCTCTTTTCTCGATGGGCTAGCTGAAGTAGTTTCCTAGAGGAGAAATAAGCTGTTGGTCAGAGACAGTAGAGAAATAGGAAGGGGGGGTGGGTGGGGATGCTTGGGGGTGGTGAGAGAAGGGAAACTTGACACCTCTCGACTCTAAATCCATCCTATGCAGCCCCCTTTCGATTTATTTCTTCGTTCTTCCTTGTTCCTTCTAAGTTTCCCACTACAGTTAGAAGTTGAAATGAGGAGAAGAGATCAGAGAGAACCAATCAAAACACATCAATTTACTTTGAGGACTGTAAGTAATAACTAGCAGAAATAAATGATTACCAATAAATTATCTCTAATACAGTAATAAAGTAGCCAGAGAAAATCGGCTAAAACACTGACAAATATGTATGTCCCAAAATACATCACTTATTGAAATTATCTAAAAACCCAACAGTAGGAAAACAGATAAATCATGGTATTTAGTATCATATCAACATTAAAATTATGGCACAAGGAATTACATCTGTAAAAAGAAAATGTCTAGAGATTTTCTCATGTCTACGTTTTTTGTTTTATTTTTTTTGCTCTGATTAAAACTTCCCAGTTCTTTTTTTCCAAAAATTTTTTTCAAGACATTCATCTTCTCTTTTTTATATAAATCATTTTATTGGGGGCTCTCACAACTCTTATGGCAATCCATATATCAGTTGTATCAAGCACATGTATACATATGTTGCAATCATTTTCAAAGCATTTCTTTCTGCTTGAGTCCTTAGTACCAGCTCCTCTTTTTCCCCTTCCCCCACCCCCCCCACTTTCATGACCCCTTGATAAATTATAAATTATTATTATTTTCATATCTTACATCATCCTCTAAGACATATATCTTCAATATAATTCTCAGTTTGGGTTCTTTTCTCTTATGTCTTTAATCATTTACACCACATTTTATTTATTAGTTAATTTTTATTGTGAGTTGGGTGAAGGTTTACAGAGCAGATCGTCAGTCTTATGTTCAACAATTCAGGCATATTCTGTTCGACTCATTCCTTACGATCACTCTATAGTATCATTGCTTATCCCTCTTCCTCCCTGTATTTCCTGTTTCCATTTCTCTGTATTTCCTAAACCTCCCTCCCCCATGCCCCTTGATAATTTATAAATTATCCTCTTTTTTTCTGTCTTACACCTACTGCTGTCTCCTTTCACCCACTTTTCTGCTGTCTGTCTCCCTGAGAAGGGGGTAGGGATGATACGTCAATTGTGATCAGTTCCCCCTTACTCCTCCCCCTCCTTCCCTTTCCCTCCTATTATCACTGCTCCCCTTATTGGTCTTGAGGGGTTTATCTTTTCTGGATTCCCTGAGTTGTGAGCTCTTATCTGTACCAGTATACATGTTCTGGTCTATCCAGAGTTGTGAGATAGAATTGGAGTCATGAGAGTTGTGGGGGAGGGTGAAGCAGTAAAGAACTAGAGCAGTGGTTCTCAACCTTCTTAATGTTGTGAACCTTTAATACAGTTCTCATGTTGTGGTGACTCCTCAACCATAAAATTATTTTTGTTGCTATTTCATAACTGTGATTTTGCTACTGTGATGCATCAAGTAACCCCTGTGAAATGGGTTATTCGGCCCCCAAAGGGGTCACCACCACAGAATGAGAACTGCTGAACTAGGGGAAGGTTGCACGTTTCATACCGATGAAACTATACTGCACCCTGATTGGCTCATCTCTTCCCTGTAGCCCTTCATACAGGGGGTGTTCAATTGACTACTGATAGCCTTTGGGTTTCTCTACTCTGCCCTCCCCCTCATTCTCATTGATATGACTTGTTTGTTTTGTTTTGGATCAGTGATGCCTGATACCTGATCCCATAGACACCTCATGATCACACAGACTTTGTTGCATATCAACTAGATGGTCACTTATTTATCTTCAAGCCTTTAAGATCCCTGACACTCTATCTTTTAATAGCCAAGCACCATCAGCTTTCTTCACCACATTTGCTTATGTTCTGATTTTGTCTTCAGCAATGGTATTAAGGCAGGTGAACATCACAGAGTGCCATGTTAGTAGAACAAATTGTTCTTGCATTGAGGGAGTACTTGAGTTGAGGCCCAGTGTACATAGATATATTCCTGTCATTATATATAAATGTATTTACATATATACATGCCTGTGTAAGTGTCCTTTGCCTCCCAGTTCTTTCCTCTATTTCCTTTTACTTTCTTCCCGCCCCACTCTCATGTTCAGCCTTCATTAGGATTTTGGCAATTCCTCTCGCTACATTGCCCTGCAAGCATCCTTTGCCCTCCTCACTATCAATTTTAGATAATTTATTCTTCCTTTGTCCCTGGATTTATTCGCACCCCCCTCCTTTTCCCCCACTTCCCCCTCTCCTGTGTCCCCCAGGAACCATCGGACTCATTGTTCTCTCCTCTGGATTGTTCATCCAGCCTATCTTGTCATGATAGACATGCATAGACAATAATACACACAATAATAGCAAAACATAACAAAAAATAGAAGACAAAAAATAAATCAACAACAGCTAACACAAATGAAAAAAGAAAAACAGACAGCAAAAACTGAAAAGCCCTCAGTTTCAGGTCTGTCTTTTGACCTTTATGAGTATTTTCCAGTTGAGTCTGCTGGGTTGCCACACTCTGATCCCCAAAGCCCCCTTTGGCATTTTTCGGGGTCTTCTTTGCTTTGCTCCCTTTGCTGCTCCACTGTACACCCTTAGCAGGGTGGGGGGCACATCTCCCACACCGTGTCCCCATTGCTGTCTCCGTTAGCGCTACGTGTCCATGAGGGTCGTTGTCATGTGTCTCATAGTGGGGCAGGCCCTGTGGTCGCCTCTGGGCATCGTCTCTGGCTCGGAGCCAGAATATTGTCCTCAGGGTGTATTCCACTCTATGTCCTTTCCTCTTTGTTTGCCCCTCATCAGACATGCCCCACTTCCCAAGCTACCGCTCGCTGCAGTGCTGTCCTCCAAAGTGCATTCTTCTGGGGTGGAGGTTGGGGCGCCCAAGTAGTTGGGATTGGGGCCAGTCCCACAAACCTCTCTGTTGGTTCCCTGCTGCATGCCTGTATGTTGCACCCATGTCTTGGGGCGCAGGGTTGAAGTCTGGTCCCTCTCTCCCTCTCCTTTTAGAGTAGTGGTCTCAAACAATATTTATCCTTTTTTGATTAATTTCATTCCATATGATGTCGTCCAGGTTCATCCAAGTTGTGGTGCTTCTCAGATTAATTATTATTCTTTAATGCTGTGTAGTATTCCATTGTGACATATACCAAAATGTATTTATCACTTCTTCCACTGATGAGTATTTAGGTTGTTTACATCATTCCGCAATCGTGAATAGTCTGCGATGAACACAGCTGTGTGCATCTATTTGTGTCATGGCTCTTATTTCTCTAGGATATATACTATTTTAGTCTCGGTTGACTAGAGAAACAAATCAAGAGACATGTCAAAGAGTAATTATGTGTATTAAGAAAACATCGCAGACCAGTCCAGATCAAGTCCATAAGTCTGATATTAGCTCATTCGACCAACACTAGTCCATAAATTCCTCTGTAGACTCACACAGCACATGCAATGATGCTAAATGCAGGAAGGTCACAGGCCAGTGGTACAGAGTCTAGTGGACCCAAAAGCAGCTCAACACTGCCATGGTCTCCTCCAACTCTCTGAGTGTCTCAACAACAGGAAAGAGAACGCACAGAGAGTGAACCGCCTAATAAGGTCATTAAGCTGCTGCCTCGTTGACAGGCCATCCCTTTACTCAAATTGACAGGAGATTATGTAACTGCCACATATACAAAGTAGAAGGATTCCTGGATCATGTGGTACTTCCATTACCATATTTTTGAGGAACATCCTGACTGATTCCTGGTCACAAAGGAAATACTTTTAAATTTCTCACAAATAAAATGTTGGTCACTGTTTTATCTATATAAGCCCTTTATATGTTTAAGAATGTTTCTTCTATTTTGTTAGTGTTTTTATTAGAAATGGATGTTGAATTGTGTCAAATGTCTTTTCTTCATTGATTGATAAGCTAATATGGCTCCTTTCTTTTGTCTTACTTATGTGATGGATGGTATTGATTATTTTTCTAATAATGAACTCTTCTTACATACCAAGTATGAATCCCATTTGGTCATCATGTATTTTTTTGACATGTTGTTGGATTCTATTGGTTAGGATTTTAAGAATTTTTACAACTGTTTGTGTGAAATATTTTTCTATAACTCTATTTTTGTGAGAGATCTATTAGGCTTTGGTATCAGGGTTATGTTCATAAAGTGAATTTGGGAGTTTTCTATCCTTTTCTATACTCCGAAATTATTTGAGTAAAATTGGTGTCAGCTTATCTGAATGTTCGGTAGAATTCACCATATGAAGCTATCTAAGTCTGGACTGTTTATTTTTGTTGGGTGTTTGATTTGTTGTTGTTGTTGTTTGCTGTATTTTAATAAGCTAATTCATTTCTTTTTGTTATGGTTCTGCTCAAGTTTTCTCCTTCAATCCACTTAGCTTAGGTAACATGCTTCTAGAAGTGTGTCTATTTCTGCTAGTTTTTCAAATTTCATGGAGTATAGCTCTTAATAGTGTTCTGTTATTATCTTTTTATTTCAGTTGGTTATCTTGTGCCATTGCCATTTTTCTTTCTTATTTATGTTACTTGCATCTTCTTCTTTTCCTTTGTTAGATTTGCCCGTGGTTTAACAACTTTGTTAATCCTTTCAAGGAACCAGTTTCTTATCTTACTGATTCTTTTGATATTTGTTTTCATTTCATTTATTTCTGCTTTCATCTGTATTATTTGTATTCTTCTTGTGACTGTAGATTTATTTTGCTCTTGTATCTAACTGTTGGATCCATGTTGAATTAATGTGTTGAGTTTTGGTTTTTCTTATTTTTTTAATATGTTTATTGCTATACATTCCATTCCAAACCCTGCTTTTTTGGTGTCCAAAAAAATTTATGTGGTGTTTTCATATTCATTTGATTCGAAGGATGTTTTATTTCTTCATCTGCCTAGAGTGTTTAAGCAGCCTGTTCGTTACTCAACTTCTGCATTTGATTTTTCCATTGTCAACTTCTAATTAACATTGGGTAGCATTGTGACTTGAGAAGATACTTTGTGATAGCTTGATATTTAAAACTGTATTGAGGCCTGCTTTGTAGCCTAACATCATATGGCCTATTCTGTAGAGTATTCCATGTCCACCGGAGAAGAGTAAGTGTGTTGTTACATGGACTACTCTGTACATGTTCATGAGATCAAACTGACTGATAGTGTTACTTAGTTCTTCTGTGTCTTCATTGCATTTCTTTATAGATTTTTCAGCCTTCATTGAAAGTGGTGTGTTAAAGCCTCCTATTATTTTTATAGAATTGTCTATTTCTCCGTTCTTTAAGAATTGATTAAAGTATTTTGAAGGTCTTTCATTGAGCGAATAATTATTTATTATAGCTGTTTCTTCCTGTTCAGTTGCCCTTTATATAATGCATTTCTTTGTCTTAGAAATTAATATTGTCATTCCTGCTTTGTTTGTTTGTTTCATTGCTGTTAGCTTGATGTATTTTTGCACACTTTAATTTTTATTCCATTTTTGTCTTTGTTTCTAAGATATGTCTCTTAAAGATAGCATATTAACGGGTCCAGTTTTCTTATTCATTCTGTGATTCTATTGCTTAATGAATACATTTAATTTGTTTATATTCAGTGCCATTATATTCAGTGACTTTGTTGCTGCCATTTTGTTGTAGGGTATGTGTATATGTGTGTGTGTGTGTGTGTGTGTTGCTAGTTTCTTTATTTCAGATAATTTTCCATGCTGAGTTAATTTTGGTTTTGTATTCTCTTATCATTTTCTTCATTTTTGCTGTTTTTGTGTACACTAAACCTTTTATGATTTCCATATTTCTTCTTTTTATGTAATTTCTTCATTTTCCTGGAGGTTAAAAGGCAATTAATTAATTTCTTCACAAGTTTAAAACAATCTGTTCTATCTTGAAATCTACTTAGCCTCCTCTCCATTTGAAAGTTCTGTAACTACAATTTTCCCTCTACTTACTTTTCAAGTGCACTATGTTATAATAGCATATCTCTTTTTTCCTATTTCCAATACTACAGGCTTTTCCCCTTTGAATAATTATATCTTTGTTGTTTTCTGAATGGTGCTGTCATGTATATTAATCCAGATTTTAGTGTACTATTTTTTGTTTTTTTGGGGGGGGGTTTACTTGGGGGGGGCCATCACTGCTCTCTGGTGGTGGGAATAGGAGGCCCAGCCCCACTGCTGGAATTGAACTTCCATCCCAGTGGGCCGCAGTCCCACGCACAACCACTACGCCACCAGGGCTCAGCCCTTTAGCGTACTATTTTTATTCTCAGGACAAAGAACTTCTCTTCATATTTCTTGTTAGATCAGTCTGGTTTTTACAAATTCCTTTAATTTCTGTTTATTTAGAAAGATCTTAATTTTGTCATTGTACTTTAGAGACAAATTTCTTCAGGGTATATGATTCTTGGTTGACAATTTTTTCCCATCAAAATTTTATATATGGCATTTTATTACACTTGTACCTGCATGGTATATGCTACAAAATCAGAACTTATTCCTACTGGTTCCTCTATGGAGGTGACTTTTAATTTTTGCTCTTAGGCATCATGCCTTGTCTTATTGTTAAGTGCCATTAAGTGTTGCATATGAAGAAATTGAAAGTACCAGGAGTGAATCAGGTGCACCTTAGTCCTCAAAGTAACATCCTTGCTTTTCAGTGCTCTGAAGAGGTCTTGTGCAGCAGGTTGACCTCATGCAACTGTTCATTTCATCTCTTGGCTCCTGCTTCCATGAGCATTGATGGGAACGCAAGCAAGACAAAAGTCCTTGACAACTTCAGCCTTTTCTCCATTTATCATGATGGCATCTATCGGTCCAGTGGTGTGGATTTTGGTCCTCTTTACATGGAGCTGTAATCCCTACTGAAGGCTCAAGTCCTTGATTTTCATCAGCAAGTGCTTTAAATCTCCCCCACTGTTAATAAACAAAATTGTGTCATTTGCATATCTCAGGTTGTTAATAAGCCTTTCTCCAATCCTGATACTACATTTTTCTTCATGTAGGCAAGCTTTTCTAATTATTTGCTCAGCATACCGATACCTTTCCTGACCGAAGCCATGCCATTTTTCCTGGTTCTGTTTGCCTCTTGACCCATGTACAAGTAAGTTACTTATGAGCACAAAGAAATGGTCTGGAATTCCCATTCTTCTCAAGGTTATCCATAGTTAAATGCCTTGATACTTGCAATGAAATACAAGTAAACATCTTGCTAGTATTTTCTGCTTTGAACCAAGATCCGTCTGCCATTAGCAATAGTAATTAGCAATAATATCCCTTATTCCTCTTCTGAGTCTGACCTGAACCTCTGATGGCAGCTTCCTGTCAATATAATGCTCCAACTGTTGTTGGACAATCTGCAAAATTGTACTTGTGTGTGTATAAATGACATTGTTCTATAGTTTGAGTATTCTGAAAGGTCCACTTTTCTTTGGAATGGGTACAAATATACAAATAAGGGTCTTTTCCAGTCAGCTGACCAAATAGCTGTCTTGCAAATTTCCTAGAATAGAGGAGTGATTGTTTTCAGTGTTTCATCAACTTGTTGAAACATTTCAATTGGTATTCCATCTATTCCTGGAGCTTTGGAATTGGTTAATGTTGTTGATGCAGCTTGAACTTCTTCCTTCAATACTGGTGATTCTTGCTTACCTACACTACCTCCTGAAATAATGAGATGTTGACAAGTTCTTTTTGATATAGTGACTCTGTGTGTTCTTTCCATCTTCTTTTGGTGCTTCCCGCATCATTCAATATTTTGCCCATAGAATCTTTCAATACTGTAAATCGAGCTTGAATTTTTTCTTGAGTTCTTTCAGTTTCAGACAGGTTGAGCATATTCTTCCCTTTTGATTTTCTAGTTCTAGGTCCTGGCACATTTTCATTATCACATTTGCCTTTGTCTCTTTGAGCTGTCTTTTGAAATGTTCTATTCAGCTCTTTGACTTCTTTATGTCTACCATTTGTTTTATCAATTCTAGGATTAAGAGAACGTGTCAGAACCTCTTCTGGCATCTACTTTGTTCTTCCTTTCCTGTCTTTTTAATGGATCTTGCTGTCTTCATGGATGATGATCTTGATGTCCTCCCACAACTCACCTGGTCTTCTGTCATTAGTGCTCAATGTATCAGATCTGTTCTTCAGATGTTTTTGAAATTTGGGTGGAATAGATTTAATGTCTATTTTGGCTCTTGGGAATTTGTTTTACTCTTCTTCAGCTCCATCCTGGTGGGTAATTAACTGATGGCCTATCCACAGTCAGTACCTAGCCACCTGGTTTTAGCTGCTGAGACTGAGCTTCTCCATCGTCTCTTTGCACAGATGTATTCAATTTGGTTTTGTGTATTCTATCTGGAGAAGTCCATGTGAACACTCACCTTTTATATTATTGGAAAAAGGCGTTCGCTATTAATAAGTTGTTAATTTTGCAAAATTATATCACTCTTCGTTTCTATCACTAAGACCATATTTTCCAATTAGTGTTCCTTCCTCTGTATTTCTCATCACCAATAATGATCAGTGCCCCTTGATTGTATGTTTGATCAGTTTCTGCCTGAAGTCATTGGTATAATTCTTCCATTTTTTCATTACAAGCTCTTGTGATTGATACATAAATTTGAATAATATTTGCAGATTTGGTTTCCTTGGAGACAGATGGAAATTATTATATCACAGGTAGCCTTTTACTTCAAGATCCATTTTGCAATATAACTTTTTCAATGTCATTTCTCTTTGATTGTGTTATTTCTGACATAGTAAGTCATATGATATTCTGATTCAAAATGGCCAATACTATTCTATATCAGTTCACTAATGCTTAGAATATCAGTCTTATGCCTGCCATTTCATTTTTGATTCCAGTTTTCCTTGGTTCATACTTTGCACAATTCAGATTATAATTAGCAGATTTTTGCAGCTGTTTCTCCTTAGCTCGAGTCAAGCCCCATCAAAAAAAGAAGATCCTGCTGGCTCTGTTTTCACAGGTTTTAACCCACTCATGTTACCAATCGACTTTATTCCAAGAAATCATCTCTTCCTCTGTCACATTTTGTGTGCCCTCCTCTCAGAGGGCCCCATCCTCCAGCACTTTCTCCCACAATATTCTACTGCCAATCATTGGGCCTTCAGTATCTGACAATGTTTCATAGCTGTGCATAAAGTTTTCAGTGGTTCCTTCCTTCAAAGTGAGAAGCTTGATCCTTTTTCTAGTCTGGAAGCTCCATTGAAGCCTATTCACTTTGGGTGACCCTTCTGGCATCTGAAATATCAGTGACATGGCTTCTAGCATCACAGCAACACACAAAACACCATAGTATGACAAACTGACAGACAACTTTCTTTGTCTTGGGTTATAGAATTTTTTTGGGGGGGGGGGCATCACTGCTCTCCGGTGGTGGGAGTAGGAGGCCCAGCCCCACTGCTGGAATTGAACCTCCGAGGGTTATGGAATTTTTGATTGAGGATTTCCTTTTAGACCTTCTCTGTTTGAATTCTTTCAGCTTTTTCAGTTCATATCTTCTTGTGTTTTAAAATGTCATGGAAGTGTTTTCTTCCAACAACTCTTCAACAATTTTCCCTGTGGTTGTTGTTGTTGTTGTTGTTGTTTTGTTTCCTTTTATTGTGGAATTCCTGTCACATGTAAGTTATTCTCCTTGGTGATATACCCTCTAAGTCTTGGGCGTGATACTGTCCCACAGTACACTTAAGACTTTCTTTGGATTTTTAATTATTGTTCCTCTAAAAAGTTAGTATTGAAAAATTTGTCTTCAGGCTCACTGTTTTCCCTTGATTCAGTTCTACCCTTTTACTATTCAATGCATTATATATTTCCAACATCTTCCTATTAATATTCTGGATTTCTAGTGGCTGTCTTTGTATGGTTTGTGAGGTTTATTTTTTTGTCACTGAATGTTTTCCTAAGTTCTTCTAAAGCTTTTTTTTGCGTTTTCCTTGCTTTCATAGGTATTTCTGTCAATCTGTTGATGTGTCTAAATGCCATTCATTTTTCATGCCTTATCAGTAACTATAATGCCATTTATTTCTGAGAAACATCATTTTGGTCACTTGTCTGAGCCATTCTGCCTTATTTCTTCTTGTGAACTGAAATTATCCATTGTCTCTAAGATGTTGTGGTATTGTTTTACTTTTATTTACTTGATTGTATGTTGGGGAGTCCTTAGCCACTCACTCACCACCTCTCTTCTGGTGGGTGTAATGGAGAATGTGAGTGTGGGGCCCTTTTCTGTTTGTATTTTGTAATGCACAGCAAAAGGTGGGTTTGGGCAGTGTGTTCAGTTGTGTATTGATGATCAAGTAGTACAAGAGTAGATAGTGGACCATGCACAGTAGGTGTGGCTGGAGGGAGGTAGATTTATGACTGGATCCTGCGGGGACAATTGGTTGCTATCTCCTGTTGGGTGAACCAAAGGATTAAAAAAATGTTTTTAAACAGCCAAAAAGGAAATCATTTAGAAAATTTTCAAATTAATTTTTAAAAACAAGCAGGGGAAAGTAGGCAAGCAACAATAAGAAAAAAATTGAATTTAAGAGCTTTGAGAAAAGAAATATAAGTTAAAACGAGAGTAGAAAAGGAGAAGGCAAGGAAAAATACAATACACAAAATCAGAGAATATTAAAGATAAAATATGAGGAAAGAAATAAGGGAAGGAGTACAGAAAGGAAAGAGAATTGACAGCAGAGGAAGGAAACATTTTTGTAAGGGAGCCAGATAACAAAAAACGAAGAGGGCCGAGCCCCGGTGCTGTAAGTGGCGGAGTGCGGGGCTGTGGCCCGCGGGCTTGGTGGTTCAAATCCAGCGGCGGCTCTCAGGAGCAGCACTGGGTAGCTCCCACGAACACCAGAGGGCAGTGATGCCAAAAAAAAAACAAAAAACGAAGAGATAAATCAGTTAGAACCAGAGCACCTCTGCCAGCTGAGCAGCTTACAGGGTGCGGAGGGGTGGAGGGGGAACACCTACCAATGTATTATCAGAGGACGGGACAAAGCAGTTCTCGCCAACTCAGGTGGTGGCTGGGATCAAGGGGCTTGTTCCCAGAAGGGAGAGTTTCAGGCCTAGAGGGAAGTTGTGGTTACGGAAGGAGTTTCTGCTCATGCAGGGGTGGTTAAGGACCTGGCACTGAGTGTTCTGCTTGTTTTATGAGGGGAGGTCGCAGATCTACAGTCCTGGGGACATTGCACCTAGCGCCTGATTCGCAATGGTGCTGTGCCGACCTCCGCCTGCAGGGGCTAGGCAAGTGGGAACCTTTACTAGTCTTTGGGTGGGTGAGGAAGAGAACTGACCACCATTCTGGTTACCAAGGGAACAAGAGAGAAGAACCTCACCTTTCTCATTGCCAGTCACTGGGAACCAGGCTACTTTCTGGATGGAATGTTGCTTTCAAAGGTTCGAGATAGCTGTGGCCCGTCAGACTAGCCAACAATTCATCCTTCTGTCTCGCTGTCACTACTCTTGTTTAGCCTCTTTTCCTAGTTATGATGAAGTCCACTATTCCATCTTCTCTTCTGAAGCTGAGGGTTTATCTCTTTCATTTGGTCTCTGGTATTTCATTGCGAAGGATCTGTGTAGTGTGTCTGCTAGTTCACCATTCTGCCAGAAGACCTTAAACCATATTTTAAAATCATGTCTCATCTTCTCTTAGGTGAAATTCTTGGAACTCTAATACTGCTGCTTGCCTGCATGTGTGTATCATTGCATATTATGATACTGGGTAGATATTTCCTGTTTTGTGGGTGGTGTTTTTTTTTATTTATTGTGGAATTAGGTTTAATCACATTGTCAGTAAGAGAGAAACAGGCTTGATTGGGGGTGTATCCCTCCAGAAAAGTTGTATGTTATTCCTGCCCCATTCCACAAAGATACCTTCATCTAGAACAATTTTACATAAATTCCTTGGTACTGGATTTCATGGTTATACCAGCAAGGTAAATTCGAGCTCCAAATATTGTCCCTCAGAAACTCACAAGGAGGATTTTTGTTTGGTTTTCCTTTTTTAGAGCACTAATCAAGACAGCTAGGCTTTCTGTCACAAGGCCAGCAAATGGTTGTTGTTTTGTTTTGTTTTAACTAGTCTACCTTCTTACTGAGGATGTGGTCCTCGAAGAGCTACAGACAGCCTTTCTGCAACCATCTCAGTTCTGATTCTCCATCTCACATGGACGATGGTCACTTGCACGTCCTGTACCACGATAAATATTAAAACTCATACTCTTAGATTTCCAAGATGTGCAAAGGAAGCCACAGCTTGAGCTTATTCTGTTTCTGCTTTGGTGTTACTTCCTTTTTTTGTGTGGGTATCACTGTCCTCTGGTGGGGGTAGGAGGCACAGCCTTGCTCCTAGAGAGCTGCTACTGGATTTGAACTGCCAACCCTGTGGGCCGCAGTCCCGCACACAACCACTACGCCACCAGGGCTCAGCCCTGGGGTTTTTATGTTTTTATGTTCTTAGAGATTCTCTTTCAAATTCAACTATGTATTCCATAGTCTAATCTAGCTATTTTATTATGAAAAGATGTTTGGGTTTTCAAAATATTTCTTCCATTCTGAATGTGCCAAATTAAAATGAACAGATGAGCCAAAGAATTAAAGAGGATTTTAAAATAAGAAATGAATACATTCATGACGAGATTAAACTGATTTCATTAATTAGATTTGAGGAGTAATAAATGTATCAAATTAATAGTTCCTAATGTCTTTTTTTTTAATCATTTTATTGGGGGCCATTCAACTCTTATCACAATCTATACACACATCCACTGTGTCAAGCACATTTGTACATTTGTTGCCATCATTTTCAAAACACCTTGAACTCTTAATATCAGTTCCTGATTTATTCCCCTCTCTCCCCTATCCTCCCCTTCTCATGAACCCTTTATAATTTATAAAATATTATTTTTTCATGTCTTACATTGTCTGATGCCTGCCTTCACCCACTTTTCTATTGTCTGTCCTCCTGGGATGAGGACTACATGTAGATCATTGTGATCAGTTCCACTTTCCCCCCACCTTCCCCTTACACTCCTGGTATGGGTCCTGGGGAGTGGGTATCTGCCCTGATTCCCTGTTTCCAGTTTTATCTGTCGAAGTGTACATACTTTAGCAGAATTTGTAAGATAAAATTAGGATCATAGTAGTGGGGGAGGGAGAAAACATTACAGACCTGTTTCTGTTTCATTGTTGCTATACTGCACCCTGACTGGCTTGTCTATTCCTTGTAAAAGGAGGTCCAATTGTCTACAGGTGAGCTTGGAGTCTCCACTCTGTACTCCCCCTCATTTACATCAATACAATTTTTTTTTGTTCTGGGCCTTTGATATCTGCTACCTGATCTAACTGACATCTCATGATCACACATTCTGGTGTGCTTCTTCCATGTGGGCTTTGTTGCTTCTCAGCTTTGTGGCCACTTGTTTATCTTCAAGCCCTTAAGACCCCAGATGCTCTATCTTTTGATAGTCAGCCACCATCAACTTTCCTCATCACATTTGCTTATGTGGCCACTTTGTCTTCAGCTATTATGTCAGGAAGCTGAGCATCACAAAATGCTGGGTTATCAGAACAAAGTGTTCTTGTGTTGAGGGAGTACTTGGGTCGAGGCTCCATGTCCACCTGCTACCTTAATTCTTAACATATAGACATAAATACATAGATCTACCATATATGCAAGTATAAGCTGACCCAAATATCAGCCAAGGCACCTACTGTACCACAAAAGCTACATTAAAAATGGGCTGAAAGACTCGGCTTATACACAGTTATACATGGTATTTCCCTATTGCTATATAAAAATATATTTATATATGTGCACTTATATATATAAGTGCCCTTTGCCTTCTGCTTCTTTCCTGTTTCCTTTTACTTTCCTCTTTTCCCACTATCATGTTCAGCCTTCATTCAGGTTTCAGTAATTCCTCTCAGTTAAATTCCCCTTGATCAAACCCCACCAGGCACCCTACGCCCTCCTCACCATCGATTTTAGATCACTTGTTCTCTTGTACCTGGGTTTGCTAACACCTACTTCCTTTCCCTGCCTCGTAGTGTCTTTGTATGCTAGACGTCTTAATGTATCCAAGTTTCATTAACTAGTTTTTACTTTTCTTTCTATCAAGGAAATTCCATTCTTCCTCTGACAGCCAACCTGTTAGAGCTTCTCCAGATGCTCGGCTCACTCAGATAATGGATCAACATCACCAGGCCTTAGTGCAGCTGACCGAGGTGCAGCCCAATGAAGGGACCTTGTCCAGCATCGCATTTCCACCCATTATGTCAAGGGTAGAAAGTGTATCCCAACTCAGTTCGGAAAGAAGCCAACGGAACCAAATAAAAATTAGTCGTAGCAATTCTGAAGGCTATCTGTTTCAAGTGGAAAAAGGAAAAAGACCCAGGAAAAGAAGTGGCATTAAGGTAATAGCATCATTTTACAAAAAAAAAAAATTTTTTTGAAATTTTTCCTTCTGTTGCAAAAATATAAAAAGACATTTTCTAACTCAATATTTTCCACATGTCCTATTCATAAAGCCAAATGTATAAATCATGCTGTATAACCATCACTCATATCCATTGCAAAATTTTCCATCCCATCAACCAAAATGTATGCTATGTGCTCTTCCTTCAATCGTCCCACCCCTGATAAACTCAACTCTCTATATCTTTGTCTTTTTCAGATAATTCATATTTGTGAATTCACACCTTTGTTCTTTTGATTGACTAATTTCATTCAGCATAATGCTGATGATATTCAACAATCTTCTCATGTGTTTGCTGGCCATTTATATATCCTCTTTGGCAAAATGTCTACTTAGGTCCTTTGCCCATTTTTCGATTGGGTAACTTTTATTATTATTAAGCTGCATGTGCTTTTTATTTCTGCTGGATAAACCCTTCCCTGAAATGTTCTCCATTCTTTAGGTCATCTCTTACTTTGCTGATAAAGTCCTTTACCAAGTAACTTTTTCATTTTTTAATTTTTTCAATCATTCTATTTGGGGCTCATACAACTCATCACTATCCATACATCCACCCATTGTGTCAAGCATGTTTGTACCTTGTTGCCATCATCATTCTCAAAACATTTGCTTTCTACGTGAGTCCTTGGTATCAGCTCATTTTCCCCTCCCTCCCCGCCCTCCTTCCTCATAAACCCTTGATAATTTATAAATTATTATTTTGCCGTGTCTTACACTGTCTGATGTCTCCCTTCACCCACTTCTCTGTTGTCTGTTCCCCAGGGAGGGGGTTATGATTGGTTTCCCCTTTCTACCCTACCTTCCCTCCATCCTCCCAGTATCACTACTCTCACCACTCGTCTTGAGGGGTTCATCTGTCCTGGATTCCCTGTGTTTCCGGTTCCTATCTGTACCAGGGATATCCTCTAGTCTAGCCGGATTTTGTAAAGTAGAATTGGGGTCATGTTGGTGGGGGAGAGGGGAAGGAAAAGCATTAAAAACTAGAGGAAAGTTGTATGTTTCATCATTGCACCCTGACTGGCGACCCTTCTGTAAAGGGATGTCCAGTTGCCTACAGATGGGCTTTGGGTCCCCACTCCATACTCTCCCTCATTCTCAATAATATGAGCTTTTGATCTTTGATGACTGATACCTGATCCCATCGACACCTCATGATCAGAAAGACTGGTGTGCTTCTTCCATGTAGGCTTTGTTGTTTTCTCAGCTAGATGGCCGCTTATTTATCTTGAAGCCTTTAAGACCCCAGATGCAATATCTTTTGATAACCAGGCACCATCAGCATTCTTCCTCACATTTGCTTATACACTCACTTTGTCTTCAGCCATCATGTTGGGATAATGAGTATCATGGAATTCCAGTTGAGTAGAACAGTGTTCTTGCATTGAGGGAGTACTTGAGTGGGGGCTCCTTGTCCATCTGCTATCTTAATACTAAAACTATAAATATATGCATATAGATTTATTTCCCCATATTTACTTATTTACATATGTACATGCCTGTACTTTAACCTTTATAAATGCCCTTTGCCTCCTAGTTCTTTCTTCTACTTCCTTTTACTTTCCTCTTTAACTTCCTCATTTTATTTTGTTTTGTTTTGTTTTGGGGGGGCATCACTGCCCTCTGGTGGGAATGGGAGGCCAAACCTTACTCCTGGAGAGCTGCTGCAGGATTTGCACCACCAAGCTGCAGTCCCTCACTCAACCACTACACCATTGGGGCTCAGCCAACTTTCTCATTTTAATAATACAGATTGGCCTTGATTTTCATAGTCCTATTTTGCAGCCCTGATTTTGGGATGGTCATTTCTAAGCTGCTGCTACACTGGGTGGTCTGAGGTCATGAGTAGCTTTTGTACTTAGTACTCACTCCTTGTAATTCTCCTCTCCTTCTTCCTGGAAGTTTTTACTACCAAAAACCAAATTCACCACCATTGAGTTTATGCCCACTCATAGAGACCCTATTGGACAGAATAGAGCTGCCCTGTGAGTTTCTGAGAGTGCAACTGTTTACATGGTGTGTCAGTCCAGGTAGACTAGAGAAGCAAATGCATAGACACGCATATGGATGTAAGAGTATGGCTTATATACAAGAGGAATGGGACTTGAGAAAGCATCCCAGCCCAGTCCAGTTCAAAGTCGTAAGTCTGATATTAGCCCATATGCCCGATACCAGTCTATAATGTCTTCTTCCGACTCACGAAGTCACAGGTCAGTGGGTGCAGAGACCCAGCGCTGGCAGGGGTCTCCCCATGGCTCCTTGCTTCCAGGGCTCAGGGTCCATCAACAGCATCCAGTGGTGGCAGAAGCAACTCAGCGCTGGCAGAGGTCTCCATGTGGCCATCCCAGCTTCAGAGGTCTGGCTCCATCAGGGCAAAGCTGTGTGGTCTCTCTGCCGGCTCCTCCAGCTTCTCGGACGCTGCCATCTTGTCTCGCCCCTGATTCATCATCTCTGAGAACTAACTCGCAACAACTGGGAAAGATAGCTTCTCATCTTCACGAGGGAAATATCCCAAGATTTCCCAGAAGTCTCAGGAGAAAGCCATGCCCTCATTGGCTACTCAATGACTATCTCCAGATTAACAGGCTAGACTCCACCCCCCACATCTCAATCAATTAACATATGCAGGAGTAGACGCTGCAGTCTTTCTCTCAAGGAGTGGCTAGTGGTTTTGAACTGCCAGCCATGCAGATCAAAATCCAATGCATAACCACTACCCCACCAGGACTCCGGGTTATTACTGACAGAGATGACCATTTGCTTTTGACAGGCTCTCCATTGCACATGAACACAAGTTCTCCTTGTAGTAGAAATGTAACCTGCCATTTAGGATGGCCTTCAAAGGCAAGAGATCTGGGCCTTGGTTTATACCCTGAGGAGGGGATGTCACTTTGGACCATGTGGCTCCATTTGATTGAGGTCTGTTCTGGTGATAGGAAGGTAGGGCTCAGCTGGGAGCCATCAGAGACAATATTCCTGGTAGCTGGGGAATTGAGTGCCTCAGTTCAGAATGGCATCAACAATAAAGCAGCTATCAGGAATGAATGTACTTTATTCCTTAATTCAATTCAGTGTGTATGAATTGGATGGTTGTAAAAACAAAAAAAATCTATGGTAGTAGATTCAGGAATGGATCTGGGGCTCACACCAGTCTAAAAGCAATTAGTTCTTACAACATGGCCCTGCTCGATTCTTGCCCTAATGAGGAACGCATAGAGCACACGAACGACATGGAGGCTAGAGACAAGGCTGGTGGAGAAATGCGATGGCTCCTGACTGTTGGATGGAGTGGCATCTGGACTCTTAGAGGCTTGCTTTCCAACAAGCATCTACCTACATGAGGGGAAAGGGGAGGAGGGCCCTTTCACACCGGAGCTCATGAATTGCTAGGGCCTGGAAAGTAATTCAAACAGTACCTCAGAAGGAAACTTTACCCACTAGGATTCTCACACTGCATGGACCGTCGTTGGAACTGGAACCTTTTAAACCGATTCTTCATCTAGTATTAGTGGCAGTGATTGTTTTAGTCACTCATCCGTTCTTAGCTCTATTACCTCCAACGGAGTCCTCAGTGACACAAACACTGGAGCGCTCTGCTGCTAACTAGAAGGCTGAGGCTCAAGTCCAACCAGAGGTGCCTCCAAAGAAAGCCTGGCAGTCTTTTCCCGAAAGGTTACAACCATTGAAGATTCTGTGTCACCCTCTACTCTGAAACAGACGGGTCACTATGAGTCAGAATTGTCTGAATGGCCATTGATTTGTTTTTTATTACCTAGTATCTGTGCTCGGAGCAAACGTCTTAGTTGTCCTAAGCCTCTGTCTCCTCAGGGTATCATCAAAACTTTTTTGAAGTGGTTGTTTGCTTTGGCACGTTTTCTTCCCATGTGATAATTAAATGAAGTGATAAAATCTTAGTGTAGTCTCTGGCAAAGAATATATACATCATCAAATCGGTATGAATTTCCTTTCCCGTTTTCACTGGTAGTAAAAACGCTGTAAAAGCCCCGGTGGCGTAGTGGTTGTGCGCGGGACTGCGGCCCACTGGGACGGAGGTTCAATTCCAGTAGTGGGGCTGGGCCTCCTGTTCCCACCACCGGAGAGCAGTGATGCCAAAAAAAACAACAACAACAAAACGCTGTAAAATCCTATTTAGAGGAAAATACTGCACTTAATGTTGTAGATCACCAGAAATCTATGACCGAGAGAGGGTGTGGAAAGAGCACTTCCGGTTATTATCTCCCACATCCTCTTTCTACCTTGGAAAAATCTGTCCCTTCCTGCCTTCAGTCAGGACTGTTGCAACCCACATGGATCCATTCTCTCAACCTAATGCCTTCCTCCTCAGCCCCCTTCTGACAAACACACAGAGATGCTCTTTGTGTTTTCGGCAATTCCAGAAGCTAAAATGATTTCGAACACAGCTATTTGTATAGCACAGCAGGTAGTCGGGGTACCAGACAGATCGAATCATTATCCAGGTCATGCCCATTTGCTAGTCACCTCGAGTCTCGTGGTTTCCAAGGGAATCAAAGTGAATCACGCAGAAAAATTGAGGATTTGCAAAGAGAACAGGCCCGAGCGTCCTTCCTCTTCTGCTGGCCGTTGTACTGTGGCTGCTTTATGATGCACACCAGACACCGTCCGTACCATTAAATTCAGATGTCAGACAGTAAAGATTAACACAGGGCGAGGGATCACGGGCTGTATAAAAATATCTACTGCTCCTCCACAAAACAGCTGCTTAGGGAGACCTCTGACGGCAGATTATTGCTGTGCTGAAGTAATTAACTCGTGCATTTGTCGTCACGGGCAATCAGGGTATTGCTGCTTGACTGCTTCTAAGAAGAGCTTTATTTGGATTAAGTTTAGCAACCACAGAGCAAATTTCTTTCCCTTGCTGCTCCCTAGTATTGTAGGTATTGGTTTTTTTGTCCTCGTTTTCAGTGACTTTTTCCCACTTACACATCTGAGGAATTTTCTGGAGAATAGCACTGCAGTGTCCCCCACAGCAGGGTACGACGACGACTTCTCAGAAGTCGAAATAAACCCTCAGTCCCATTTTCTATTCAGGCACATTTTGCCCTGAGTTTACATTTTAAAAGTCCCTCCTCTGGCTTGAGACAGATTGTGATTGATTACAGGCAAAAACCAACCTCTAGCAACCTCTGCTCAAGTGAACAAGTGACACAACTACAGTGTACAGAGTCCAGGGAATGGCTGGGTCTTCGCCAGTCGCAGACCGCCTGGTCATCTGACTTCAGCCTGTGGGTGTCCTGCGGCCAGCACAGTCACAGTAGGGGGTAGGTGAGAGTATACCTCAGTACATCTCTGAACATGTTTGCAGGCTTAAGGAAACAATCATCATTCATTGATTCATTCATTGATGATGTTGAGCCATCTGTGACCTTTGGGTCAACCCAGGAATGGAAAATAAAGCTAAGTTCTGCAGATTATTTTACTATGAAAGACTAAAAGAGACCCAAAGTCGACTAGTGGTGGGGGAAGGGACTGATTGCTAATGAGCACAGGAGGGTGATCAGACTGTTCTAAAATTGGATTGAAATGATTGTGACACAATTCAATGAATATGCTAAAAATCTTTGAACTTTACTTTTCAAGTGAACGAATTATATGGCCTGTGGATTATGTCTGAAAAAAAAAGGAAGAAAGGACTTGAGAAAGAGATTCAACAAGGACTCAAGGTCACCTGGCCAAATTCAAGTCCACCTAAGATGATTCCTCACCAGTCATTCCATTATGTTAGGAAATATTGTCATCCCTTGAGAAATGCCTCCTGACTAAGCAGCTCAGGCTGGGAAAAGGTCAAAAAAATTTGGAGATGGCTCTGTCCACCACACTTAAACCCTTCCTGCCTGGAGGTCAGGCCGCTCATGAGCTCCTCCTTTGCATGACAGCTAAGACGGGATGATGGGAAGGCAATGAGCACTTGCTCATGCTTCACGGGGTGTCTCTTTGAGTCAGGGACATATGATGAAAGGTACGAAGCTAAGCTGTTTGACAATAAGGATGAGACTTTTGGGGCCAAATCTGTGTGGGACAAGTTGGATTTGTGATTTGGACGCAAACATGTCCTCTCCACCCCAACCCAGCCCCTTCCTTTTCATTATTAACTCACCTTAGCAAATAGGAATTCCAGAGGTTGCACATCAGTGGTATAGAGAGAGAAGTTTACGGTGGCATGGGGCAGCTGCTGCTTCAGCCAGGCTTTTCTTATCGGTATCAACCAAGTAGTGCCCCAAGTTACTGACTGCCACACTGTTAGAATCAACTCAATGATCGTAGTTTAGCTTTGGGTTTGGCCAAATCAGAAGAGTTTGGGTATTTTTTGCTACCTGTGACAGTACTCGAGTATCATAATCCAGTCTTTAAATTATCTCACTCTGGTACTCTGTCCTTTTTAATGCACAATACTAATGACTTCTATCAACCTCTGTGTGCCCAAATGAGACGTGTTTCTCACTGGGGTTTGCCAGGATCCTTCAATGTTGACATTGTAAATTGATTATAAACTGGGTTTTTTTTTTCCTTTTTACCTATTTTTCCCCAACTATCAATACAAAATTTTGAAAGTTGCTGCCTTCTTTCTTCACTTTCATCTGATAGTGTCCCTAATGGGTTATGCTGCATCAGCAAATGACACTTCTTTGAAGTAGTGTGCTGGGCTGGATTCAGGGGAAACATGGTTTGGCCAACTGTACAGTTTTCAGCAGCAAAGCAACATTATCTGTTATCTTACAAGATGTATAATGAGATGCATTGCTATCTTGAAATAACTTATTTATTAATGTTTACAAGTTCACTTGGCTTTTCTATTGCAAAAGTAGAAAAGCCGAAACAAGCGAGCAAGCCAGCTACAAAGCACAAAAGAGACTACTCTCATTAACTGCAGCAGGATCTTTGGGAAATGCGCCCATGATCTGAAAAAAGCCCCTATGAGCTTCCTTTTCTTCCTTTTCCTCCTTCCTTCCTCTTCCTGTGTCTCTGGCAAGTTAGGAGGACATAACAATAACCTCTGTGAAACTCTCTCTGTGATTGGCTTTTTAGAGTTCCAAGATGAAAAGTTATCAGAAAAGGGACGTGAAACTTGGAGGCCTGGGACCTGACTTTGAGTCTGTCAGAGACAAAGTGAGTGAGAGGCCCCTGCTGCCCTTCTCAGCTTGGACTCTCCTCTATCATCTGTCTGTTCGTACGACGATTGTGTGGTGGCCCTCTAAGCCACTCCTGATTCAAATGTCTCTCTGAGAAGAGATGCCTCTGAAATAGCACTGATAATAGAGACCCCAGGCCCTCTTTTTTCTGTAAAATAGTAAAAAAAAAAAAAAAAGTGCTGTGGCCTATGTTATTTGATGTCTCCACCTTCTAGTGTTGAAGGCCTGAGCAGAAAAGTGAGACACACTCACAAGGAGAGAACGTGTACATTATGTGGTTGTCGTTCTTTCTCAGTAGACTTATCTTGATCATTTGGAAGAGCGGCTGCAGAGAAGACCCTCAGAGTAAGAGTTTCCCGGCCCCTGAAAAGTGCATCACTTTATTCTCTTTCCACCACTGAAAGGAGATCTGCGTTTAATGGGTTTTAACTGCAGTTGCACTCAAGGCATAAAAAGAGAGTATAGTTCAAAGTAGGAGGCAAAAATGAAAATAAATTGGGTAAATGCAACAAAGAAGGGGCTGAATGTGATTTAGCCACTATTAAGGGGGCAGGAGTGCGCTACTCAGGGATGCTCCTCTGCAGAGAGAAGCTGTTTCTCGGAGGAACTTTCACTTAACCATTTCACTGCATGGCAACCCCTCCTTATGCATGGCAACCCCCTGCTCCTGCTCTGTTGGCAACAATACACCAGTCTCATGGTCACTTTTCAGAGGAAGCAAAGAAATCTTGTGGGACCTGTGATCCATCCTACCTTTGCTTCTCTGACCAGATGCAAAAGTTCATACAGCAAAAGGAGTATGCAAGACAAGTTAAGGAACACAACACGAAGACGTTCGCCGTTCTGTCAAAACCACCAACAGCCAAGACGGAGACCAAATCTGCCATCCCGCGGAAGAAGGTAAGAAATTCCCATCAAGGCAGTAAGTAAGCCCTGAGTTACAGAAATGAGAGCTATTCCCTAAGTCTGTCAGTAAGTGGAATTTGTAGGTAAGTTCAAATCAGGGCATAAGGTCTTGGAACTCACTTTAGTAAAATGAAAAGGCTAAGAGCCCTTTTCAATTATTTAGAAAGTGTATGTGCAGCAGGGAAAGGGGATCATGATAAAGAATTTGATGCAAGAAGAGGTTGGTTCAATCTGTTTGAAGGGAGAGTAAAATTACATGACAAGCGGGCAAGTTCAACATTAGTCAGACTTTTGTAACCCAGAAACATAAGCCACTTCTCTTTTCTTTCTCTTTTACAGTATGGTTTGGGTGAAAGTTTTGAGAGCCCATTGGTTTCCCCTTGAAGAATTGGTACACGTTTTTGTTTCAGAACATTAGCTGCACTCCCCTCGATGCGGCTCTGTGACCTTTCCCACGTGCTCCCTGCCATCCTGGTTCCGTGAGCTCTTCTTTACTGCCCCTACATACTGTGTTTTGTGGGAGGGCAGATGATGCCCTGTTTGCTTCTCCTTAAAGTACTAATATTCGCTTTATAGGCCTGTCGATTGTTTGGATGAAATGTGATCCCCAGTGGTCGTGTTGTATTTCTCTTTTCCATCCAAACAAAAGCAAAAAGGGAGCTTTTGTTAATAAGCTTCCCTAGGCTTTGTGAACATGTGAAATGTTCTCGCTGCTCTCCATGCTGAAGCTGGGCACCACTCGGGGTTACACTGATGCCGCTGGTGTGCACTCACAGCGCTGCTGTCAGATTAGCCATTCCATTCGGAAGTTCGTGGCCTTTAGCCTTCCACGTGCTTTCTTCCAAGTACCGTATTCTAAATTCTTCATCCCTAAGAGGTAAATAGTATGGTGATTTCTTAGGAGAAATTAGCAATCCTGATTAATGACCAATTTACTTCTTTACCATTAAATCAGCTTTTTATTTATGAGATCATCAGTGTTTTCTTGCTGCGATCAGCCCCGATGGCAAAGAAGAGTTCTAAGTTGTTTTCTTCAAGGTCATTCCTCTACACTTCTCCAACAAGGAATCCCATAGTAGGAAGTCCACCCAGAGGCTTTCCAGAAGAGAGGGCTGGCGATCAGCCCCCAGATGCTGAGCACCAGAGCTGTGGAGCCCCGCTCTGCTCCAGCACGCAGGGAGCCACGGGAGGTGGGCCTGGACTCGAGGGCAAGTGGACTCTCTGGGAGAAAAGTGCTTTCATAACATAGAGACTGTTCTCTCTCGGAGGACATCCAGCCCCAAGTTATGATGTTAATGGGATAGATAGTATGGAGGCACGGGGCTTTGCAGTACGACCACTGCCTCATTCAATTTACCCGTTCCCCGTGCATTCTGCACGAGGGACGAGGGAGTCCTTGGTGCTTTTAGGAATTGGTACTTCATATGCTCTTCCATAGACCGTCCTATTTTCTATTTATTGCTTTCTTCCTCTGACCTTGAAGACCTCGGACCAGCTGATTGAGTTCTCATAGTGCCACTTTCTCTTTTCTTCCAATCCAATTTTTTTTTCATGAAGAGATTCAAGGCAACAAATCTTCAATCAGAAATTCCCACATAAACTACATATACATATACCTACATATACTAGGAAATCCATAGGTGCTGGAATTTACCCCCCTTTGAGGACCTCTATGTACGGTACAGTCCTATTTCAGCTGCCAAAAAGCTTATTCAATGACAAAAGTGATACAATGACAGATTTTGAAATCATATTTAGTCATCTCATTTCCATTACACTGCCTTTCAGAAGTGAGATTACAAAAAAGAGGGGGTTGTCTCTAGTCAGTATTAAGGTTTCTATAGATACACTAAAGAAAAGAAAAAGTAATTTCCAATCTCTGATAATTTATAGAGTTCTAAGAGCCTAAGGACAAGAATAATTGATATAATGGAGGCTCAATTTTATATCAACTACAGCAAGCTGTAACAAGTCCTCTTTGGATGGGAAAAAAAAAAAGTATTGTGCTGTCTCTTTAATAGAAGTTTGGTTTCAAAAAGATTGCCAAAAGGTAAATAGAAAAATACCTTGACTATTCTATTTTGCAAACACTTGAAGGAAACTGTTTTACGAAGAAAACATCCCAAGGACACAATTACTATTTTTCAACTCCTTCCCCCCCACCCACACCATATTGTTTGTGGCTAATTTGTTTTGTTTAAACCATCATGTGTTACATTTTATTATTTGCATTTCCATTTGATCTCTATTTCCATTTATGTTTTAGGTAAGTGGCTAGAGCAGTAATCTCCACTTATATTATAAAGAAGTACTTCCTAAAATCAGATTTAATTTAAGAAATCCAAGGCTCACTCTTCATTATAAAATAAAAATGTACGTTTATGTTTTTAGGCTTTGGAATATGCTAAAACCATCCCAAAACCCAGGTCTTCAAATTTGACTGAGCCGGCATCAAAGGAAACAAAAACTCCAGCCTCTACTGCAAAGGAAAGAAACTTACCTGAGATACCGCTGTTGGCAATGCTACAGAGCAGACATGAAAGAGAAAAACAGGCTGTGGCTGCTTTCAAAGTCCTTCATATCGTATAGACAGCCCGGCAGGAAGGCAAGCCCCTGCTGGAGGGGACTTCAGGGGGGATCCTTCAGCTGGTCTACACTGTCCTCAACTTGCCATCTTGGTTTGCATAACGCAGGATTTAAAATGAGGGGCCCTTTTATAGGGCGCCATGTTTTTACTTTCTAAGAAGAAAAACATTTTAATTCTTTATTTTCAAACCAATCAGAGCTGAGCCTGCGTCGGAACTAGAGAATAAAGCCTTTTGGTTTTATCATGGGTCTTTTGGTTTTGTGAACTCTCTCCAGTCTTCCTTAGCAGAATGAACACTGTGACATTACCCAAAAATAAATGTATCTATCTGAGCTTCTTGCTTACCTTGCCGATAAGGAAGACAATGGAGATTGACTCCTATCTCGTACAGTCTTTGCATATATATAGCGTCATATCAAAACGGCCCCTGCATGACTTTCTCTTAACCCAGCCAGGAGTTGAATTGAGGGTTTGGAAACATGACAGGTGTCTGGAGATCACTAGGCTTGGGTGTCAGTGGCATTTGAAAACATAGTGTCTCTGCAGAGCTAGTTCGATAAAATCACACAGCCTCAGCTGCTCCAATGACGTCTTTGTGTGAGAGGATGAACCCTCAGGGTATGCAGTGGAGACAATTCAATGTGCATAAGAAGAATGAAGAACTTCCTTTTTTTTCTGGAAGTGGCCTTAAATTTGAACTTTAGTATGAGAAGTAAAATGATGCTTGCAAAAGCACCCCCCTATTTTTGTACTTACAAGACGAGAGTAAAAAATGTTTACATAGTCTATTTCTATTAGAGTACTTCCAAAGAATTTAGAGTTTGGGAAGGGTTTGCTTACTCACCTGCCCAGAATTCAGAAGGGAAAACAAGCCAAGAAAGGCTAAGTCATGCTGGGCTCAGTGTTACTCCTATGTTGGCAGTGTAGTGGTCACGCTTTACGTGGTCAGCAGTTTGAAACCACCAACTTCTCAGAGAGAAAGACGGGCCTTTCTGCTCCTTGAAGAATTACAGTCTCAGAAAGGCACCAAGGCAATTGATTCTAGCCTGGAGAACACGTGTTTCTAAGTGATTGTATCTGCTCTGAGTGAAGCCAAGAGCATCTTGCTGTTAAGAACCACATCTTTGGACTTTCCACCACGAAGTTAAATCTTTAGACACAGTCATTGCTATGTCCCCTATGGTTTTTTGACCTTGCACAAAGGGGCTTCAGAAAGCTCATGGGGGTGGGGTGGGGCGGGGTGGAGGAGGGGTCTGTTATGTTTTACTTCCACTTCTCCATGAACTCTTTGGATCCCTCCTACAATCCAACGATTCCCTCGGTGAGCCCTGGCGGTGTAATGGTTCCACGCTGGGTTGCAATCACAAGGCTAGGCAGTTCCAAACCACCAGTCACTCTTCAGAAGCAAGACGGGGCTTTTTCTGTCTGCCTGAAGAGAGCAACAGGTTCTGCGACTACAGAGGCCGCTTTACCCCGCCCTGGAGAGTCCCCCAGAGTCAGAGCTGACTTGATGGCAGAGAGTGAGAAAGGAGTTCACACATGTTGATAAAGTTGTAACGGTCATGCAAAGCACCTCCATCTTAGATGTTGCCCGACATACGATTCATTCCCACACCCACACGCAGCCCCATCATTAAATCCTTCAGGCACTTTGACATCCTATCAAGAACCCAAATGCCTTAGCTGGCTCAGGTTAAAGGATTCCTTTAATGTCAAACCACACTGCATGAGATCTGTCCCCTGAATCTGAACTATCCAGTACAGACGGCTCACTAATATCAGAATTCTTGCCACACAAATACTGTCATCAAACAACCATGGTGTCAGACAAGGCAGAGATTTTGCAACGGTCGGTTATGGATTAGGCCACTAACTGGGAAGCCAGCAGTTTGAAACCACCAGCCCCCTGTGGAACAAAGAGGAGGCCGTCCAGAGTTACAGCCTCAGAAGCCTAGCAGGGCAGCTCCACATTCCCCCGTAGGGTTGTTAGGAGTCAGAATGAACTCCTGGTTAGTCAATGTGTTTTTTCAGGTTTTTGTAAAGCAAGGAAGCTTTACAAAACTTGAGTGATATGGTGATGACCAGATGTTTCATGTGGCATTGAAAGACATGATGTCTGCTCTCTACGAACTCATGCAAATAAAGGGTCTTTAACCCATGTATTATCTCTTGGCAGCCTCCTTTTATGCTATCTTTTTCTATTCTGAGTTTCCAACACGCATGTACTGTTAAAGGGAGCTCTGCTGCAAGTAGCTGAATGTAATAGCAGCTGTTTTCATGATGCTGTTTTGTATCATAAGGAGTTTCTTGGGAGTTATCCAGAAACCAAGTTAAGAAAATACAATGTCAAGGAAAAAAAGAAAAGGTAAGCCTATCAAAAGCACTGATGCCTAATGATTCCAATTGGGGCCTTATTATTGGTTAATGAATCATTGTCAAAACATCACAGCAAGCATGAGCCTGCAGTCTACTCGATAGTGAGAAAATGACTCTTCATCCCCACAGTTATTAGCTGGGAGTTGTTTGAAAACACATCCAGTAATTATAACAACACAGGAGCTAATTGAGAACTTTGAGTTGACAGCAAATGGCCAACAATAGGAGGCCAGACAAACTCGGGGGAGATCTTTTCTAATTACTTACTGAAAATAGCAGAAAATGAATTTGGGTGATAGACTGCAGAAACCAGGTGAGGTTGAGCTAATTCCTTCCTAAAATGTGCTTCAAAACAGATGCAGTGCTATCATGTAATGAGCGGTCTTAGAAGATTCACAGATTTTAAGGGGATAGCACATGTTCTCTCTTAAACATGCCCATTTTTTTAAGACTCTTTTCCTAGTAGAGCAAGAATAAGTCCTAGATAATACATAGTTCATGCAGCCATTAATTGTTCATGAAATGACTCTAAGACTTTGCCTTCCAGTGCACTTTTTTAAAAATAACTTCTCTGCATTAAAAACAGACAAAACATGAAAACTCAAATTGCCATCTCTGCCACCCCATCCCACCTCCAATAGACTTTTTAGTCACTTTCCCTGGGAGGAAAGGATTTAAAGTTGTAGAACATAGGCAAAATTTTGAATTACGATGAGCTTTTTTTCTCTCCACAGTGTCTGTCTTTCACCCACCTCATCTGCTTATAACCTTGATTATCTGGAGTTGTCTATATTGTTAGAAAAAATGATATTATGACTCTGCTACATGGGCAAAATAAAAGAGGACTCTAAATTCTAAAAGAGACCTGGTCAGGCAATAGTAAAGCACTCACCTACTAACAACAAGGTGAAGGGGTTGGACACCCTGCTGCTCCCTGGAAGATGCCCAGCCTCAGAAGCCCGAGGAACCATTTCTACCCTGTCCATCGATCACTACGAGTTGAAATTGACTATGATAATGGGTTTGGCTTTTTAATGTATTCTAATAAAACTTTTTCTTAGATGTTCATTTCACTCATTAAAATATACAGATGTGGATTCATCAAAGTAGCTAAAATGTTGGTATTCGGTATTGTCCCTTACTCACGGCCTCCAGACAAAATACAGTATTTGTTTTCCCTCCCTCTAGTTTCATGAACCAGAACCACACATCTTTCTCACTAATGAACTTAACTAAACACAAAACCAATTTTTCTTAGCCAAGATCTGGTCAAAGTAAAGCAAAAAGATGGTAGCTTTTCCTTGTATTTGTTTGTTTTACCCTCTGTTACTCTCCAATTGGAAACATTCCCATTCTTTTTTTCTTTTTACTTACTTTGGGCACTGAGGTTAGTGGAAATGAGGGGGTGAAGGGGGACCTGCCCAAAACATTATGAAAACATCACATTGCAAGATGCAATGAGATGCAAAAAGAATGAAATGCCCAGTCCTTTCTACCCCTCACTGTAGGGGCTCTTTGAGCACTAAGAAGAAAAGGAAAAATAATTCATAGACAGGGTTTATCTCCCTTGCTGCCTCTCCATTGCCTTTTCATTTTCCCCTTGCAAACCTGGGCAATGTAAGCAATTAATTTTCAATAAGCTGAATAAATGGTCTTCAGCTATTAAATAACTGTAACAGGTTGAGAGGATTACAATGATAGGAGTATTTCAGGCAAATGTAGTTAGTGGAGCCCTGAAATTTCTCAAATGGTTTTATAAATACTCTTTACTGAACTGGCAGCTGGTAGAGACCAGCCTCGATAATGGGACTGTGAAACTGGTTTCTCGGGACCCCCTAGGGCCCCTAGGTAGCTGGCTTTCACAAACGATGTTGATGCAGCACCTGTTCCTGTGGGAAGACCCTGACTGGCACAAACAGTCCAGTCCTTGGCTACGAAAAGTTGGTGGTTTGAATCTACCGAGAAGCACTTCAGAAGAAAGGCCCAGCCACAGCTTACAGTCATTACAAATCCCATGCAGGAGTGCTCCCTTCGAAACATAAGGCAGAATCAGCTGTAATGACAACTGCTTTGGACTTTTTGTTTGTTTGCTATCTTTGTGCTAATTTGACAGCAAGAAAATCATTGTCAGAAACCAAAAAGCCATGTGCACAGGAGGAGGCTGCATAAAACAGACTGATTAGCCAGCGAACAAAGCCAATCTAGTAATATTTTGGATTCCACATGCGCCCTTTCCTCTGTGACAAATGGGTCTTCTAAACTAATCTCATGCTTTCTTTTTTTGCCATTGACACAACTTCCCAGTCACTGTCCTCCGTGACTGGTGTTGCTGGCCTTGCAACCCTCCCTGTCACCTGGGCGGGATGTCTTTCCCCCATTTCCCTTTCACACAGCAGTGACATTTTGGAGCAGCGCTGTCGAGATCCCTACATAAAATTTGTTGTCTCTACATAAAATTGATAATCTCCTATAATACAAACCTCAAGCACCTATTTTTAATGAAATCTTTAGATGAATATCAAAGAACTATTTAGCCATGTCTAATATTTTAATTAGATTATATTCTCAATTTAACCCATTAAACTTACTTTGATGATCCCCATATTTAGTGTCTAGCCTCAGATGCATGAGATAATGAATACTGGACCTTTTGATTTAATGAGAATTTCGGCTCTTTCAGCCTGCTCCTCTTTGTATACCTTTTATTTTGTGGGCTATAGAATTCAGTTAATTGAAGGAGTCTCTTACCCTCACACATTAAGGAGTATAAATTAGCATCTGCATTCTGATTGGAAAACGCAAGCTGATAGTTTTGCTTTGATCTAAGGATTGAGCTGGGAAGGCAGACGCCTCTGAAAATGAGCCGATGGCCTTGTCCTCAGGCCAAAATGCAGATGTGCCCATGTGACAAACACTTCATGACTTAATGGGTTGCCTTTCTGTTCTCCCTGTCCTGGTTGCATCTTTCTTTTGGGGGGTAGGGTGTGTGTGTGTGTGTGTGTGTGTGTGTGTGTGTGTGTGACTACCTTGATTTCCTCTCTGTTTCTTCATTTTATCAATGAATTGGGGTCATAGGCTTTAATTGAATCCAAGAACAAAATGATAAATGACAAATGGCCCCTAAAAGTCTGTGGAACTAGGCAAGACCATTCACAGACAAAAATTCTTAAGGACTAACTCTTACTTCCAGTGCTCTCCTCTTGGAAGATCTCGAGCCACTGCAACGGCTTCACTCAACATGAGGTAGGGCAGGCTGCTCTGTGCTTTGGCCACAGAGTGGCCCTTTTCGTTGTTCTGAGATTCTGCTGTATCTCAAATACAGTTGCATAAAAGAAATATCCAAGTAAAAGCTCCATGGCTCCATCATTCACTGTAAAAGCTAAACGAAAATCATTTTAAATGCAAAGGATAAGATTTCTGCATAAATATGGTAGATTAAATACACATCCGCGTGCACGCACACGCACACCCACACACCTATTTTATTTCTTTGGCCAGCTTACCATTAAAATTACACTACTTAGGGGCTGAGCCCCGGTGGCATAAATGGTGAGTGCAGGATTGCAACCTGCAGGCTTGGCGGTTCAAATCCAGCGGCGGCTCTCAGAAGCAGGAGTGGGTAGTGCCCACGACCACCAGAGGCAGTGATGCAAAAAAAAAAAAAAAGAAATTTAGTCAGATAAACCCCTCAGGAATCGAAGTGGGAGTAGCAATACCAGGAGGGTAAGATAAAGGGAGGGGAAGGGGGAGCTGATCTCAATCATCGACATGTAACCACCACCCCCATCACCACCCCAGGGGGACCAGCAACAGAAACTGCAGGAAAAGGGGGAGATCGGTCGGGGTAAGATATGAAAATAAAGATAACTTATCATTTATCAAGGGGTCACGAGAAGTGGAGGCAGGAGGGAGGGGGAAAAGAGCTGATACCAAAGTCTCAAATAGAATGTAAATGTATAGAAAATAATGATGGCAACATATGTACAAATATGCTTGATATAATTGATGCATGAAGGGTATGTCAGTCATGTAATCTCATGTCAATTTCAGGATTGGGAGTGTAGTGGTAGAGTCTAGCCTGTCAAACTGGAGCTAGCCCACTGTGTGGGCATGACTTTCTCCTAAGAATTTTGGGAAATTTGGCCACATTTCCCCCTCGGAGGTAAGAGACTTATGACTCAGAGCCTTGGAAATGCTCTACTGACAAGACACAAGACCCATTCCCTAGGAGACATTGCAGCTGAGGAGACACATGGCAGCATGCTGAGCCCTGATAACCGGGGGAGCCGCAGGGAGACCCCTGTCAGTGCTGAGATGCTTCGACCACCACTGGATACACAAGACTGCACCCACTGGCCTGTGATTGTCCTGGTGTTGTTGCCTGTGCTTCACGAGTCTGAAGAGGACTTATGGATTGGTATTGGACATATGGGCTAATATTGGACTTGTGGACTTGAACTACACTGGGTTGGGATGCTTTCTCAATGTTCCATTCCTCTTGTATATAAACCTCTCCCTTATATACATACATGTGCTTATGAATTTGTTTCTCTAGTCTACCAGGACTAACACAGATGGTTATAAGAGCCACCAATTAAGTGATCTTTAAGAAAAACTAAATTCAAAGGATAAATTCAGTAGATACAAATTCCAAATAACAAAAGTTCCACAAAGGACAAACAAAATAAAAGAGGCATAGAAATCATCAAAGAATCTTCCAGACAGTTTTCTATTACTAACATGGGTTTTCAGACTGAAAGACCTACCTATTGATTATCCAGAAGAATGGGTGGAAATAGACCTATATCTGGGTACATAGCCAGATTTCAGTAACTTTTTCTGCAGAAAATATCCTGTAAGGCCCCAAAGATGAAAAATAAATGAATGAATAAATAAAACAGAAGACACACAGAAATCAATAATCAAAATAGCTTTAGATTTCACAATAGCACCTAAAAGCTAAAAAGCCCTTGGAAAATGCATTTAAAATTATTTAAATGGTATGTCCAATTTAGGATTCCAGATATAATAAAAATATTAATATAGTCTAAAATTAAAATCAAAACATCTTTTAAACAGGTTCATTTCTTTTTTTATTGATCATTTGGGGGTTCTTACAGAAGGGAGCAAAACGGGTGGGAACAACTTAGAGCAAGCATAAGATAATAATTTTTCGCTTTTGACTCATAAATCATCCCCAGTTGAAACTCAAAGAGCCAGTCCTGTGTCCTCATTCTCACGGCTTTCCACCACTGCCTTCCCCTCCCAAGGTGACATTGAGGAGTAGAGAAGACCATCTTCCAGCACCAAGATTAACAAGATTTTGAAATAGATGTTTGAGGAAGGTTCAGATCATCTTCAAGGATTTTACATCAATAATTTAAGGTATTTTTAAGACTTATTCTCAAAAGGTATCATTTCTTTAAACTAAAGAAATTCTCTGAAAAGCTTCAGGAACCCAAACCCAAACTCACTGCCATCAAATTCACTCTGGCTCGTCAGAGGCTTGTTTAGGGTTTTCAAACCTGTACGTCTCTTTTTCTCTTTTCTTTCTTTCTTTCTTTATTTTTCTCACAACTATTTTATTGGCATATAATTCACATATCATACAATGCAATCGTTCAAAAACATCAAGAAACATAGTACAACCATCACCCTTCAGTTTTAGAACATGTTCTTCATTCTTGTACTCATCCTTATTAGCCTGCCATTTCCCTTTCATTTCCCCAGCCAGATCCTCCAGGAATCATTAATCCAGCTACTCTCTACCTGTCCTGGATTTCATCTTCAGAATAACATTTTAAAACAGACAAACAAAAACTAGCAAGAAGAACAAAGTAAACCAGTTTTAAAAGCTCAATTGAAAAGAAAGCAGAAAATATTAAAAATTGGAACACTTAAATGCATCATAAGAGAAATCAAAAGAGAAGGTGCTCGATTTTAGCCTAATTGAATCTGCAACATGTTCTAGCACATTCTGCTGGTTAGCAAGGCTATTCCCATAGCCAGTCCATAGTCAGAGGGTTTAAATAGGTCAAAAGGGAGATCGAAGAAATAATGTTAAAAAATACATGTTGGCTTAACCACCCCTGCCATAATCTACTTTGCTATGTCCTCTGTCTGATAGCAAGGCTACTCACATTTCTGGGCTATGATCAGAAGGGGTTCATCAGAGGCTTAGTCCATATGTGTACATGGATTTTAGGCTTCCACCGTCTTCTGTAACCTTCTGCAAACCAGGTACTCACAATTTAAGCTCTAATGCCTGAAATCTTTATGAGAGCAGAAACTTTATTTTTCTCTCTTCATTTTCAAACTGGTGGGTTTGAACCAACAGTCTTGCAGCTAGCAGACCAATGCTTCATTCACAGTGCCAGCAGGGTTTTTCAGGAAACAAACAAGCTCATGGCCCTCTAGTCAATGCTGACTCATAGTGGCCCAATGGTAAGATGACCAGATTCTAAGCGGGACACCATTGAGGGGGTGGGGGTGGGGGTGGGGTTCCTGATAAAAAATTTGGTCTATATGTAGCAACAAAAATTTTCATAAAACACAAAAATAGTATGGTAATATATTTATTTTTAACTTTAAAATGCCATGGAACGTTGTTAAATTGTTAAAAAGCAGGGCATCTGGTCACTTTACCCAAAGGGATCGGGTAAAACTGCTCTTCAGAAGGAACCTTAAGTTCTGGATTTTCTCTGAGGAGGTGCATACTAGAATCATAGAACTGCTCTGTCAGGAATCTGAAAGCTAACTTCCTTCCCTGCACAGCATCATGGTTGCCATACCAAACTTGATAGCTAAAATCCTGGTGGTGGAGTTGGTACAAGATAAAAGAAATATTCTAAATTAAACAACCCGAGTCAATCCTTCGTGGCTACCATTATGTCCCAGACTCGAAAGTCCCTTCTGGGCCCAGAGAAGGACCAGAGCAGACCAAGAGAAATTATGATAACTTTATGGAAAATAAAATTCCTTTTGAAAAGGCAGAATAGCTTTGTTTGCCATGATAGTAAAGGAAGCACAAGACTTATGTTTACCATTTAATCAACCATTTTTCAAATCATTCTTTGAATAGTTGGTACACTAAAAGATTGGTATCAAGAGCATTATTCATCACATTATTTAGACATATGCTTATGTCTGTATCATAATTTACCCTTTTCTTACATTTGTCACTCAAAATCTCACCATAGGCATTTTCATAGTTCTTGGTCCATACACTTTATCATTCTTAACTGATTTATGGGAAATTATCCTCATTTTTCAGATGCCAGATAAGCATTGTAATCATTGGCAAAAGTAATATTAGAATTTAAATCCCAAAGCCAAGCCATCTAGGCAGCGAGCTGTACCGACAGATCCAATTGTGGCTCTTCAAATCTCTGAAGAGCTCAATAAGAGAAGGTTCACAGAATTATTGTAACACTTGGACTAATAGAAAAATAGGAACTAAATAACTAGATCATCGGGGAGGATTTTCTGAGTGCAAGTGAAAGGCCTGAAAGGGAAGGTTCAAATGAAATGGAAAGGATATGTTGGCAGGAGGGAATTCCATCAGCAGGAAATTGCAATGACGAGAATATTGCTAGAGAGAAATCATCAGAAACTCTTCACACATCTCTCACTCCCAAACAGGTGTTAGCATTACCTCTGACCTCTAGTGTGACATTGGGCAAGTCAATCTCTTGGTTGCCTCTGCTGTATTATAAAGCAATTAGGCCAAAATGTTTTGGGGTTTTTTGGTTTGTTTGTTTTTAGGCCAAGGTGTTTAGAATGGAGAGATGTATATGTATGATATGCCTTATTGATCATCTACCACACTGGTCAATGACTGTATGAACCTCTTCTAAAACATAATGAAAACGGGGCCACAGAGCTCAGTGCCTCCCAAGAAAGCTCATTCAAGTTGCAGATTGTTCTTCATCAGAACTGTTTCCATAAATTGACCTAATATCTTACTACATGATTTTCAGCTACAATTTTGTTTTAATTTACCCAAAAGATTGCTAGGCAAAATTTACTCTACTATAGGTTAACAATGGAAACATCCTCACCACCATTTTTATTGCAATAATCTGAGCTTGTTTTAAGGGGAGATCATGAAAATTGTCGAAGCACTAATTCTTACTTACAACTTTCATTCTGCCGACGTCTGTATGATATTGGTGAGACATCCTTTATACCTAGACCTCAGTTTCTTCACTTGTCTATTAGAGGACTAAGGTTCTGTGAAAATCTCCTCTGTCAACAATTTCAGAATACTCCTGAAAACATTCCACCCTATACCTTACCCCAATGGAACATGAGTCTTGTTTTAACTTTGTTTTTCAACTAAACTTTTGGGAATGTTGTTCTCTTTCTCTCTTTTCACATTGTTTTTTTTTATATAGCATTACTCAAACCAGGGTGTATGAGCTGAAACTTTATTCTGACAGGACAAATAATTCTAATAGCTTTCACTTTAGAGTTTCTTTTAAAATTAAATTTCTTTCTATTAAAATTAGAATAACATGATTGTCAGAGTTAAAAGGACCCATGTAAGATAGCCAGCCCAACCCCCGCTAACAAACACGTCAACAATAGAGCAGCGCATGTGTGTTGAGGCTCTGTCTCTGCCTACGCATATCTAGTGAAAGGTGCCTCGTGTTTTGTGGATTTGGCCTGTTCTGGTGGTGGTGTAGTGGATTATGAGTTCGGCTGCGAGCCACAAGGTTAACAGTTTAAAACCACCTAATCCATCTTTCTCCTCTTCAAAAATGCTGGATGGTAGTGAGTTGGTTTGGTTTGGTTTGGTTTGGTGGATGGACAGCAACCCAGTGCCTGGTCTATAGATCTATAGAAGACACTAGACATTTGTTGAGTGAATTGGGGGGGGGGGGGTTGTTCTTGCTTTATATTGAGCCAAAATCTCCTTCTCTGGAACCCTCCCCCTCAGTTCTGCTCTTTTTAGTCCTCATCATTAGGAGCCCTGAAACCACTCAACTATAACTGCTACGCCTAATCTTCTTCCCTATCCCTCCATCAAAGTTCAGCTTTGCAAAGTTAAAAAGCTTGTGGTTCTTTATTGATGGCTTACCACGCCTTTTACTACCCAGACCCCTCGATGCTGCCATTTTAGGCGGGCAGCATCCTCTTTCAAATGTAACACTAAGAACATAACATAAATATAATACAAAATGCAATTTTAGACTAACTTGATTTTTGCACAAAAGCTGAACCCAATTTGAGGAGACCGGGGAGAAACTGCTTTTAACTAACTGTTATTGCATGAGTCTTCGAGCACTAGAACCCTCTGTCTTTTGAGGTGGTGCCACGAATGCCAATGAATTGTTTCTTAATGCCATTACTAGCTAATACTGGCCTAGATGGTGTGTCGTTCATCTCTTATGGTAACAGAAATAGTATTTAGAGTCTTCCTCTAAGAACCTATGGAATGAGGTCTATCAGAAATAGAGCAAATGCAGACCCAGTTATTAAGAGACCAAATGGTGGGAGGATGTTGGCTGTTCAAAGATGTTCTGCCCTTCAGCATCAGACCCGAGTGAGTTTGGGCTCAGTAAGTCACATTGAAGGTGCTTGTGCCAGAGCTTCACCACCAAGTGAATCAAGGCTGAAGCAAGGGTGTGTACAATTCAAGCAAAACACCTTTTTCAGCCTATGCTCAGTACTGAAGGCTAAAAAAAAAAAAAAGGTACTATTATGTTACATTACACTGAGATGAAATTGTATCCATCCTCTTCCCTCATCACAAACCCCGTGTGTAAATGGGGGAGGAGATGGGAGACATTTTGAACTACTGAGCTGTTTGTCACAACCTCTGCGGAGAAAACTGGCACAGCCATTGTGGTGGTGCTGAAGTTCTGAGCTCCACCCAGCCAGGACCAGCCACCAAGGTGAATGGGGATGGCTGGTTGAGCATCTTGCAGTATTTCATGCTCTCGTGGCAAAGCCCGCCAGTCCCTGCGCTTCTGGACTCCTCCTGCCTTCACTCACCCTGCCTCCTAGCAAGGCTTTCTTCCTCTCAGCTTTCTCAGGAAGGCATCCATCCCGCACCTTAAGGACTCAAAAAGGCCTGCCGCATTGTGGTTGGCACCAGAGAAGGAGAGGTATTGTGGGACTTTAGGGGTTGCATTTATGCAACCTAAACAACAACAAAACTTTTGTGCAAATACAATATCTGTATTTATCTATCCCCTTTAAAGTTCTTCCCAAATCCCTTTTAGAAACTGCAAGTTCTGCAATTCAAAAAATTTAAGATTTGTTCTTTGGGCTCTTTATGGCCTTGTCCCTACCACCCCTTCCAGGTTACCAAGAACACACTTACCCACGTTAAACAAATATTTTGCCTTACTGTAGAGCAGTTGCCATAAACTCTTGACTTAAAGCTGGTACTATCATTATCAGAACAGAGAGGCAAGGGAGAAATCTGAGCCCAGATTGGCTTTTAATAGCTATACGTAAGCAATCTAAAGAAAGCTTTTCTTTCCTCATATACAAATTAAAATGTTTGCTGCATTTTGCAAAATGTCAATTCTCCAAAAATCTGTCCATACATGTGTGCCTGCAGTGCAGTGAAGGTTTAGAGGAAACCCCATAATGATTGTGGTATACTGTCAGTGAGGTTCCAAGCAGTGAAGTGCCGTGCAGAAAAATAAAGAAACATGCCCTTATAAAATGATAAGGCGTAATACCAACCACTGCATTGTTACCAGGCAGAAGCAAAGGGTAGTGGGTAAAAGAAATGAACAAAGAAAGACTCAGAAGAAGTGTTTCCTATCAAGCTTTGGCTCTTAGTCCTGTTATCTTAGACAATTTCTTCAATCTTGTTGACCCTCTTTTGCTCATTTCTAAGAGAAATAGATCCTCATCTCCCATGTCTTCCAAGGATTAATGGCTGGTTAAAGAGCACTCGAAGCAAGAATTTTGGCTCCTAAATGATGTGAGTTGGGGACACATAGCTATGCTTAAATTGTTGCCCTGAACAAACCTACTGTGGAAAATTGCTGACATCCACAGAAGCATGGGAGCTTTAGGATTCATCCTCTTATCAGAGAAATCAGAAACAAAAGAGCATGTAATTCAAGATCACACGCTGTGGTCTCTTAATTATAAAACCACACTGCCCACTCTCTCTTTTCTAGTGTCCTTGGGCACACGTGCTTAAACATAACCACACACACACACACACACAATAAATAAATAAAACGAAAGGTGGCACCTGCACTAAGGTTGAGGTGGTCTCATCTAATTAAATCAGCCACATTTTCAAATCCAGATTTCAAGAGCCCCCTCTGTGTTTCAGAGCCATGATATGACTTTTGCTGTGTCTCTGCCCACGAGCGTGGAACTCCAGACCACTGTATCTGCAGGAGGGCCGCAGGATCTGTTAACGCAAGCTCATCAGTCCGGGTCACTCCTGCCCCGAGCTGGAGCCTTCCTTCCAGCGCCGTGGGGAAAGGGCATACACGATTCCTGCAAACTTGCGAGCTTCCCCAGTTTGGCCAGGCAAGCCCTTTATTATCTAGAGATTGCAAACACCCTCCCCCCCCCCACCCCCCAACCCCAGGCATAGAAGGTCTTCTTGGAGCCAGAGGACCAGGAGTAGCCACGCAGGGCCAAGCGGCCCCTGGTCCCAGAACAGGTGCACACTCCGAAGGGACTGATTATTGCCCTCAGCTCTGATCTGGGTAGAACTCTCCAGGCTGGAAAATGCAATCAGGCGCATTTCCAGGCACAACCCGAGAAACACTCACTTTTAAAATAGACCGTGGGACCTGGAAGAGCTGCAGGACCGCCCAGCCCTCAGGTCGGGAAGCAGAGAGGGCCCAGGCTCGCCGCGCTGTTCGGTCGGCGTTGAGGGGCCGGAGCCGGCAGGGCCTGCAGTCTGCGCCCGGGCCCGGGAGCGCAGAGGGGACGCCGGGTTAGAACTGGGAGCTTCGGTGGGAATCAGAAAAGCAGGCGCCTGGAGGCGACGCCGTAGTCTTTGAGTTCGAGGCGGAAGGAAGCGAGAGGGGCTTAGTGGCTAGAAGAGCGAGATTTTGCGCCTGCACTGACAGGAGTAAGGGCGGGCCTGGGGCTCAGCCTGGGTCCCCGCGCCCAGACCGGCTCTGCTTCCCGCCCAACCGCCTAGGGGTTCGGGTGGTGAGAGGGTAGAATTCCAATAATGGGGCTGGGGAAGTGGCTGAGGAGTGAGGAGTGAGGGGCTGTGGGGTCGCCACCACGAACAAGTCCGCCCAGTTCTCCCCGCAGCGAATGCGACAGGGACCCCAGGCGCGGAGGACGTCGAGCCGGGCGCAGCCGCGGGCACCCCCGCTCTGGCGACAGGGGCTGGGTGCCAGGGACCATTGCCGGCGGGTTGGCTGCTCCTCCGAAGGCCGACATCTCCGACACACACACCCCCCCTCCCGACGGTCTGGAGCCCGAGTCCTGGAGAGAATCTCGCCGCGCTGTGACCCTGTCCTCCTCTGTCCCCTTCCCCAGCCTGGCGACTCAGAGCAGGTGCGGTCCTGCGCCGAGCTCCCCTTCGTCCCCAATGTCCACTTCATCCTCTGGCTCGGTCAGCACGAAGGAGCCGCCGGGCAGGCCGGGTCGAGCCTCGGCGGCGGCGGCTTCTGGGCCGCGGGGGCTGCTCTCGGGGCTCTCCAACCCGTCTGGCGCTTTGGGCTCGTCTTGACTTTTTCTCAGCTGCTTTTTATGCTTCATTCGTCGGTTCTGGAACCATGTTTTCACCTAATTCGGACGACAAATAAAAAAGTAAATAAAACAACCTTATTCGGTCAGACCTGAGGTGACTGATGTGACCGATGGCTGGGTTTAGAGGAAACGGAACACAGTCCATAGTGGAATCGAAAGTCTCCCAACTGGGTTAAGTCCCACCTGAGCCCACCAGGTAGCATCGCAGGCTGAATACGAATCAAACATCCAGAGGGTCCCGGGAGTAATTGTCTCGAAAAAGTGATGCGGAACAAAACTGTATATTTAGTATGAGCTATGATAGTCCGACTACTAAATACTTATGCTAATCATCACGTCCTGTACTTCCTCTGACCAGTTAAAGCCACTAACCACTTGATAGATCACCACAATGGAGAGGAAGGGACCAACGTATTTGTGGTTTCTGAAGTGGAAAGGAAAATTCAAACGAGGGCTAAGGAGTTCACCTGGGTTGGTAGGACTGCGCGCCTGGGATGGAGTTGGGGGTTCTGGGGTTGTTGAGTTGCATCTGGAAGAAACTCTTCCCTCCAGATAGAGGCATAGGGTGGGGCTTTAAACTATGGGCCCTTCGGACACAGACTGTGTGAGAGACTAAATAAGAAAACAGACAAAGCAGGACAGACTTCTGGATAAGAAGTCTTCCATCGATTTACTTGTGATGCGGGTTAAAGTCCCAATTGGAGGGCAGTGGTGGAGGCACTAACACGATGTCCTGGTGCAAGAAAGATCCCACCGGTAATGGCCATTCAAAGGCCCTGAGGAGGAGGCTGCTTTTCATGGCCGGTGGGATCCGGAGCCTCCGTTGAGGAAGGCCACCGTGACTGGGGGCAGGAGTCCTTTGACTAAAGGCCCTTGGGGGGAAGAGGGCTCGGAGTTGGCCCACTGGCCCAACTCTGCTCCGGGGCTGGAGGAGCAGGGAGTTGAAGGAAGGGGACAGCAAAGCAGGGGGTAGGCCCTCCCTCCCTCCCCTCCCGCCCACCTGAGTCTCGGACAGACTGAGGGCCGTGGCCAGCTCCACCCGCTCGGGTGTAGACAGGTAGCGCTGGATCTCAAACCTCTTCTCCAGGCCAGACAGCTGCGAGTCGGAGAAAACCGTGCGAGCTTTGCGGCGGCGGCAGTGCTTCCCAGGCAGCTCCGCGTGCGGCGGGTGCGGGAACAGCGCTGGGACCGGCACCCCTGCAGAGGTGAGAGTGGGGAGCAGTCAAAGGGCAGCCGCCCCCCCCCCTCCAGCGCCGTGCATCTCCCGCTTCCTCGGGTCGCTCACTGGCCGGACCCCAGCCCCTGCCCCAACTGGTCCCCCAAAGCCCTCGCAATCCTGCCCCCAGAATCCCAGCAAGGAAAAGACAAAGAGGCTGTAAGAATAGCTGTGGGAGAGCTTTCCCAGGAAAGCCATCTAGTAAATCAAACAATAAGCTGTACATAAAATGGAAAAGAACTTTTGAAACGAATCCAGAGGCTTTAACAACTACCTCCCCAAACTTTCTCAGCTTCGGACTGCGCTGTGAGGGCTGCGGCGCCTTGTGAAGTTTTGCAAACTTCCTCTGTCCCTCTCAGAGTGTCCCTGGGGACACTCCGCGCTGGTGCTGGGTGTGACCGAGTCTTCCACCTTCCCATAGGGCGTCGTTCTCTGGCCACCCGATCAGCGGAGGCAAAGCAGCAAACGGGTTTACTCCGAAGGAGCTCGGCCTGGAGCTAACGCCCACTCCCGCCTAGCACGTTTCCTCTTCAATTGCCGGGTTGCGCCAAGGGCACGCAAGTTGAATTGAGTACCTTTTTCTCTCTTTGCGCCCCTCCAACTCCAAGTCCAATGAAGCAAAAAGGTGGGAGTGCTTTCTCCCTGTCTGAGGAAGATTGGAATGCTTGACTCTCCAGTGAAGGTGGCAAAGCAAAGCTGACAGAGGCTTCAATTTCACACACACATACACACACACACACACACACACACAAGCTAGAAGATCCCTTAAGGATTGTTGGGGTGGTAAGCGTGTTATTGGGGGAAACAGGTGTAGCTGAGAGGAGACTAGCGAGCTGAGTGATTTGGCTAATCCTGAGAGGCCAAACTCAACAGTACTGACCGGAGTCTGGGTTTACCGCTTCCCGAAAACACTTTTTTTTTTTTTTTTTAGCTTTCGCCCTTGATTCCAACTCTGGCTGAAAACCCTCAGCTCTTGCCCCCATCAAGATACTTTGAGTCTAGACTCAGTCGATTGTTCTATTGACTGGACCTGAAATACTGACTCTTAGAAGAAAGACAAAAACAATCTGGATGCTTTCTCCACATTTCTTGGTGCGAAACAAACTCTGCAGCCCCTTGCCCCTTTCTCTGTCCAGGACATAAAAATAGGTTGGGGGTGGGGGGAATGTCCAGGGCCTTAGTTCCAGCGCCACTGGTAACTTGAGAATGGAGGGATTCTGAGGTACATGCTAGACTTACAGGTTGGGGTTGAAGACGGTTAGAGGAGCTGTGTCCTTCCCGGTTTTCCTGATCCTTCCCTTCCTTCCTTCCTTATCTGGGCGTCCTCCCTGCATGCTTCCCATTCACGCCTAAGCACCCCCAAGATGACCTGCTGCGCTGAGGCTGGGGGTAGAATCTGCCGCCGGCAGCTGGGGAGTTGAGATGCGTTCCACCGAAAAGGCTGTCACCTCCAACACGGAGGAGAGTCGGGATTGCTAGATGTGGCCCAGACCACCAGGAGGAAGGGCCCACTTTGAAGGAGATGGAGCACTGCTCAGGAAAAATGAGGGATTTCACCGGCTGCCTCTTGGCCAGGCACCTCTCCTTGGTTATAAAAAGTTCCGAGTGACCACCCATGCTGTCAACTAGCATTCCTCAAAGGAGCTTCCCGTGCCTTGCCCCTTGCCGTGAGCCTGAACCCACCCTTTTTGACCAGCGTTTAGGAAAGAGCAAGCCGCTCAGGCCTCCGAGACTCCACTCTCTGTCGTCACAGGCACAGGCGTAGGGGCTGCCCTGAAAGACCTGCTGTTTCAATATGTGTCCCCAGAGTTCCCTGTTACTTACCTGAGGTGGTGAGAAAATAAGGATGGTGGTGGTCCCCCTTGTGAAGAGGATGATGGGGGTGAGGTGCCAGGAGGGTGGGTGTGGGCATGAGAGGGTAACCATAGTCTAGCAGAGGTACCCGGGAGGCCAGTGAGCTAGCGAAATGGTCGGGAGCCACCTCTCTCAGAGGCTTGGGCTTGTGCAGCAGGATGTCCTCAATGAAGAAGGATGTGGGCCTTTGAGAAGACGCTGGGTGCAGCGGGGAGGTGAAGTTGAGATTCATCTTTAGCCGAGCGAGCGAGCGAGCGAGCGCCTACTGCTGAGGACCAGAGCCGGCCGGGGACGAAGTGGGAGAAGCGAACAGTCTCAGCTAGCCTGGAGGAGAGCAGGCAAACACCCTCCGAGGCTCCGATCCCCGAGGTCTCTCCCGGGCCTGGGCTACCCAGGGCACTGGAGAGGCGGAAAAAGACGTGCTACTGGGTAGGGTGGGTCTCCGTGTAGGAGAATTGGCAGCTTGAAAAGGGAGTCGGGAGAGCCAATGGCAAAGCTGCCAGCAGCGGAGAGGAGGGTGCGGTGGGCTCCGAGCGGGGCGGGGCCCTGTCCTTGGTGCTGAATACTTATGGGCAGACCAGTGGGGAGCGGAGTCGGTGTCCTGTTCCCACCGGAATTTTCGACCTTCTATCAGTTCTGACCCTGCAGAAGCTACTTTGCCCCCCAGATATTTATAAGAAAACTAGCAGGGGAAATTCCTCTGGCTACAACAAACTCCTCTTTAGAGTGCAGAAGGCATTAAATGAGCCCCCAAAGCAAAAGGGATATAGCACTTATTTGGGCGTTTAGGTCTGAGTTTTAATCGCTTAGAAAAAGTAAGCATGTTTCAGACAAGACAGCAAGGTGGGAGGGGGAAAAGTGAGAGCAAGGTAAGTCCACAAGTACATGGCCAACAAATGATACTGGCTACAGGCTTACTGAGGGAAAGAAAGAAAGATCCAGCCTTTCAAAACCTTCTTTACTTCGGATGAATGGCATAGGTATAGGAAGGGATATACCTATATAATATTAATCAGGTAATCTGGCGTGTGTAAATATCCACCTCTTGGAGCCACCTTCATCTCCAAGCTTTCCTTCATCATTTCCTTGCCAGTTTTCTATTTCTGCTACATGACTCCCATTAAACCAAGTGCCCCAAAATAATTGTGCTAGGATTTGGACCCTGGTACACTCTCCCACCCTTGTGTCTCCCATTGCCCTTCTCCCAATTTTGTTGTCTTTGTTTTTTATATTTGTCCTTTTCTACTCTGTCATATTTAACAAACTGGAGTCAATTTACTAAAATTAAAGGGATCATGCACAGCACAGCAGGGGTAATTTTGGCTCGCATCTCAGAAAATTGCTCTAATTATTGATGTTAAACTCGGGGAAATTAAAAGAAGCCACTTCTCTTCCATCTCCCCATTTTTAAGCTCTAATTTGTTGAAATCTAGTCATCATCACAATTCCAATCACTACTGCTAATAGTAAAAGTATTTTAATAGAAGCTGAATCCTCCCAACCCATGCTATTAGATAATTAGAGGCGGTGTGAGAAAAGCCAAGTGCTAATCCTCTGGCACTTGGGGTAGGATTTCCAGCTGATCTAGCAGGTAGAACAAATTAATTACCAGAATCAATTAGACCCCAAACTACCGTTCTCCAAGAGGTGAAGCTTCGGATCCCTTTCAGATGAACTGGTAAATAGGAGAGAAAGAAAAGAAAACGTGAAAATAAAGGATCTTGCCGAGTCGGTGGATCGAAAGCCAGAGTGCCTTGTCCTGCAGTCTGAAATGGGATTTTTGTTTTTATGTTTATATCTGGAAGTCCAAGCGCTGGCGGCTTTAGAGAAGGTGGTTATAGACTTCCCAGGAATATGTCTCCGGTATTCCCTGAATGGCTGGGGGCGTGGGGGGGGGGGCCCGGGGCCAGAAAGAGGAAGAGGCACCTTGGGACCCTACTCAGCTTTCCCACTCTCCCCATGGCGGATGAGCTCCAGGTATCTCGTGAAAGAAAACAAACCCTGCCAGTCTCCCCGAGAGGCTCGCCAGAGTGACCGGGTGCACAGCCTGGCTCTGCAGGCGCCCAAGCGCCTTTTCCAACGCAGAACACCGATGTGCGTCAGGGGAGGAATGCCACCTTGGCCCTGAGCCGGGGACGAACGAAGAAATCCTTTGGGAACCGGGGAACAACGGTGAAAACGTGTTTGCGAGAAAATCCTCTCAGCTCTGGGTCTTCCCTGGAAAGTCCCAGCTTGCTCTCAGGAGTGAAGAGGAGGGGAAGGGAAGGGAAGGGAAGGGAAGGAATCAGGCTGCCCTCGCGGGCCAGACCCTCCCACTTATCTCCAAGGCCGGGGGCCTTGGTCCAGACCAACCCCCGCCCCCGCCCCCGTAAGGCCCTAAGAAGTGAGAGAAGAGGAAGAGACCTCTACAGGAAGGGGAAGGGCTTGGAAGGCCGCAGGCAGTCTCCCCCTCTCCCCGCTTCCCCTTTCGTGTGTCTGGGAAACAAAGCTCTGCGGGCGAGAGGACCGCAGGGCGCCGGTCCGAGCGAGCCCCTGGGGAGGCGGAGGCGGCAGCAGAGAATCGGAAGTGGGGGCTGACTCGGGATTTCTTTTGGGATCCCCGTTACCCCTTCTCTCGGGACTAAGACTTCCGATGGGATTTGCCAGGCAGGGGTGGGCAGTGGGTCTCGTGCAGATGGCGTCTTCTGGAAAAGCACACCTGATCTCGATCCAACTTCAGTTTTCTCTAGGGACCAGGGCCAAGCTGTCCTCGAGGACGTTCGGAAAGAAAAGTTTCACCGCGGGGCTTCAGTTGGCGGAGACTGGCGGGAAACGCAGCCCTTCGTTGACCCCCTGCTTTGCCCTTGAACCCAGTCCATGACTGTCCCCTTGAGCCGTGCCCCGGCCCAACTGCTTGGATAGGAAAGCTAACAAGTTGTCCAGTTGAAGAAGGCTTCAGATCAATCCTAATATTTTCCATGAGAACAGTGACTACCCTCCCGGGCAGCACCCTTTTCCACCCCCACCCCACCCGACCTCCACCCTCAAGCCAAGGGAAGCTGCCCCAGTTGCCATTTGTAGACTGCCCGTAAAGATGGGTGTTTGGGGAGATGGGAAACAATCTTCCCCCTAAAAGCAGAGAGGTTTCATTAAATGGATTGATTATCTCTAACTTCCAGATCAGGGCTGTCTAATAAAATGCAAGCCACAAGGGTACTGTAAGTTTTTCTGGCATTCCTACTTAAAAAATAAAAATAAATGGTTAAATTAGCATATGTTTTGCTATGTGTATTTTCACCATGATAAAATTAATTAAGTAAAAAGTAGCAGGTGACATTAATATAACCAAAATAATTTTTGAACCCCAATATAACCAAAATAATTTTTGAACATGTAACTATACAAAAATTATCAATGAGCTCCTCTGAATTTCTTGACTCTTACTAAATCTTCAAAAATCCAGAGAGTATTTTACATATCCAACACATCTCAATTCAGACCGGCCATAGTTCAAAAGAGTCATTGCCACTTTGGCCATACTGGACAGTACCTTTCTGGTTTATTGCCACAACCCCATCACCCCTCTCCAAGACAGGTAAATAGACACAGCCAGAAAACAGAAAGGAATTGCCTTTTGAAACCAGCCTGGCACATTCCCAATGCCTGTCCTTTATCCACCCATGAAATTCAATTATCCTAGCATTTTTTAGCTTCTTCCCAGGCCTTTCTCAAGTCTTACGAAGTTAGATGGTAATGGATTGCTGAACACAAGGTCAGTGGTTCAAACCCACCAGGTACTTTTCAGAAGAAAGATGAGATTATTTGCTCCTATAAAAACTCCTAGTCTTGGGGCTGAGCCCCGGTGGCGTAAGTGGTTGAGGCCGCAGGCTTGGCAGTTCAAATCCAGTGGCGGCTGGGTAGCGCCCAGGACCACCAGAGGCAGTGATGCCCACAAAAACGAAAAAAAAAAAAAAAAAAAACCTCCTAGTCTCACAAACCTCTTATATGGGTTCAGTAAATTGGAATCAACTCAATGGTGATGGATTTTGTTTTGTGTTTGGGTCAAGAGATCAAATAAATGTACCTGCATAACATTTATTTTTATCTCATCTGACTATAATCTGACCCCTTGTGTCAGTGAGCTATAGTTGTAGTCAAGGTTAACACATAAAGCCGTAGATGAGTCAAAAGTAAAGATCAAATGAATGAGTTTCCCCCACTTAACTTGTAGCAACAAGTAAAATTGCTTGTGGTTTCAGGCAAAGAATTGGTCCTTTCAAGAAAGAAAAGACAAGTTTTCCAGGGTTCCAATAATTAAACAGCCTTTCTCTTTCGTGTCAGCTTCAGCTAAAGCTGCTATCTGAGCAGAGACTTAGTTTCCCGAAAGGATAACGCCATTGAGATCAAAGGAAGCGATGAGTTCCATTAGCCAAGTTGCCTATACCTCAGCCTTCAAAATAAAGGGAGAGTGTATTTTAGAAGGATCTGAGTAACACACTTTGCTCATAACATTTTGTATTAGATTGCTTGTTTTCTGTTTCAACTTACCTTCTATCTGGGTACTTTATTTTAAGCACTGCCAAAGTGGATGACATGTCTAGTGGAAGACTCAGAGTAGACAGCTTTTTCCTGCAAATGCATCTTCAAATAATGCTTTTACGCTGAAAATTAGGATGTAAACCCACATGAGAACACATTCAAGGATGGGATATTTAAAATGCAGTGCGTTGAAGGTAGGGAAGACAAAATCTATCCAATTCTCCCATTCAGGACTCTGTCAGTCTGTAGGTCAAGGGTTTATTTCATTTTTCTCTTGAAGTTTGGTATGCACTCTTCTGTATTTCAATTCAAATAAAATAATAGAAAGCAAGAATGAATTGACACAGGAAATTAAAATTTGAAATATGTGAGATCACATGATACTTCCTAATCCTCTAAAGGCCATATGCTAGAATTAGAATGATGTTTTAATCTGCTTATTATATACGATTCTACCATCTTCCACATAAGGTTCTAAAGCTAACCAATATTAGCAGGAAAAGCAAAAAGTTTAGCCTAACAAAAATGCCTTTTAAGTGGCTTTCCCCTTCCATTTAAAACCATCCAAAATTTTTGAAGGTTCGACAAGCTTGGTAGTGGGCCCTTGGGCCCAGTGGGTGTCAGTGGCTATCATGTAGTGCTTGATGGGAACTTTGTGTTTCTCCTTCCCTGTAGATCGGGACATTGGTGCTTGGCACGGAGCCCAGGCCCATTCCATCCAAATAGTGAAGGTGGAAGAATTTGTAGCCAGCAAATGCTGCCAGCCTGCAGTCAAGGACTTTCATGACTCCAAGATCAAGTTCCCGCTCAACACCGAGCAGTCTAACACCCTCCAGGCACAGACTTACCCCATCCTAGGTTTGCCCAATAAAGGAATAAAGTTGAATAAAATACCTGACTGCAAAAAAATTAAAAAATAAATAAAACCATCCAAAATCTAAGATCAGATTTTAAATGTAGCACCCACTGACACAATGTACTTCAAACAATAATGCCAAATTAGTATGCACAGCTTTCACAATAAAGGGGCATGAACTCATGCTGTGAGTCTCTGGTGCTACAGATTACAAATCCCTTTTAAACTACATTATGAAACACAGACATGAGCCTAAAGTACTTCCCAGAAGGGCTTTGTTTATAGAGCTAGGTATTTGGTATTATCTTTGTTTGCGTATATTTTGTTTGAGAATACTGTTCATGGAGCTAAATTGTTTTCTATTATTTAACTCCCATAATAATACAATCAAACACAATTTTTAAATTGAAGGTACAACAGTTACTACTGTAGAAGGACAAAACTAAATTTATCGTACAATGACCAGGATGACAAAGCGCCACTCATCCATTTGGACTCATGGTAGCTCTCTAGAAGCCTCATAGGGTCTCCACGTCTTGACAGAAGCAGACTGTGATGGGCAGGTTTGTTATGCCAACACGGCCACCAAAGATTGGTGGGTCTGCTGTGACGGCATGACCAATGAACACACGGGATGAATTGAAGGGCAGAGATAGGAAGGGCTCAGCGAGTCCTGCTCTCTCTCTCTCTCTCTCTCTCTCTCTCTCTCTCTCTCTCTCTCTCTCTCGTTTTTGGATCTTCGGAGCAGACAGCTGCTTTATTCGTCCTGTGCCTCGACTTCCAAGCAACACTACCTGTGGGCCACCTAATCATGAAGCTGTGTTGCTGTGAGTTGAGGTTCCTTCAAGCCCTACTTCACCACGCTCCTGGGATATACATCTCTTGAGCTGGGGACTGTTGGACTCTGTCATCTGGCTGACTGCTGGCGACCTGCTCTGCTGTTTGCTGCCTGTGACCAAATAGCCTGAATTGCTCTACAGAGGACTACCCAGCGGCCCTCCAGACTCAAAGGACTGCCGGTCGTCTAGCTGTCTCACGCAAGTGAGTTGCACCGAGCAATCTGTACTGCTTTACAGATTACTTAACTGTTTCTTTATTATCTTATATGCTCTTCTTTCTATATAAATATATAAAGAGAATTACTAGTGTCTTGGCTTTATTCCTTTAGAGAATCCTCTCTGACACACAGACCGCCATCGCTTTCTCAGCGGAGGTTCGGGGGGTCGATCATTCAAGTAGCTGCCAGGTGCTTAACCACTAACCCATCAGGGCTCCACCAAGGTAATAGATAACAGGGCTGAGCCCCGATGGGATAGTGGTTGAATGCGGGACTGCAGCCCAGTAGGTTGGCGGTTCAAATCCAGCAGCAGCCTTCCAGGAGCAAGACTGGGCCTCCTACTCACACCAGAGGGCAGTGATGCCCCCCCAAAAAAACTAGCACAAGGTAATAGATAACCCTGAAAAATAAATAGAAATAAAAATGCTAATAAAAAATACTAATGAGGCTGTCTTAATAAATGTAAACTAGGAGAGATCACATTATGTATGCTATTAGAAGATAACATCTCGGGCTGAGCCCTGGTGGCATAGTGGTTGTGCGCAGGACTGCAGCCCACTGGGACAGAGGTTCAATTCCAGCAGTGGGGTTGGGCCTCCTACTCCCACCACCGGAGAGCAGTGATGCCAAAAAAAAAAAAAAAAAAAGAAGAAGATAACATCTGAAAAGATCATAAATTAAAATTTACATTAAAAATCTCATATAGTGAAAATTTTCATAAGCAAAGTAATAAGATAACATCAAGCAAGAAAAATAAGACAACATCAAGCAACTTATATCACAGACACAAGTATCTATTTGGGTATGTTTAAAGAGTTCATACAAAATAGCAGAGAAAATTAAGAGCACAATTGAAAAATAAGCAAAATAGAAAAAATAGTTCATAGTAAAAAGACTATAAGTAGCTCTTAATCATCGAAAACAATGCTAATAATAAGACAAATAATGAACAATGAAAAGATGCTAATAATGAAAAATTAACTATCAGAAGTAACATCTGTGGAGAGCTGGTGGTGAGTGGGGTACCCATTAGGATTCGAACCCCAAGGTCAGCAGTTCAAAACCCTCAGGAGTGCCACAGGAGTAAGAGGAAGCTTTCTGTTTCTGAATGGAGTTGCAGTCTTGGAAGCCGAGAGAAAGAGCTCTACCTTAAGTGGGTGTGAGTTAGAATCCACTTGACAACAGTGAGTTGACTTTGGTTTTGGTTTGAGACAACACGTTTCACCAAATTAAAAAATAGAAAAATCTAATTACTATTTTGGCAAAGCTATAGGAAAAGTCACTCCTACCTTAATGCAGAGACTGTATATTGGTATAACCTTTATGGAGAACAACTTGATCATATACAAACATTGAAATTTACCCAAAAGAACCAATGTACACATCATGGCTAAAATATACAAACTCGGAATGTAGGGAACTGTACTTGAAGAGAAAAGGACAAAGGACAGAATGCTAGCATTTCCTTTAGTGAGGCCAGAGGAGACTGCTACACAAGTTTGATTATGTATGCCATGCATGCCTCTCGAAAGAGTCATAAGAAACTTACATCGCTGGTTGTCTTTATGGACAGAAGTGCTGAGTTTTTGGTCAGAAGTGCTGACACACTGAGTTTTTTTCTCTCTCTACTCGTTGCTGCCCATTGAGTAAGACATGCATGCTATATTTATTAAAAATATTAAAATTTCAGAAATTAAAACACAAATGCAAAAAAGAGTTATGTGTTTACTCCCAAACCAAAACCTCTGCAGCAGCCCAATGGGCTTCCACGGAGCAGTTGGTCGTTTTGAACTGCTAACCACCAGGCAACTCCCATACCACCCGGGCTTGTCTGAGTTTGCTATGATGCTAAATATCCAAATCAGAATGAACTATATCATTTTGAATGTTATTTTACCCATTTTCTGTGAGTTACTGATTGGACACAAATTACTATGCTAACCAAACCCACTACCATCCTGCTCTGATAGTTGTACTCAATTAATATTTTCCATTAAACTACTATTTAACACTAAATGTTCATTTCTTTATAAAGGCTCTATAACAATTTTCCTTCATGCAAATTATATGTTACTCAAAATGCATTAGGGAAAATATCTATTTGGCTACCTGAAAAAATGAATCGAAGAATTCTATTTTGCTAACATAATGATGGTGCTATTGATAATAACAGGTTTCTTACTTTTATATTGTACATCTTTGAACACCACAATTATCCTTTTTTACAGAGAAGGAAACAGGGTCAAGCAAGTGTGAGCTCAAGATAAGCTTATCGCCAGAATTTGAATTCAGATTTAATAATGAGGTTTTATGTCAACTTGGGTAGGCCAGGATTCTCCAATAATATCATCTAATGTAGTGTGGTCAGCTTTATGATGGGATCTTCTGTGAAGCAGTCAAGCAGTTTGGGAAAGAAGAGGGTAAAATGCCACCTCTTTAATATGCTCACAGATGTTTCTTGATACAATTGAGGGAGGTTTCATTCAGGGCGTAGATTGAAAACGTGCGGAAGCAAGCTCACTTCCGAGGCATGTGGATCCTGCATTGGGATCTTCAACTTCCTTTCATATCACCTGCCGTCTAAGGAGCCCGCACTGTAGTGACCAAGCTTGGATTCACTCAGCTCTGCATCTACTGGCCTCTGGTCTTACCAGTTCATCCTCCTGCTTCCTGTTCTCAACTCCTGCAGCTGCATGAGTCAAGAGAAACCCCCAGCTTACGTTTCACCCACAATAAACTGACCGGGTTTACACAAATCTACAATTGTGCCTGTCATTTCTTAATATAAATATCTTTCTGTACACATACAAGTGCCACTGGTTTTGCTTCTCTAGAAAACCTAGCCTAACACATCTGTTTATCTGATCCCAGAATCCATACTCTACCCATGTTATCACATTATCCTAGAAAAAAACAAATGATTACAGCAATAGTAGATGTTGCTTATTTTTCATTTAGACTAAAACTTGAAACTTAGCTATTGATTGAAGAGGCTAGTCTCACCAACTTTTGTAACTGATGTGATTATAAAGTCAAATCACAACACATAGCCCAATGAAGTAAAATAGATTCATGTCCAGAAGTAAAACCAACATCTAAGGTCAAATGATTTTTTGTAATAATGCTAAGTATGGAAAGGCAAAAAAGGAAGAACACCACCAGCATATTTCAAGCTGACAGAAGTGAAGAAAACATTCGAGTTGCCATATTGAAGGATGTTAGGGCAAAACATTGGGCAATGCAGGAAGCTGAAAGGAAAATAGAATACACAGATTCACTGTACCAATAAGAACTAGTCAACATTTCACCATAACAAGAGGTAGCATATAAGCAAGATGCAGTGGTGCTAAAGGAAGAATTACAAGCTGCACTGAAAGCATTAGCCTAAAATAAGGCTCCAGGAATTGATAGAATCCCAATTGCAATGCTTCAACAAGCTGATGAAGTCCTCACTCATCTAATTTGGAAGACAGCTATCTGGCCAACCAACTGGAAGAGACCCATATATATTTTTTGAGATTCATATTTTTACCCATTCCAATGAAAGGTGACTCAATGAAATGCAGACGTTATTGAACAATACCATTAAAATCATATGGAAGTAATTTTTTGCTGATGATCATTCAATAACAATTGCTTTGGTAAATTGAAGGAGAGCTATCAGAAATTCAAGATGGATCTTGCCTGAAAACATAGAACACCAGAACGGTGTTTACTTGTATTTTATTGACTATGCAAACGTATTCCACTCTGTGGATAATAATAAGCTATGGATAACATTGAGAAAAATGGAAATTCCAGAACTCTTCATTCTGCTCATGCAGACTATACACAGTCCAAGAGGTGGTCAGATGACAGAACAAGTATATGCTTTAAGTCAGGAAAAGTGTGCACTAGCATTATATCATCTCCTATTTATTCAATGTATATGCAGAACAAACAATCCAAGAAGTTGGCTTATATGAAGAAGAAAGTGGCATCAGGATTGGAGGAAGGCTTATATGCAGATTAGACAATCCTATTTGCTAAAAACAGGGAAAACTTGAAGCATTCCTAATGAAGATCAAGGACAGAGACCTTCAGAATCGACCAGAACTCAATGTAAAGAAAGTCCACATCCTCACAATAGATATCATCATGATAAATGGAGGGGGAAGTGAAGCTGTCAAAAACCTCATTTTGCTTAGAGCTACAGTCAATGCTAATGGAAGCAACAGGCAGGAAATCAAATGATATATTGCACTGGAGAAATCTGCTGCACAAGACTTCTTTAAAGTGTTGAAAAGCAAGGATGGTGCTTTGAGGTGTGCCTGACACAGATCATGGTATTTTCAACCACCTAAAATGTATAGGAATGCTGGACAGTGAAAAAGAGCACAAAAGAATGGATGCATTTGAAATATGGTGCTGGTGAGGAATATTGAAAGTACTATGGACTGCCAGAAGAACAAACAAATCTGTCTTGGAAAGGGACCAGATTGTGCCTTAAAAGTGAAGAGGACAGACTGAGCCCCGGTGGTGTAAGTGGTTGAGTGCAGAACTGCAGCCTGCAGGCTTGGCGGTTCAAATCCAGCGGTGGCTGTCAGGAGCGGCACTGGGGAGCTCCCATGACCACCAGAGGCAGTGATGCCCACAAAAAAAAAAAAGAAAGAAAGAAAGGGAAAAAAAGTGAAGATGGCAAGACTTCTGCTCACTTCCTTCAGTCAGGTTATCAGGAGAGACCAATCTCTGGGAAAGGCCATCATGCTTGATAAAGCATAAATTTATGTCAGCATAAAGAAGGTAATTCTCAAGGAGATGGATGAACAGCAATGGATTCTAACACAGCCATTTGGAGAATGGCACAAGACCAGGCACTCGGTTCCATTCTCTTGTACAAAAGATCATTATGGGGTAAGACATAACAAAATAATAACAATTTATAAATTATCAAGGGTTCATGAGGGAGGGGAGTGGGGGAGATAAGGAGTTGATACTAAGGGCTCAAGTAGAAAGAAAATGTTTTGAGAATGATAAGGGCAACACATGAGCAAAGGTGCTTGACACAACGGATGGACATATGGATTGCTGTATGAGTCCCCAATAAAATGATTTTAAAATATATATACTTTGGAGCTTAGCTGAGCATCCCATCAGACTTGACAGGAAAACACTCATAAAAGTCAACAAACAGACCTGGAAATATTTTTTTAAAAAAAGAAAGAAAGAAAGTAAATGTCTAGAAAAGAATGATGGCAACGTATGTACAAATATGCTGGATACAATTGATGTGTGGGTTGTTTTAAGATTTGTAAGAGCCCCCAGTAAAACGATCTTTTGTTTGTTTGTTTGTTTTGTTTTGTTTTTTTGGGCATCACTGCTCTCCGGTGGTAGGAGTAGGAGGCCCAGCCCCACTGCGGGAATTGAACCTCCGTCCCAGTGGGTCCCAGTCCCGCGCACAACCACGATGCCACCGGGGCTCAGTCCTAAAACAATCTTTTAATTGAAAAAAAAATCATTCTAGGTTAGAACTTACTCAAAGGCAACTAACTACACAAGTACAGGCAATGGAGAAAGAAAAATCTCTTCAATAAATACTACTGGGAAAATTGTGGTTTTGTATGCAGAAAAATAAGAGTAGCAGTGAATTATGTAATGTGACTCTTCCAGCCTAAATCTCTAACTCCCACCAAACAAGCTTTCCCTAGATGGGTCTGGTAATAAGCTAGGGGAAGACACTGATGGGATTCACCTGTGAGTCATTGAGACGAGACTCACCTCAAGCGCTAGGAGAGGGGCTGGTCCTCTAAGCCTGAAATCCCTGTCCAGTGAACCTCTTCTACACAGACGACAGCTATTCACCTGAAGAGCAGCGACAGAACAAGGAGCCAGAGCAGGGGCAGAATGGTGAGACGCACAACCCAGGAAGCAAGTTCAAATGAGTGCTTCCATGCAGCTTGGAGTGACGGAGGTGCCTCTGAGCACTAGTTCAGGGAGCTGCATTAGCCCACCGTTGGAGCTTAAGTTGAAGGCCCTCTAGTTAAGGCTTACAGCAGAATAGTTTGCCTCAGTGGGCATTTATTAGCTGACCTGAAATGTTGTAGCATATCCTCTGAACAACTACCCTGAACATTTCTTACTGGGATTACAACATGTTAACCTCGTTACTAAACCTTTCAATCATGGTTTTTGCCTGTGAGATTCTGTGTTGCCATATTAGAACCCAAAGATGTAAGATAGAGAATATTAAGAAATTTATAGAATTTATACCTCACACAGAAACAAAGTCAAAATAAAGTAAGGGCTGAAATATGCAAATGAAAACTATAAAAGTCTTAGAAAAAATTGTAGGAGCAAAGCTTTTTTCCTCAACTGTTTTATTGGCACATAATTCACATATCATACAATACAATTCAATCATCTAATTACATCAGGAGAAGTTGTATAATCATCACCACAAACAGTTTTAAAACATTTTTCTTAGCTGAGCCCTGGTGGCGTAGTGGTTGTGCGCGGGACTGCGGCCCACTGGGATGGAGGTTCAATTCCAGCAGTGGGACTGGGCCTCCTACTCTCACCGCCGAGAGCAGTGATGCCACCCCCCCCCAAAAAAAAAAAAACATTTTTCTTCATTTTTGTGCTCATTGTTTTTTGTTTGTTTGTTTTTGGTTTTTTGGAGGGCATCACTGCCCCCTGGTGGTCATGGGAGCTACCCAGCACTGCTCCTAAGAGCCACAGTTGGATTTGAACCGCCAAGCCCGTGGGCTGCAGTCCCGCCCTCAACCACTTAAACCACCCAGGTCAGTCCCTTTGTACTCATTGTTATTCAATCCCCATTTTTTCCAAACTTCCCCTGCCAAGGAAACATTAATCTAGTTACTTTCTCTATAGATTTACCCATCCTGGATTTCATAAATGAAACAAATAAATAAATAAGAAACTAACTAGCTAGCAATCATAACAAAGTACAAAAGATCAAAAGATAAATTCAACCCCAAACTATGAGGGCTATTCACCAAGGAATTGGGACAAACCTGAGAACTGTGGTACAGGGAATACATAGACTATTGGAACAGGAAAGGACACTAACAGAGAAAACACAAATTGACACGTGGGACATACTGAAGATAAATCACCTGTGTACATCAAAAGACATCACTAAGAGAGTAATAAGAGGGCCCACAGATTGGGAAAACATCTGTTGTAATGACACATCAGACAAAGGTCTTTTTACTAAAATCTACAATACTCTGCTAGCCTACAATAAGAAAAAAACTAGGACTCAAGTAGAAAATAGTTGGAAATGAATATGGCAACATGTGTACAAAATGCTTGATACAAATGATGTATGGAATGTTATAAGAGCTGTAAGAGCCCCCAATAAAATCATTGGGGAAAAAAACTAATAGCCCACTAAGGCGGTGGGCAAAGGACCTGAAAAGAAGTTTCTCAAGGGTGGAAACCCAAATGGCCAATAAACATATGAAAAAATGTTCCTGATTATTAGCTATTAGACAAATGCAAATTAAAACACCTATGAGATATCAAGTTACACCCTCAAAGGTAGCTCAATTCAAAATATCAGAAAGCAACAATTGTTGGGGGGGGGGGCTGTGGTGAGATAGGAACTCTCATCCACTGCAGGTGGACCTGTAGGTATGTTCAGCCACTATAGAAATTAATTTGGTGATATGAAAACAGACGGAAATCGAGCTACCATATGACCCAGCAATCCTACTGCTGGCTTATACTCATAAGAGACAAAAAATAGACCAGTCAGACATAGTCATTCCAGTGTTTATCATGGCACAGTTCACAATTTCAAAGAGTAGGAAACAACTTAAACTTCCTTCAGTGGATGAAAGGATTAAAAAATTCTGGTACATACCTACAATGGAGTACTATGCATCCCTGAAAAAACAGTGATGGACACATGAAGCAGAACATTGCATAGGAAGAATTGGAGGAAACTATGCAAAGTGAAGAAAGCTGAGCACAAAAGAACATGTAAAAGATGAGTCCACTGAGGGCTGAGCCCCAGTGGCATAGTGGTTGTGCGCGGGACTGCGGCCCATTGGGAAGGAGGTTCAATTCCAGCAGTGGGGCTGGGCCTCCTACTCCCACCACCGGAGAGCAGTGATGCCCCCCAAAAAACAAAAACAAACAAACAAAAAAAGATGAGTCCACTGAGGTGAGCTGAAAAAGTACAAGGAGCCTAGGGAAAATAACTACTAAATGCATAAATTCCTGTGGTGAGATCCAGGCACTCTGGCAGGGATCAAACCCAAGTCAGGGATACAGATGGGAACCAACTGAAAAGGAGGGGGAAAAGAAGAAAGGAAAAACAAAATGAGGACATGGGCGGTGGAGCAACAGGGCACCAACCCACCCAGGGGGGGGTATTGTTTATGTCTTCATGGAAAAGGGAGAGAGGGATCAAACCTCAACCTGGTGCACCAAGACTTGAGGTCAATATACCGGCATGAAGCAGTGAGTCAACAGAGGTCTGCAGGACAGGCACTAATCCCCCTCCCCAGAAGAATGCACCACAGCAGACAGCACTGAAGATACAGCTCAGGGAGAAAGGTAGGTCTGCTCAGAACACATAAGACAAACTAAAAGGGAAGGAGAGAGAGAGAGAACTACATGCTGACCTACCAATCCTCAATTACAATATTCCAGCTCAAGGCAGCCAATGCACAGAGAGGACCATAGGGCCTGCCCTACCATGAGGCACAGCATCCCCTCACTGACCCAAATCACTATGGGGGACAACACTGTATACACAGTGTGGGAATTATGCGAAGGGAGTACTACAAAGCAGCAACAGGAACTAAGCAATGAAGGTCCTGAGGAATCCCAAAAATAGTCTTTGGGAATAGGGTTAGGCACTTCATGAGACTCAATTGGAAAACATTCATGAGAGTCAACAGACAAACCTGGAATTATTTATAAGCTTCCCCCTCACATCTCCATGTCTAGCTATATAAGATAGCATAAACAATCCTGAGGAGAAAACAAAGGGACCAACAGTTCCAAAATTACATGGGAAAGGGGGAGGTGGGGGAAGAAAGGAGGAGCCAACAAATCTAGGGACAAGGGACAAGAAGTGATCTAAAACTGAGGAGGAGGAGGCTGTAGAATTCCTGGTGGGGTTTGATCAAGTGCAATGTAGCAGACAGAAATTACTGAAAGCCAAATGAAGGTCAAACATGATAGTAGGACAAGAGGAAAGTAAAAGGAAATAGAGGAAAGAACTAGGAGTCCAAGGACATTTATGGAAGTTTAAATATAGGCATGTATGGTACATACATAAATATAGTCATATAAAATAGGGACATAGATCTATGTACATATATTTATGCTAAATATTAAGGTAGCAGACAGACATAGGGTCTCTACTCAAATACTTCCTCAATGCAAGAACACTTTATTATAATAACCTGACATTCTGTGATGTTCACCTTCTTGACACAATTGCTGAAGACAAAATAGGTGTATAAGCAAATGTGGTGAGGAAAGTTGATAATGCCCAACTATCAAAAGATATAGTATCTGGGGTCTTAATGGCTTTAAGACAAACAAGATCAATAAATGGAATTTCATAAAAATTAAAAATTTTTGTTCACCAAAAGACTACTAGAAAAAGTGAACTGACAAACAGCTGACTAGGAGAATATCTACTGGAAGAACACAGACTAGAGGAATCTAATAACAAATATATTCAAAACTTTACAAATTAAAAACAAAAAGACAAGTTGCCTAATCATAAAATGAACAAAAAACTTGAAAAAGCATTTCATCAAAGAGGACGTCCAACTGACCATAAAACACAAGAAAAAAGTGATCATTAACCACCAGAGACATACAAATTAAAGCTAAAGGAGATAAAATTTCACTCTCACTAGGATGGCTAGTATTAGAAATTAAAAAGAAAATAATAAATGTTGACTAGGATTGGTATGTGAGAAAATTAAAACTCTTATCCATTGCTGACAAGTATGCAAAACAACACAGTCGTTGTGGAAAACAATGTGGTGTTTCCTCCAAAAATTAATAATAGAACTTACATATGACCCAAGAATCCCACTCCTAGGTTTATACCCACAACTCTTTAAACCAAACACCTGTGTATCAGTATTCATTGCAGCACTATTCACAATATTCAAAACATAAAAACAACCTACCATATTTTTCAGATCATAAGACGCACCCAGTTTTTTTTTTTTTTGTGTGTGTGTGTGTGTGTGTGTGTGCATCACTGCTCTCCGGTAGTGGGAATAGGAGGCCCAGCCCCAGTGCTGGAATTGAACCTCCTTCCCAGTGGGCCGCAGTCCCGCACACAACCACTACGCCACTGGGGCTCAGCCCCACACCCAGTTTTTAGAGCAGGAAAACAAGAAAAATATATTCTGGACCAAATGGTACCCACATACTAAAATATTTATTAAAATACAGTAACATTTAACAGTGTAAAATCAACAGTGGTATTAAGAACCACTATCTCTTTCATTAACAGATAAAGGAAGACTCTGAGGCTCAAGCCCTTTCCAAGTTTGGGTGCACATAGCAAGGTCACTTCTCCTCATAAGTCTGTCCCACCGTGCTAGTGAGCCTGTAAAAGTCTTACGGCCTTTTTCTACAGAATTCCACTTGGCTTCAGAGATGATCATTTTTATAGAAAATGAGAACCCCATATTCCAGTGATGTGTGATCCATTCTTTCGTGTCCACTTCTAACTGTGGCTATGTTTCAGTGTGCTCATGAAAAGTGTGATTGGTTTTATCAAGGATTTGCAGCTGATCCTCCTGTTTCTTCCACTCTCTTATCATTTTTCTCTGTTGGAGGTGGGCCAAGATGTCTCTCTGCTGCTGTTTCCATGTTCTTTTTTATATTTTACTACCTCCAGTTTAAGTGGAATTTTATATGCTAAGCTTTTCATCTTTGACATTTTGTCCAGTTAGAAAAATGGTATTTTTCTGAGGAAAATATAGTAGTGAAAGAACTGTCAGTTGTTATGGCAGAAGTATTACTACATACATCAGTACTGTAATTTAACTCAAACCGCTTGGTATGACTATTAAAGAGAGCCAACCCACCTGACTTGCGGGGCTTTGCATGGGAGGAGAGACTCTGTCTCTCTCCTTCCATGATGGCCTCTTTGCCTGCCAGTCAGGAAACTCTACTGTGTCACATAGTCCCGGCCGGGACTTTACCTGGTACCATACCTAGCTGCCACCTGTCTCAATGTTCTTATCCTGTCAGTCTGTCAGTATCATACACACATAGGGGAGGCATGCGCTGTGCCGATCATGTGACCTGACTGACATTGACACTCCAGGAGGCAGGACTTTCCCAAACACACAGCAATCCACAGCATGCAAACAGCAGTGGACAGTAAGCGGGCCCACGGGATCATAAACAAATGTTCGGGGTACCACACCTTTGGGCCATAAGATGCACCCCTCATTTCCTACCTACTTTGGAGGGGGGAAAGGTGAGTCTTATGGTCCGACAAATATGGGTAAATGCCCAACAACAAATGGTGCTGCAATGTCGTTGGAGCTGGACAACCTTATGCTGAGTAAACACGGCGATTGTAAAAGGCCAGTATTGTATGATCACCCTTATATAAAAAGACAAGAAAAGGAAAATAGAGATCAAGTTTTCTCAGTGGTTACTGGAGTTGGCCATGAAAGGGAGTTGCAGTAGTGAAATCACATGGAATAAAGATAGGGTTGCAGGGGCTGAGCCCTGGTGGCATAGTGGTGGTGCACGGGACTGCGGCCCAGTGGGTTGGAGGTTCAAATCCAGCAGCAAGGCTGAGCCTCCTACTCCCACCACCAGAGGGCAGTGATGTCCCAAAAAACAAACAACAACAAAAAAGAAGATAGGGTTGCAGAGCTGATTATTGCAATTGTGGTCAAAGATATGTATCTGTAAAAATCTGAACTGATAAAATTTGTGTCACAGATACATTTACAACAACAAAACAAAAATCCAAAACCCAGTATTTTCTGAGACTGCTTACGTATATGGCCACAAACTTCCAGAGATTTTGATCCTTGCCTTGGAGGTTTAAGATCATGACTTCGTGGCCATTCCAGTTAATTGGCCTAATAATATGTTCGGTGCTTCTGTTCTACCACCTAGTTCAATGTGGAATGCCTGGGATCTTAAAAGTTTGCAAGAGGCCATCTAAGACACCTGGAATAGCGGAGGAAGAAGAGTTTCAGGAAAAGGGCAAAGATGGGAAATGTGTAGCGTTTTTGAACAATTGCCTCCTCTGTCATAAGACCAGAACTGAATGGTAATCAGTTACCATTATGTAATATTTCGATCAAAGTTCTATAAAAGAATCCCATTCAAGGGGGGAAATGCAAAATGAAAGTTCAGTTTCTATAGACGCCAGACTTTCTGAACTTATAGGGACTGCATAACCCCCTGAATCTATTTCCCCATGATTATCTTTACCCTTTCAGGAAAATTTTAAAACTCCTGAAATCTTAAAACCAAACAATTGTTTAACGTAAATGAGTCAAACATGCCTGCCTTCAGCATTCAGTTCCATAAAGCTCTGTATGGAATCAAATTGATAACAGCAAAGGACCTTAGCTTGTGTTCATGGAGAAGGAACAGCTCAGAAAATGAGTGTGAGAGTGGTTGCCGGTCAGAAGATGTAGTCTGTCCTGTACCCACACCACCGCCACCCACTTGGTCTCAACCCCTAGTAATGTTGGAGGACAGAAGAAAACTGCTACATAGGATTTCCAAGGCTGCAAGTCTTTATGGAAACGGATTACCTCATCTTTCTTTCACAGAGTGACCAGTGGGTCCACACCTCCAATCTTTTTTATTAATTTTTTTGGGGGGCATCACTGCCCTCTGGTAGAGTGAGAGGCCCAGCCTTGCTCCTGGAGAGCCAATCTTTAAATTCACAGCCCACCATAACACCTTAATTTGTATGTGAAATCAGTTAAATTTATGTATTTTTTTACATGCATGGTTTTATTTCAAGCAAAACATGTCTAAACCTGTCTCTATGATCAGTGGATTATTATACTTGTTAGAGTGCCTTTAAAAAAAAAAGCTACTTTTTGTTTCATGGGATTTTTAAAAATCATTTTATTGGGGGCTCATCCAACTCTCATCATGATCAATACATGCATCAATTGTATGCAGTTCACGTTTGCACATTTGTTGCCATCATCATTCTCGAAACATCCTCCTTCCACTTAGGCCCCCGGTATCAGCACCCCATATTTCCTCCCCCTTACCACACCCCCTCTCCCATGAACTGTTAATAATTTACAAATTATCATTATTTTGTCTTAACATACACTGTTCAAAGTGTCCCTTTACCCATGGGATTTTTTAAATTATTTTTTTAAAGAGATTAAAAAATATTTTGAGGTCAGAGCTACTATCAACTTTTAAGCACAGCTCATGTAGATGAACAGCTTTCCAAGTCATCACAACTTTGTGTCAAGTTTATGGGAATGCTGCTGCACATAGAGAACAGTTTGCAGATGGATCAAGTGATTGAAGCAACGCTTTTCTTCTTATTAAATACTTTTATTGAGGACTCTTACATCTCTTATCACAATCCATACATTCACCCATCATGTCAAGCACATTTGTACATATACCGCCATCATCATTTTCAAAGCATTCTCTTCCCACTTGAACCCCTGATATCAGCTCCCCATTTCTTCCCCCTCCCTCCCCTGCCTACCCTCCCTCACAAACCCTTGCTAAGCTATAGATTATTGTTTTCATGTCTTACATCATCCTCCATCGCCCCACTTTTCCATTTTTCATGCCCCTGGGAGGGCATTATATGTTGATCTTTGTGATCGAATTCCCTTTTCTTCCCCTCCCCTCCCCTAATCCTCCTGGTATTTCTACTATCATTGTTGACCCTAAGGGGTTTATCTATACTGGATTCCCTGTGTTGCCAGCTCTTATCTGTAGAAGTGTGCGTGTTCTGGTCTAATCCGATGTGTAAGACAGAATTGAGCTCATGATAGTAGGGGGAAAGAAGCACCAAAGAACTAAAGGAAAGTTGTGTGCTTCATTGATGTCATATTGCATCCTGACTGGCTAATCTCTTCCCTGTGACTCCTCTGTGAGGAAATCTTCAATTGCCTACAGATGGGCATTGAGTCTCCACTCCATGCCCGCCAATATCCCATACACATTGAGTATGGTTTTGTTCTGGGTCTTAGATGTCTGATATCCGATACCATCAATACCTCATGATCACATAGTCTGATGTGCTTCACAGAATGCTGCATTATTAGAACAAAGTGTTCTTGTGTTGAGGGAGTACTTGAGTTGAGGTCCAATGTCCATCTGCAACCTTAATTCTTTTATTTTTATTTTTTTCTTAATTCTTAACATGTAGATATGAGTACATAGTTCTATTCTCCTCTCATTATATATACATTCATATGCATTTCTCAAATATTTCTTAGAACCAGGAGGCAAAGGACATTTATAGAGGTCTAAATAAAGGAATGTACATAATATATTTATATACACTGGTATATAAATATATAATATAAATGTCCTTTGCCTCCTGGTTCTCAGAAACACTTGAAAAATAGAGGAACTATTGCTGCAGTACAGAAATTTGTGAAAGATCTTAAAATGAATATTGTGTGAGTTCTCAGATAGTCTCACTTTTCCCCTCAACTTTTTTTCTTTCTCCCCCATCCTCATGAACCCTTGATAAATTAAAAATTACTGTTTTCATATCTGTGTTAGTCCGGGTTGACTAGAGAAACAAAACATCCCAGAATGAGTCTATAAATCCAATATTAGGCCATATGTCAGATAACTATAAATTCCTCTTCAGACTCACACAACACATGCAATGATGGCAAATGCGGAAAGACCACAGGCCAGCGAGCAGAAACTCTTGTGGATCCAGGGGCAATGGAAATATCTCAGAGTGCTGGTGTGGGTCTCCACTTGGCTCCTCCAGTTCCAGGGCTCTAGCATAGATTCATGCGGCTTGTCCGCAGGAATGTCTGACAGGGAGTGAGCATGTATCCTACCTGCAGCAAGCTATTTGTCTCCTCAGTGCCTCCAAATGAGGTCATCAAGCTGAGACCTGATCAACAGGCTAACCACCACCCCTTTACTCTTAATAGTCTCAAAGTGACAACAGATTATGTAACTACCACCATATCTTACATAATCCTCTATCTCCCTTCACCCATGTTTCTGTTGTTTGTCTCCCTGTGGAGGTGGGGGTGATGAGGCGATGAGGCTGTGTGTTATGCATTGACCTTCCCACTACCCTCATGGTATCACTACTCCTATTACTGTTCCTAGGTGTTAATTTGTCCTAGGTTCCATGTATTGAGAGCTCTTCTCTGTACTAGTGTACATGCTCTGCTCTAGCCAGATTTGTAAGGTAGAACTGTTCTCCCAAGTTCTATTGTGAATTGGGTGAAGATAGGATCCGTTTTCTATTCAACAATTCATGTATGTGTTGTTTCGTGTAATTGATTGTAATCCCCACAATTTAATATTCTCCCTGGGTTTCCTGTTTCCCTTCTTCCTTCTTTCCTAATCTCTGTAGTCTTTGGGTAAATGCTGTCCTTTTACTCTCAAAGGGGGTGGATATTCTTATGTATGCAGCTTAATCTCCTTAGTCTTGTTGTTCTTCTTACAAACTGTCTATTGCTTGGCTGAAATTAGGAGAAGTTAATTTCCTTATCTGAGAGTGATTAAGATCATGTTTCACAATTTCTACTTGTCGCTATTCAATCTGTAGCTCTGGTCTTTTTTATTAGCTGAAGTTTTTTTTCCCCTACATATTCCTTCCACTCTATCTGGAAATTTCTAATGTGGACCCTTACAGAGAAGCTGGTAATGGTAACTGCACACCATCTAGTTCTTGTGATCTCTGGATCTTGAAACTAATGTTTGCATGGTTCATTAGTCCATTGAACTGATTGTTTCCATGGGTCTTCAGTTTTCATTACTCTCTTCTCTGGATTGGAGAGATCAATTATTGTAATTTAATGTCTGTTCAAAATTTTTTGCTGTTCATAAATTTTTAAAACAAGGCTTGGACATACCAATATTCCAGAGAGAAAAGTCTAATCAAAAGTAACTTCTAACTGACCACCTCCCTAGAAGTATGTGCTACAGAGGACAACGCTAAACCTTCAGGTTAGGGAGAGAGATTGGCCTGCCATGCCCACTTGGAAGCAAATTGAGAAGGAAAAAGAGGCTGAGCCCCAGTGGCGTAGTAGTTGTGCATGGGACTGTGGCCCACTGGGACGGAGGTTCAATTCCAGCAGTGGGGCTGGGCCTCCTACTCCCACCGCCGGAGAGCAGTGATGCCAAAAAAAAAGAAGGAAAAAGAGAGTGAGGGTCTAGATCCCATATGAGCACATCAAGCCCTAAGGACAATGTCCCTGCATGGAGTTGGTAAGCCCAGAGAGGACTGTATGGCTGACAACAGGGTAAGACATAATGTCTCCTTGTTGGAGCACACCATGACAGAGGACAATACTGGGGACAGAGAGCCGAAAGGGAGTCCAATCATACCTCCCACAGTGATGTGAATGAAGAAGGGAACAAAACAAATCAGCAACAGGAGCAAAGCCAGCCCACAAAGCCCCTGTGGAGGCCCTAACATAGGCTTCAGGCTAAGAGGGGCAGTTCCTAGATCCCCCGGGATCAGTGGGAGACAGTCATAAAGGTCAGACGACAAACCTGGAATTATCTATGTTTTCCTAGGGTTTTTTGCTAGCTTTTGTGTTTGTTTGTTTGTTTGTTTGTTTGTTTGTTTGTTTTAAAGTAACTTCTGAGGCAATCTTCTGGATCAGTTATTATCATGACATTTAGGTCAGTAGAAAAAATGAAGACCCTCAAAAAGATGGATCGATTCAGTGGCTGCAATCAACAGGCACAAATGTAGCAATTGCAAGGATGGTGCAGGATCGGTCAATGTTTTATTTTGTCATCTGAGTTGGAACCAACTTGATGTCATCTAACAACAACAGTAATTGGCATTCTGGCTCTGTCACAATCACATTCTAGTTGTCTGACCTTAGACATTTTGCTTAACTCCTCTAAGCAAACTGTAGCTCTCATCTGTAAAAGGGGGCAAACCATATATCTACTTCATAGCTGTGTTATTCTGGGTAGACTAGAGAAACAAATTCATAGACATTCATATGTGTATAAGAACGAGTTTTATATACAAGAGCAAGTGTACATAAGAAAGCTTCCCGGGCTGAGCCCCGGTCACGTAGTGGTTGTGTGCGGGACTACGGCCCACTGGGATGGAGGTTCAATTCCAGCAGTGGGTCTGGGCCTTCTACTCCCACCACCGGAGAGCAGTGATGCCCCCCCAAAAAAAAGAAAAGAAAAAAGAAAACTTCCCAATCTAGTCCAGTCCAAGGTCATAAGTCTGATATTAGCCCGTATGTCTGATACCTCTATAAAGTTTTCTTCAGAATCAAATGACACATGAACTATATGATCATGAGCCAAATGCAAGATGATCATGAGCCAGATGATAGAATGCCTTTGGATCCAGTGGTATTGCAACCATCTCAGCGCTGCTGGGGTCTCTGCATGGCTTCTCCAGGTCCAGGTTTCTGGCCCCATCAGGATAGGCTCATGTGGCTTCTCCTCAGGGATGTCTTGTAAGGAGCCAGCCTTATCAGTCAAGTGTCTCCAAGGGAATGAGTCAACAGACACATTTCCCAGAATTCTCAGGAAACCAAGCCCACACATTGACTATCTCCAGATTGACAGACTAGACTCCACCCCTCCACTCTTAATCCTCAAAATGACACCAGATTGGATGACTGCCACAATAGGATAATGTATAATGCAGTTTGCTCCAGTATCCAACTTATAGTCAAAACACTTATTGAGTGTCTACCACAAGTCCTATCTTTGCTAGGTTCTGTGTGAAGCAGTTTAAAGAGACAGAGTAGGGAAGTGCAGTAAATGAGAACTATTGGACAAAGTTAAGTTTCCAATACGCACATGCACACACTCCTAAATACATCCAAAAGCAATGCAACTACTTTGAAAGGATCAATAGAATTAATCAATAAACCACAATTCAAACTGACAAAGGAAAATGGGAAGGTGCAAAAATAGCACAATTAAATGAGCAAAGAAGTAAAAGACTTCTTTATGCATTTTACTGAACTAGTAAAATATTTATGCCACAAGGGGAGTGAAAGTTTAATTTCGTTTTTAAATGTGATAGAAAATTATATTGGGAGACAGTGAATCCAAGGATTCTGTTAACTTTTCTATTAGTATCTGCAAATGTTTACTGAACATGTACCTTGTGAAAAGAAGTCAGTACATGTTCTCAAGCATAAAACCTGGCTTTGTCTTTTATCTTAATTTATTTAATTTTTTGGTTTGATTTGGTTCTTCAAGCCTTATTATTCCCCCCCCCCAATCATTTTACTAGGACATTATCCCAACATCATATCATCTAATAACTCAGTCATGTCAAGCAGTGTAATACAACCTCTACCACAATCAGTTTCAAAAACATTCTCTTCCTTCTTGTGCTCTTTGATATCAGTCCCCATCAACCTTCCTTCCCACTTTCCCTACCCTAACCACAGGAACCGTTATTCTATTATTATCACCCTGGATTTCATATACTGAAAACTGTAGAAAAACACATTAAAGAGCCAAGAAGGCTACCACTAAAAACAAAAGTCAAAAGAGATTAACCTGTTTGAAAAAAAAAAATTCCAGAAAATATTAAAAATCAGATCAAAATGAAAGTGTATCAAAAGGATACTCTTTCTGAATTGTACATATAAAAATTGTTGGAGGGCTGAGCCCCGGTGGCGGAGTGGTTGTACGCGGCACTGCGGCCCACTGGGACGGAGGTTCAATTCCAGCAGCAGCTCCACAGATGTAAAGGCTGGGTTTCCTACACCCACCACCACAGGGCCCAACAACAACAACAACAAAAAACACACACCCACAAATTGTTGGAATAAAAAATTGGAATTTTTTAAATTGTTGGGATAATAATTGTTTTGCCATATGTATGTTCATCGGAATTTTTTTGGGGTGGGGAGGCATCACTGCCCTCTGGTGGTTGTGGGAGCTACCCAGCCCTGCTCCTGAGAGCTGTTGCTGGATTTGAACCGCCAAGCCTGCGGGCCGCGGTCCAACACTCAACCACTTACGCCACCGGGGCTCAACCCCTCACCAGAATTTTTTTTAAAGAACTTTACAATATATGTCAATAGGAAAACTAATGGGAAAAATATAAATCTGATAGCCTCTGCTTAAAAACTCATTGGTGAGTATCCATTCCTTAAAACATGGCGGTATACAGCCTTATCTTTGGATCTTAGAATATACTGCACCTTCTGCTGGGAACATCTATTGTTGCTCTACCCACCATTCACTCCAATACTCACCAAAGTTCACATAACAGTGAAGATGTCAGCTAAAACAGGTTTCTCCTGGAAGCTGCCCCTAATATCACCAGATGGGTGAGATGTTTTTGTTTTGTGTTCATCCTTGTTATTTGATCCCTGTTTTTTGGAAAATATTATTACTATTCATGTGTTTCCTTCTCTAGACTAATAACTCCATGTTAAGAGGACCAATTATAGTAAAAGCAAGTAGGACAATGTCTGTTACATAGTAATATTGGTGAGTGAGTGAAGAAGTACCAAATGGGATTCATCCTGGGGATGCAGAGATGGTTCAACACATGAAAGACCATTAGTATCATTTGCCACATTGACATGAAAAACTATGAGAACCACACGATAATATTGATAGATGTGGGAAAAGCATTTGACAACATCCAACACCAATTCCTGTTTAAGACACTCAAGAAGATAGAAACGGAAGGAAAATTCCTCAAGATAATACAAGCTATATATGAAAAATCAACAGCCAACAGAGTAGTCAATGGAGAAAAAAATGAACACAATTCCACTGAAAAAGGGGACCAGACCAGGATGCCCCTTGTCCCCTCTTATTTAACATTGTACTAGAAGTTTTAGCTAACAGCATAAGGCAAAGAAAAGACATCACCTGGTGAAGGAAGAGGTGAAACTATCACTTTTTGCAGATGATATGATTTATATATGAAAAAATTCAAAAGCTCCACAAGGGGAGCACTGGAAGCAATAGAGGAATATGTCAGAGTGAAAGGATACAAGATCAACAAACAGAAGTATATCAGACTGCTATACATTGGATAAGACCATAGAAGAGGAGATCAAAAAGGTGGTACCCTTCACAATAGCCAAGCACAAATTGAAATATCTAGGGATTTACCAGACTAAAAGAACAAAAGATTTATATGAGGAAAACTACAGAACACTATTAAAAGAAACCAAGAATGACCTCAATAAATAGAAGAATATCCCATGCTCATGGATCGAAAGATTCATTATAGTAAAGCTGTTGGTTTTGCCCAAGCACTATATAAGTATAATGCAATCCTGATACGATTACACTCCTCTTTCTTTGAAGAAATGGAAAAACTGATTGGCAAATTCATATGGTTAGTGTCCCGGCCCGCGAGACATTCACACGTGGATCTCTGGGTCCGGAGCCTGGAAGACGAAGATGGGCAGGGGACGCGAAGAATGGAGGCAAGACAGGATTCTGATCAAGCCTCGTCTATTGGGGAGAAACTCAGGGTAGACATAGCCGCACAAGCCGGAAGAGGGAGGTACTTATGCAAATACAGCGTATAAGGGAAACAACCAATAGTATTACAACACATACGACCTGATAATATGCAAATACAGCAAATGGGGGGACCAGCCAATAGTATTACAACACATGCGAGCTGATAATATGCAAATACAGCAAATGAGCGAACTAGTTGACTGTAACCAATTAGGGGCGAAGTTCCAAAAAAGGTAAAAAAAGGCACCAAAAAGGGGCCATAGTCCTCAACTTGGGCCGGTATGCTAATCAGAGTACAGAAGAAGGGTAGAAAACAAGGTTCATATTAACCAACGATGATAGAGGTCAGTGACAGCGTCAGCATCCGGAAACAGGCTTTCGCCAGAGCATGATGACTTTTCCTAAAAACCCTGGGGCGGAAGGAATTGTTTGCAGAGCAAACAATGGCCTTTGAATCTGGCCTTCCACAGAGAAGCCCAGAATTAGCAGAGAACTCCACAAGAAGAAGGACAGAGTGGGAGGGCTTGCTTTACCAGACTTTACCACATATTATACAGCCACATTGGTCAAAATTGCATGGTGTTACTATAATGACAGATAGTCAGAAAAATGGAAAAGAATTGAAAACCCAGAAATAAAATCATTAGCATACAGACAACTGATCTTTTAGATTCTAGCAGTCCAGTTATAACAGAATAAAGACTCTTCTAGATGCTTAAGACATTATAGTGGCTGTCATTCATTTGAAACAACCAAACTCCGTGTGTCAGGAAAGAAATGTGCTCCTGTTTGCAAATTTTCGTTTTTCAGACCAGAGCACCAGGATTTTCTTGCAAAATGCCTTTGGGTGGACTTAAACCTCTGGGCTTTTGATCAGGCAAGGTGTTTACGCCAACCTGGGCTCCAGTGGTAGGACAACGAGACCATATGTGTGCTTTCTGTTGTGATGCTAAGTGAATTATGGGTTACCACCTATGAAGTATTCATTTAAATATTTAACCTAAATTGGATCCGGTTTACATTGTGTGGGACAAAAGAGACCCAGAATACAAATATAATTTATCGAGATACATTTGTTAAACTGGACAAATAAAGGACAAAGAAAAATCATGTGTATAAGGGAGACCATTGGCACAAGACCATAATGGTGACCAGGGCTTAGGTTGTGGACAGTATAAGGAAAATTGTCACAAAAGCATGATAGCAAAGAGCGATACCTTGCATTTGCAGAAGGCTCTACAGAATCAGGAATGGAAGCATGTTTGGGATACGTACATATGCTAGACAGAAGAGCTTTCAAGATCCATTGAAGACCCTCTAACAAAGGCAATCAGGGAACGACTCACAGCCCTAGTCTCCCAATGTCCAGCAGTAACATATCAGATAAATTCCCTCTCAGGACTGAAAAAGGAGTGGTAGGAATCTGCTTTCAAACACACGTGGCCTGAGGGCAAAGGTTTGCACATGACCAGCTAGTGGCCAGAAAATTAAATGGAAATAAAGTCTATGTGGAGACTCCACAGTGGATTTTGAACTCTTACTGTGATCATAGTTTTTTGAAAACGTAGTTCTCAGGTTTTAAACTGGAAGACAGTCGAAGTGTAAGGAAATGCAAAGGCTAGAAGAGCAAGTAAAAATATACTGGATGTGACACGTAAACGATCAGGTAAACTGAGGGGATCAGACATTCCATGAGCAGGCCCCTTTTCCTTTAGCAAAGTAAGATCCTAAGGGAAATGACAAAGATAAATAAGTAAAAATCATAGGGCTAGAGAGGAGAGGCAGAGTGAAAAGCAACGAGTGGTCCTTCATTGGATCCATTTGAATAAACCAGATGCAAAAAGACTTTTGGGGGGCAATGAAATTTTAATATCAAATGGCATTAAATATAGTAAGAAACCATTGCTAATTTTGTTAGATATTATCATGGCACTTGGTTGTATTTCTTCAGATTAATTCCTAAAGAGTTTGGAGTCATTAGGGTTAGTAATTATGTTTGGATTTAATTTTCCCACGGAGAAAAATGCAATAAACAAGAAAAGTTAAATTTTGGTGGCAGAGACATGGGAAGTACTTGTTATTGTCTTGGTGTTTCTATATGTAGAAATTTCCCATAATAAAAAGGAGAAAGCAAAAATGATATTCGACCACAAAAGGAAAACTAAACAATTTTTTTAACATTTTTTTAAGTTGATATACGTATTACTCAGGATGCTAAAAGCCAGAGTCCTGAGGAAAAATACACCTTGGCCTGAACAATAACGAGGAGGAAATCCCCAAACCCCCTCCTGCTGATCCATGTCCACGAGGACCCTACAGTGGACCTTCTCCCTGGGATTTCCTGAAAATCTTTCGGGGAGCAGATCTCGTCTTTGACATCCGTGCCCTCCTCCAGCCCCACCTAACCTACTCCTGGCCTGAGGTGGAGAAGACAGACCGCCTGGAGGAGGGGCGCCTCAGGTGAAGGGAACTGGAAGCTGCAATCCCCAGTTCTTAAGCACAAAGGGACTGTCACCATAGCAAAGTCAAGAGCCCCTTCTCCCCCGCCCCCCATGGCTGCAGGAGGCCTTGCCTGGAGTTACCTCTGGAAGCCCGGGCTTGGTTGTGTCATTCGGTGTTATTACAAATCCACTCACTGTTGGTCTGCGAAGTGAACCCGGGCGCCTGAGCCCCAGCGCTGCACCCCGACAAGCTCCCAGCTGAATAATCAAAGCTAATGACAAACACAAAGGGCTGTTTATTGCCAAGCAATGACCTCCAACTACTTGTTGCACCCGACGGAGGTCACCCAGTCCATCCTAATTGGGACTTTCCCAAAAGATTCGTCGCCCGTCCCCTCGGCGGCGGCTCCGGTGGCAGCCCCAGCGAAACTGCCCGCCGCCTGGGAAAGGCCGCGCAGAGCGTCTCCTTCGCCCACGGGCGCTGGCCTTTGGCTTGGCCCTTCAAGGCCAAATTGGCGAGTCCCCGGCCAACCAAATGGCAGCAGGCTGGATGGCGGTGCCGTCTATCTGCGCGGGCTAATGCAGCGCCTGATTTCCCTAACAAATTAAATGCGCTGCGCTTAGTACATTTCCTGCAGACGTTGCTCATCTGCTCGACTAATGAGAGTGCCGTGAAAGCGTGCTCTGGTCGCCATTTGAAACAAAAGCCCCTTCCCGCTTCCGCCCTCCCCTCCCCTCGCCCCCCCCTCCCCTCCCCAGGGCAAATGCTTCGCTGATGGAAGCCCGGGAAGCTGGAACCTTCTGAGGCTTTGCTTCTGAGGCACTACACTACATTAGGAATAAAACCTTCCACTTAAACACTTAAATGAAAACATCGAGAAACTAATTTACTATTTGCAATCACATGATTTAAGCTGAAGCTGCCTTAATTTCCTTCCCATCTCGCTTCATATTCACTGCGAGCGCCCGCTAGATTGGTCTATGAAAAGGCTGTCTTCGAATCACAACACTTAAGACCTCTTTCATTTTCTTTTTGATTAAATAATTGAAATTCCTGTCAGGGCTTGCACTTTAGTGGTGCACAGATTTGGTGTGCAAGGATAAAGACCACTTTGTGTTTGCTGCCTCGATAGGAAAAGCCGGCAGACTTTGCTTCGTGGAGGGCCTGAGAAAATGGACCCACGCTATTCACCCATTTCTCGGAAATTTCCTGCAGCCATTAAGTGATTGTTTGAGGCGAATTATGGAAAGCATTTAGTCAAGCTCATTCATCTCTATAAAGATAATTTATAGAGGCTTTGCCAACTTTACCCATTAGGAAGGGAGGGGGGAACGATAGTGGAACAAAACACATGCATAGCACACACACAAACACACAAGTTGCAGGAAACCTCATTAGCTTCAGTTAAAGAAAATTCTGAGGGTATTAATATTCCAAGCTGGACTGCTGTGCAAGGAAAACCCAGGTCAGCAGCATGGACCACCCTGGCCACAGGGCTTTATTGTCCTTCTGGTTAAGGTGGACCAACAGTGGCAGCAAGTCGTGGACTGGACCCCCTGGCTGCGGGTGCAGACCGAGAAGTGCCTGTGTCAGCGGCCTCTTCTGTGGTGGCCTTGAGACAGACTGCGGGTAGACTACTGGGATGTCCAACCATTTGATTAGTAGACAAGTTCATGGAAGACAGGAGACCTTGGATTCAAATATAATTTTTAGAGACCCATTTAGTAAGCTCTAAGGAGAACAAAGGTCAATCCCCCAGAAGGGGAGTCCATCAGCACAGGACTATAATGGTAGTCAAGACCTCATGCCCACGTGGCCAAATTATGAAGCATGGAAAACAAAGGAAAGTCATTACAGTTGCAGAAAGAACAAAAGAGGCAAAAAAGGGACCACAGACAGTGTTACAGACACAAAAGCTTAGAAGATTGGTCGGGGCCCTCTGAGTAATGACTAGGGGGCTCCAAAATACCCACAAAAATCAAAACTCACTGTCATCAAGTTAATTCTGATTCACAATGACCCTTCAGGACAGGAAAGAATTACCTGTGGGGTTTCTGAGGCTTTAAATATTTACAGGAGTAGAAAGCCTCAACTTTCTGCAGCAGCATGGCTGGGGGGTAAACTGCGAACCTGCAGTAAGCAGCTCAAGTGTATAAAGTACCACACCATGACACACACCCCACCCTCCTCAGTATCCCAAATTCACTCAAGATCACACATAGGCCAATTCCTCAGGGCTAGGCTTCCTGTCCCTGGGCTGCCTACAGGAATCATGGCAAACACATTATCTCTGAAGGTTGCCTACAGGAATCATGGCAAACACATTATCTCTGAAGGTAAAGCCTTTTACATTGCTGGTCAATGGTCAGAAAAACATCAAGTGAGGCCGAATCCACTTACAGACTCAAAATGGTTGGAGGGTTCCCACTGTAAATGGTAGATTTCCACAACCCAGTGCTCAATTGTGCTCAGCAAGTAGCACATGGCCTCTTGTGTTCCCGATCAAACTCCATAGGCTTCTCCTGAATAGAGTACCCTTTCCCTAACTCAGAACCAAGTATAGTCCTATGGAAGGGGGAAAGAGAAGCATTTATTTCTAGTTAGAGGAAGGATCATGGCCTTCCTAGATGCACATTCAGGATTCCTGTGGTCCCAGGGAGCTAGCAGAACAACCGACAACTACATTAGAGTTTAAATTCTAAAGCACTTTGTGGAAAGCTGGGACTTACAATGAGAGCGCTAACTAGCTCTAGCCATTTGATTTCTTTGTTACTGATCCAGCACTTGTTGACTATCAAACCAGCAATGAGGTTGTGCTTAGACTAGGGTGGGGCAAAAGCCCAAGGAGAGGTACTTTACCCTCAGGCTGACACATAGGACCAGGGAACATGCATGGGTGTATCCCTAAAATCTTATCAACTTAAACTTTAAAATTCAGGGTCCTGTTGACTCTAACTCAGGGCTCCGTGATCATAAGTCACACAACTCCAGACCCAGTTGATACCCTTTTTCAGAACTGCACTTGTATCCCTGTCCTGGTCCTTTTACTGCTTCAGGATGGACTGACCTGTCACTAATTGTTTGTTATCCTGCCATTACTTTCCTCTGTTCTCTGTTACATACATGAACCAGGGGTGTGGGTCAGCGGGCTCCCTTAGTATCCGGCTGACAGTTTCCTTCATCCAGATATTTATGTTTATTTTGTCTTTATGCTATCAAAACTTAATTTCAGAATCCTTCATTGTGCTCATAAGGAACTGGAGACAACTAGGGAAGATAGCATGGTTTAAAATCAGAAAAGGCGATTCTGGCTCCCAGGAGCAAAGGCTGGGCCTCCTACTCCCACCACCTGAGGGCAGTGATGCCTGAAAAAAAAGAAAAAACAAGAAAAAAAATCAGAAAAGGTGCTCAAGAGGGTGGTGTCCTCTCACCACACTTGTTCCCTCTGGATGCTGAGCAAACAATCAGAGAAGCTGGCTTACATGAAGAGGAACGTGGCATCCAAGCTGGAGGAAGGCTTACTAGCGACCGGAGATGTGCAGACGACACAGCTGACCTTGGTGAAAGTGAAGAGGGCTTGTAGAGCTTGTTAAGGAAGAGCAAACATTGCAGTCTTCAATGTGAATTATAAATCCACATTTAAAAAGTCCCAAATCCTCACAACTAGACCAACAGGTGACAGCATGATACCAGGTGGAAGTTGTTGAGGATTTTGTCTTGCTTGAGTCAGTATCTTGAAAAAAGCAGTGAAGAGATTAAAAGATGAGTGGTACTCGGCAAATCTGCAGCATGAGACCTTTCTAGAGTACTGAAAAGCAAGGATGTTACTCTGAGGACTAAAGTGCACCTGCCCCAAGCTATGGCATTCTCCTCATATGCGTGTGAAAGTTGAACATTAAATAAGGAAGTCCAGGGTTGAGCCCCGGTGGTGTAGTGGTTGTGCGCGGGATTGCGGCCCACTGGGATGGAGGTTCAATTCCAGCAGTGGGGCTGGGCCTCCTACTCCCACCACTGGAGAGCAGTGATGCCCAAAAACAAAAATAAATAAATAAGGAAGTCCAAATCGATGCATTTGGATTGTGGTCCTGGAAAAGAATATTGAAGGCACCATGCACTGCTAAAAGGACAAAACCATCTGTATTGGAAGAAGTCTGGCCAGAGTGTTCCCAGAGGGCATGGATGGCAAGACTTCATCTGACATACGTGGACATATTGGTAGGAGAGACCAATTCCTGGAGAAAGGTACTGCGCGTGGTCATATGGAGGCGCATCTAAAAAGAGGGAGAAAAAGAAAAAGAGGCGGGCCTCCAATGAGATGGATGGACAAAGTGGCTACAACGTCGGGTTCCGGCATCCTAACAACTGTGAGAACGGCACAGATACAGGCAGTGTGTCCTCGTGTTGTGCACAGGGTTGCTGTCAGTTGGAAACAAAGTGATGGTCCCTAACAACAGCCAAAAGGGTCTCTATATAGCATGTGTAACTATGGGGTCTTTCCCCAGCACAAAATGACCCCAACGATGGGATCCAAAGCCAGCTTCTATGGGAAGTCCTGAGGGTTGAATCGGTGCCAGAAAAGGGATTTCTTGTGTTCTGCCATTACCATGGGTCCCAGAGACCCTGTGAGGGAAGCACCTCTGGATTCTGAGCACCAAGTGATGGTGTAGCTAGGAGGGACCTTGTATTACAACTTTCTCTGCGTGGTTTATTATTATTACTATTAAGAAGTCTCAAAAAAACAAAAAAAATAATGAAAAATTTTTAAAAAGGAGTCTCAAAAAAGAATGAGAAAAATATTCTAAAACAAATTGTGGTGGTAATTGTACAACTCTCCTTGATATAATCAGACAATGGAACTACATGATATAAGAATTATATTTATGTAATTAAAATAAAACTTGCAAATTAAAAAACAAGCAAACAAACAAAAAAGAAGTTTCTTTCTTTCTGTTTTCTTTTTCCCTCCCCTAGCAATCTTTGTCTCTAGATATAAGTTAGACTGCCTTTTAAAGCATGGGGTGGAGAGGTCCTGTGAAGAAGACAGCAGTTGAATTTTTCATAAACTGAAATTAGATTCTAGAATACAGCCTTACATCTATCTAAAGATTATATTTAGCTCCTCTAGGAATGGTGGCACAGTGGGTTGAGTTTACTACAAGACTAATTTGAAAACACCAGCTGCTTCACAAGAGAAGGACAGAACTTTCTACTCTCATAAAGAGAGTCTCTCTGGGCCTCTACTCAAGGCCGCCCTAGACACAAGAACACTTTGTTCTAATAACCTGGCACTCTTTGATACTCACCTTCCTGACAAGATGGGTGAATAAGTAAATGTGGTGAAAAAAGCAGAGGGTACCCGGCTATGAAAAGAAATAGTGTCTGGATTCTAAAGGCTTAAAGCTTTAAAAAGCAGCCATCTAGCAGGGAAGCAAATAAGCCCACATGAAAGAAGCACACCATGAGGTGTTGACCGGATCAGATATCAGTACCAAAAGATCCAAAACAAACAATTTTATTGATGTGAGGGGGGCGGGGTGGAGTGGAGACCCAAACAAAGCCCATCTGTAGATGATTGAGCATTCTCCCACAGAAGGGTTATGAGAAAGGGACCGTTCAACCAGGGTGCAGTATAGCACTGACAAAACACACATCATTCATCTAGTTCCTGAGAGCCTCCTCCCTCTGACTACCATGACCCAGATCTACCTCACAAATCCTGGCAAGGCCAGAATACATACATTGATACAGATAAGAGCTGGGAGAAAGAGGGAACCCATCAGGCAACTGGACATCCCCTTGCAGAAGGGTCACGGGAAGGAGATGAGCCAGTCAGAGTGCAGTATAGCAACAATGAAACATGCAACTTTCCTCTAGTTCCTAAATGCTTCCTCCCCACCGCACT
>PVJH01001815.1:87274-191407 GCA_004026705.1 Nesogale talazaci | reverse complement strand
GTGTTGTTTCTCCATGTGGTCAGTCTCACTCTGGGATTTGTTTGTTTTGACTTTTAAAATACTTTATTGGGGGCTCTTACTGCTCTTCTAACATTCCATACATCAATTGTATCAAGTATATTTATACATATGTTGCCATCATCATTTTCTAAACATTTACTTTCTATTTGCTTCCTTGGTATCAGTTCCTCTTTTTCCCCTAACCCACCTCCCACCCTTGTGATCCCTTGATAGAACATACATTATTATTGTTTTCATGTCTTACACTGACTGCTGTCTCCCTTCACCCACATTTCTGTTATTTGTCCACCTGGGTGCAGGGGGAGGGGATTATGCATCAGTGGGTCATTAGATTAGTTCCCCTTTCATGTCCCCCTCCCGCTACTTTCCCCCTACATTCCTGGTATTTCTAATTTCGCTATTGGTCCTATCAATATATGATTTGCTCTTTTGTTTCTTTTGGGTTTTTTTTTTTTGTGGCATCACTGCCCTGGTGGGAGTAGGAAGGCCAGCCTTGCTCCTGGAAAGCTGCTGCTGGATTTGAACTGTCAATCCTGTGGGCCACAGTCCTGCACACAACTACTAGGCCACCAGGGCTCAGCCAGTCCTATCAATATATGTACAAAGGTCTATTTCCCTAGCATCATATAAAATATATTTATATATGTACATTCCTGTATTTAGACCTCTATAAATGCCATTTGCCTCCTAGTTCTTTCCTCTATTTCCTTTTATTTCCCCCTTGTCCCACTATCACGTTCAGCCTTCATTTGAGTTTCAGTAATTCTTCTTGGTTACATGGCCCTTAATCAAGCCCCTACCAGGCCTCCTACATCCTCCTCACCATTGATTTTAGATCACTTGTTGTTCCTTTGCCTATGGGTTGTTAACACCCACTTCTTTTCCGTGCCTCCCCCTCTCCCGTGTCCCCCAGAACTATTGGTCCCGTTGTTTTCTCCTCCAGATTGTTTATCCTGCCTATCTTATCTAGCTAGGCATGCAGAGACAATAATAAGCACAAAAACAAGACAGAGCAAATCAAGACAACAAAACCAAACCAACAGCAACAAACCCAAACCAACAGCAACAAAACTAACAACAACAAAAAAGAAGAGCCTATAAATAGTTGCAGCCCTGTTTGTTGACCTTTAGAAGTGCTTTCTGGTCTAGTCTGATGGGGTGTCCCACCCTGTCCTCAAAGTCTGTTTTTGTTATTCCCCAGGGACTTCATTGCTTTGCTCCCCTTGGTCCTCTGTTGTAAGCCTTTAGCATTTCACCCGGTTTGGTGGGGTCAGATCAGACACAATTCCTGCACTGTGCCTCCACTGTTGTCCCTTTTAGTGCTTTGGGTCACTAAGGGACATCGTCATGTCACATGATGGGGTCGGCCCTGTGGGTCTCTCTGTGCAGTGGATGCTCTGAGCAGGAAGATCATCCTCAGGGCTTGGTGATGTGTTGGTTATCTAATCCACCCATCTATCCATGGAAATTTAGGTTGTTTGTAATTCTTTATGATTGCGAATTGTGCCACAATAAGCATTGGAATCCAGATCCTTGGTCTTGGTTTATTTCTTACCTGTTTTGGGTATATGCCCAGAAACGGGATTGCTGAGTCGTAAGGTAACTCATTTTCCTTTTACTTTAAATATCTCCAGAAGGCATTCTACAAATCTACATGATCACCAGCCATGAAGGAAAGTTCCTATCTCATGATATCCCCTCCAACATTAGTTATGCTCAATTTTCTGATTTGGGCTATCCTCAAAGCTATTATCTCACAGTTGTTTCAATTTGCATTTCTCTGATGGCTTTATTGGCCATTTATATCTTGTCGCTAGTGAAGTTTTTTTTTTTTTTAGGCATCATTGCTCTCAGATGGTGGGAGTACGAAGCCCAGCCTTTGATCCTGTGGAGCTGGAATTGAACCTTCATCCCAGTGGGCCGCAGTCCCATGCACAACCACTACGCCACCGGGGCTCAGCCCCCTAGTGAAATTTCTGTTGAGATATTTTGCCCACTTTTTCAGGGAATTAACTCTTTCTTTTTTATGCAAGATTATAGTAATTAGCCCTTTGTTTTGTCAATTCTAAAAATCCTTGCCCAGTCTTTTTTTATTTTATTTTATTAAAAGATCACTTTGGGGCTGAGCCCCGGTGGCGTATTGGTTGTGCGCGGGACTGCAGCCCACTGGGATGGAGGTTCAATTCCAGCAGTGGGGCTGGGCCTCCTACTCCCACCACCGGAGAGCAGTGATGCCCACAAAACAAAACAAAACAAAACAAGCAAACAAACAAAAAAGATCACTTTGATTTTGCATTGTCCCTTGTTTTCCCACTCATTTAACTCTGCCATGATTTTTATTATTTCTTTTCTTTTTCTACTGGAGGGGTTGTTCTGCTGACTCTGTTCTAGTTGACAGAGGTTTTGAGATCATATATCAGTCATAAGTATCCCTTTCTTTTTCATATATATATTGATTGTTATCAAACTTTCTCTGATAACTGCTTTTGCTGTATTCTATAGGCTTTGGTACATTGTATTCTCATTCTCATTAGTTTCTAGAAACTTGCTAATTTCATCTTTTATCTGTGCAAGTACCCATTCCTCTCCCAGAATATCATTATTCATCCTCCAATTGTTTGTCCTTATTACGTTGGTTGTCCTTTTGTTGATCTTCAACTTTATGGCATAGTGGTCTGAGAGGAACATATAAATAATCTCTATATTTTTTAATTACTCGGGTTCAACTTATATCCCCGCATGTGGTCTCTTTTCAAAAATGAGAAATGTACACTTGAAAAGAATGACTTTTTTGCATTTGAAAGGAAAGTTCTATAAATGTATTTCGGTTCTAGTTGTCTAATTTCAGGGTTTAGCTCTATAGCCTCTTTGCTGAGCTTCTTTTCAAGTGACCCGTCTTTCTCTTCTAACGGTGTATTAAAGTCACCAACTATGATTGAATCTGTTATTTCTTTTTTCAATGTTTTGAATAGTGTGAGGAATTCCACGGGTCTCTCATTAGGCGCGTATATATTTATAATGCTTACTGTTCCTGGTCTACTGATGCTTTGAGCATTTTATGGTGCCAATCCTTATAATGGTTTGCACTTTGAGGTCAGTTTTGTCTGAAATTAGGTTTGCAACCCCTGTTTTTTTTTTTTTTAATGTCATTTTCCTGGTATATTTCCCACCAGTCTTCTATTTTCAGTCTATTTTTGTGTTTAAGTTTAAGATGTGTCTCTTTCTGGAAGCAGATTGATGTCTATATTTCCTGAGCCAGTTTGCTAGCCTATGTTTTTAATGGGCAAGTTCTGGGCATTGGCATTCAGAGTTATTATCACCATCTGTGAATTATTTCTGTCATCTCATACATTTTGTGTTGGGTGGTTTCCTATCTCCCTTCACAGTGACTGTGTTGATGTTAGGGATTTCACTCTTGCTTAATTTTCCATCTGAGGCATTATTTTGGTAATTATTTTTGGTGTGTTGAGTTTTTGATGGCATTAAACTATATAATAAACTTCTGATTTGTGGTTGGTGGATGTTGATCTTTTGACCACAGTTAGTTGGCAAGGATTTCTTGCAGGATTGGTTGTTTTATGATGAATTCTTTCAGTTTTTCCTTGTCCTGGAAAACTCTTACCTCATTGTGTATCTTCAGAGATATTAGGCAGGTAGAGGATTCTTGGGCTGGTGTTTCTTTATTTCAGTTTTGGGAAGATGTTACTCCACTCTCTCCTCCTCTTCGTGGTATCTGCTGAAAGGTCTGAGCATATTCTAACCTGAGCACCATTGTATGTGACTGCCTTTTTTCTCTTGCTGCTCTTAAATTTTTCTTTTTCCTTGAAGTTGGAAAATTTTAATTGGTATCCTCTCTGCTTCCTTTTTGAATGTCTTGTTCTCATGTATTAAGGTTGGAAAGTTTGCTTCCAGGAATTTCCTTGCTAATTTAACTGTAGATATCTTCATTGTGTCTTGTTCTGGAAGTTCAATTATTTGTATATTGTAGGTACTTCTTCAAAGTACCTGTCATTGTTGTCAGGTTTTCTTCCACCTCTTTGATTATCTGGTTTGACTGTTTTTCCATTTGTTCAAGTCTGCTTCATTATCTTGAGATCGCTGGTATGATTCTCTACCTTTTCTAATCTGTTGGTGAGGTTGGTTATCTTGTACTTTGCTTCTGCTACCTGTCAATTAGTTCTTGCATTTCCCTTTGGTATGTGGACTTCATCCCTTCTATCATGGGTTTCATCTCCTCTATCATTGTGTCCTTATTCGGAGTTGGCTTCCCTCATAGACTGTATTACTCCAAGCATCATTCTGAAGATGTGTGTGTGTGTGATCATTGTCTGTTTTTTTTTAATGAGTGTTCTTGAGTTAGGATCTTCTTTCACTGTTGTGTCTGTTTTTCTTGTTGAGGATATTTAAATATTTTGCTGTCTGTATGGCATTTTGAAAGAACTGGGCACCATGACCCTTGGAGACTTAGAGGCCCTGAGCTCTTTTTTTGTGTGATTGGTACGGTAGGTTTCAGGGACTACCTGTGGCCTACTGTGGTGGTGGGTTGGGCTGCTGTATAGGTAAAATACAGCAGTGACTTAGTAGCCAGAGGAGATGCGGGAAGGGTGTGCTGAGGCTGACAACGGTAAGCATGTTATTGGGCTGGGTTAAGGGAAGCGTGCATTGTGGGCATGTGTCTGATCTGGACTGTCTGACCACAATTTGCAGTCTTTTAAAGATGCTGTATGGAGCCCCAAACTGGTAGAGCCAATTTGGGGCTTGGGCTGTGACTTTCAACCTCTGGTTTTTCCTGGTTTGTTATGTTTAAATCCTAATCTGTGCTCTGGGAATTAGATTTTTGCCGTGTTATGCTAATATTATACTAATAGGGCCAGATTTCTGGCAGTTTACACTCAAAGTTAAGCAAAAGAACACAGCCTAAAATTGTGTTTTTGAAAAAAACTTTTTTTTTTTTCATTTTATAAAGGGCTTGTGGCATGCCCTGGTTTTGGGGCTGTGCTGCGCTGTCACCTAGGGAAGGGAGACCAGATTATCAAGTGGTTTAGGGGCCCATTAGATCTGAATTCTTCCCTACCTGCGCTCCTGTGTCACTCCCACTTCTTCTCCACAGCTATGTCATGGGTAAATATCCCACGGGCTCCTCAGTTGCTGCAAACTAGTGACTAATTATCTTTTATCAATGCTGGCAGATGTGGATTGGGGCAGGGGGGGGTGCAGTGCGGGAAGGGAGGGATTGCCCATGTAATCACTCAATTTCTACCTAGGGAGGGAGGATGTAAAGTCCGAGAATGCAACAGCTGGGTAGATAGCAGAGAAGGGAACTCCAGCGTGAGTCCTGTGGCTAGTTCTTGGAGACTCTCCAAGAGCCTGGAATTATGACCACTTTTAGAGAGCAGCTTGGGGAAATTGCTGCACACTGAGAGTCTGTACCTTGGTTGTAGGGAAGGTTAGCAGATGTTGTCCCACTGGATCTGGTGAAAGGTTAGCGGAGCTAACAGGCAGATACAGTGAACCTAGAGCACTTCAGCAAGCTCTCATATTGCTCTTTGGATGTAAATTGCAGGTGGAAGTCTTAACGAGACTCTAGCACACTGAATCTATTTTTAAAACCAAGCCCCAAATATTTGCCTTCTTATCTCTTAATTTTATGGTCTAATGAAAGGATCACCAGGCAAGTGATTCCATCTGGGTGCCATCTTCCACTTTGTGATACTGGACATGTCCTCACATCTGGACTATTCTCTGAAATTTCAATAAGGCTCTCTTATTTTATTCTGAATGGGTTTTTCACACCCCAAAAGTAGGGGTATTATCCTTAGCTGCCCACAAGTTAGACTCCTGACACATGACAACCCTTGCACAGCAATGCACAATATTGTGTTTTTATTGCTGATTATTTCATAAATAAATAAATTGCATGGCTATTATTCTTAGTTTGGAACCTCAGTATGTTAGTCTGGGTTGAATAGAGAAACAAATCCAGATACTCATATGTGTACAAGACTGTTTTATAGCCAAGAGTAATTGTATGTTGAGAAACCATCCCAGTTCAGTCCAGATCAAGTCTATAAGTTCAATATTAGCCCATAGGACTCATATTAACCTATATATCCAATACTAGTTCATAAGTTCTTCTCCAGATCAAGTCCATAAGTTCAATATTAGCCCATAAGTCTGATATTAACCTACATGTCCAATACTAGTTCATAAATTCTTCTACAGACTCACACGGCACGTGCAATGATGCTGAAGATAGGAGGGTCACAGGATGAAAGTCTTATGGAATCATCTCAGCACTGTTGTGGATCTCCATGTGGCTCCTCTAGCTCCAGGCCTAGGATCACCATAACATGACTCCATTTGGTTTGCAAACAGGAATACGAAGCAGAGAGAGTATTTGTCCCACCTCCATGAAGGAAGATAGGAGTTCCCCAAATCCTCAGGAGGTCAGGCGCACATGGAGACAGTATTGGCCATGACCTGATTGATAGGCTAGACTCCACCTCTTCACTCAAGTTGAAAGGAGATTATGTAACTGCCACACACATAGCTAAAACATGTTCAATCTCACAGCAACACACAAGAGGGAAATTGTCAGGCAACAAATATTTCCTTTCCCTTCAAGGTTCTCATGTCTGATGTATTAGTATTGAGATCCCTTTGGAGCAGAGAACTATTTCTCATGACTGACCGATCAATACTGCTTCATAAGATACTTTCAAATAAAAGTCTATTGCTCAAAAATTCAGAAGTATTTGAAGCTTATGGTCTTTTAAAAGCAAGGCAATTGCCAATTAGCCATTTATCCAGTGGGAAGTTATTGAAAGTAATTGGGAATAGATTGTTTATTTACTTGTTTGTGTATCAGAGCTGAGAGGGGTTTTGTTTTGTTTTTCTGTTGTTTAAAAAACTTAAGTGACTTGGAATTTAAGATGGGAGTCTATCTAGTAAAAGCCTAAAATGTAATTATGGAAGCAATCAAAATTGTGAGACCATGCAGAGAAAAGAGAGAATTGAGTACTCAAAAGAAATATGAGGCTAGTAGTCCTGAAGAAGCTGTTTATGTATAGCAGTTGGGAGTTTAAGGAATAAATGAACACAGGAAGAACATTTGCTCAGGCCTTAGACGCAGCAGAGTGGGGCCCACAGGAGCTTAGCAGTAGTCACTTCTAGTCTTTTTCTCTAGAACAGTGCTTCCCCAAATGGACACCACTGCCCCTTGGAGGCACTGGAATGATCAGAGTGTGTGTGCTCTGCAAAATCAGATAGCTACACTTTAATCTTGATTGTGAGACATCATACAAAAGGTTTTCATTGCGAGGGGGGTGCTGAGTAATTTTTTTCCTGAAAAAGGGGCAGTAGGTCAAATGCATTTGGGCACCAGTGCTCTAGAGTGTGCCAAAGTGACTCATGTATTCTCTACAGTATTGCTTGTTCCCTGTGTACACACCAGTCTTTGGTCCAGGGGCCACTATTCCTTCAGTCACCTCTCTCTCTGGTAATGGGGTCATGTGACAGGATTTCAGGGCTTCAGAAGGTACTGTTGGGGAAGGCATCTAATTGATGGCTTTTGGGCTCAGGCTGTGTGAGTAGTTAGAAATTGTTTGGACTTCAAAAAATGTATTGTCCAATAGGCGGAGAAAAACCTATAAATGAGAAGTGAACTTTTGCTACAACTCCTCTGATGGAGCTTGTGGCAGTTTCATAATCTGTTATTAATTTGGGACTTAAGAGTGAAGGGGCAGAGTTTACCTGTCAATCAGGCTGCAGCTTGGTGACCTCATTTGGAAGCACTGAGAAGATAAATAGCTGTCTGAAGGGCATTTCTGTTGACAAGCCCCATGGAGCTATGCTAATGGCAGCCAATTCTCACTGTACCACTGCACCTATAGAACCGGTGATATATGTATCAGGGGCTGGTTTCCTCTGATACTGTTATACTTAACAGCACAATACTTATACTTAACAACAACAATCTGGTGTGGACCAGATTATTTTCACTCTAGAAATGAAGGACAAGTCTCTTCTGCCCAGCCTCTTTTATGCTCTGTAACCATGCTTGTGTCTCTGGTTCTTCAACCTTAATTCTCCTTCCAGCTTCCACCTGCGGGCCCTCGATGGAGTTGTTTACACATCAGAAATACGCCTTGGTGTGTTTCCCTCTCAGTCTCTGTCCAGGATTCTGCAAAACCACTTCCTTTACTTTCTTCATTGAAACATACAAGTCCCCCCAAAAAGAATGAAATAGGAATTCTTTTCTTTCAGTTTATTGAACCTACTTAATTCACCCTGGATCACCTATCACATTCCCAGGATACCAAATTTCACACCCACTTCTGAACTTGACTGGTGTCCTATGAGAATGCTAAGACACAATATTTTAATTTAAAAATATTTTTTATCCTCCAGGCCCAGATGGCAACAGAATGTCTTGTTATCCCCAAAAAGTAGCTTTCTTCCTCATAAAGAAGAAATTGTTGATAGCTGTCATTTATAAGTCTCTGCTCTAATAATAATTATCTTCTCTCTGGACATTTCTATTTTGATCTGACAGATATTATTTTAGATACTGTTTTTGTCAGAAATCTTTGGCTACCATAATAGAAACCTATGCAAATAAAGGGAGGCCCCCAGCCCCCATAAAACTAAACTCACTGCCCTGGAATTGATGCAGACTCACAGAGACCCTATAGAACAAGGGAGCACTGTCCCTGTGAGTCTCAGAGACTGTAGCTCTATGCAAGTAGAAAGCCTCGTCTTGATCCTGGTGGCTTCTAAATGCTGACCTTGTGGTGTGCATCCCGAGACATAAACGTTGTGTCACTAGGTTCCCCTACCGGAGACCAGAGAGTAGGTTATTCTAAGGATACACAACTTGGAAAAATTTCAGACAATATTAATATGTAGTCTCAGGAAAGACAATAACTTGGAAAGATTCAAGGTCCACCAAGTTAGCAAATGTGGAAGACTAAGAGGATTCTATTGATGTTGATGGCTTAATTTCCTTGGATCAGTGGCCTATCCTTGGTCCAATCGGCTGTAGGAGAGATACACCCTAATGAAACTGTGGTCTAGGCTAGGCTATCCCTTCCAGTAGCTAGGAGAAGGAACAGATACTTCAGAAAGCATCTGATGGTGTGCCTCACCCTCATTCCCAATGATACAGCTTTACTGTTCCAGTCCATGTGGGATTGTGATAATTGCTCTTTACCACTGGCCATAATACGAGGTGAGTTCCTCAGATTCTTTTTTTTTTGGGGGGGGGGCATCATTGCCCTTTGGCGGTGGGAGTAGGAGGCCCAGCCTTGCTCCTGGAGAACTGCTGCTGGATTTGAACCTCCAACCCAGTGGGCCGCAGTTCCGCACACAACCACTACGCCACTGGGGCTCAACCCTAGTTTCTCAGATTCTATCCCTATTTCTTCGACCTCCTATTTTATAGTAAAAGTTCTGGCCCCCTCCTCTCCCATCAGGGAAGCTAGAGTGGTCGGGCGGTTATCTCAGCTTTCACTTGGTGTGGAAGTGTTCCTTGTGTTCCTTAGTGAAAGTTTTTTCCCCTTGGCCCCCTCCCCCAGGTTTTCATACTAATAGAAACAAAGTTGCAGAAATGAGACCGATTTTTAAAAAAAAACACTTTTAATTGTCATTTAGGTGAAGGTTTATAGATTACCAGTTTTACATTAAACAATTTATCCACATAAAAGAACTTCAGTGGCTCTGTGGGCTAATCATTGCACTGCAAGCCACAATTTATACACATTTTGTTTCAACTCATCAATTGCAATCTTCTCAATGTTCTTATCTCACTTCTCAATGCTTCCTGCTTCCATCTTCCCTCTTTCCTATCCCTCGATGCTTTTGTAAATGCTGCTCTTTTATACACAAATGGCCAATTATTCTAAAAGTGGGTGTGAGCTCAGTCCCAGACCTTAAGGGTGACTAAAGGCTATAGTCAGGGGGTTCCCTTCAGTCTCTAGCCATCCAATAAGGCTGGTTTCTTGAATGATTATGAATTCTGTACTAAGTTTGTCTCCCACTCTTATCTAGAACCCTCTAACATGGGTTGCCATCCCTGCCCCTAGTGAGCATTCTGGCTGTACTTCTTTCAAGACAAACCTGTTTGTTCTTTGGCAGTCCTTGACCTTTCCATATTCTTTACTGACGCCATAATTCAAACGCATCCTTCCTTCTTTGGCCTTCCCTATTCAATGTCTAACTTTCAGGTACATATCCGGGCATTGAAAATGCCATGGCCAGGGTCAGGCACGCTATGGTCCTCAAAGTAACATCCTTGATTTTCAACAATTTTAAAAGGTGTGTGGTAGGATTGCATCTTCTCACCATTTATTATTCAATCGGTATGCTGAACAAATAATCAGAGAAACTGTATTATATGAAGGAAAATGCCGTATGAGGGTGGGTGGAAGGCTGATTGACAACTTACAGAACGCAGATGACACACCATTGCTTGCTGGAAGTGAGGATGACTTGAAGCACGTGCTAAAGAAGATCAAGGACTGTAGCCTTCAGTATGAGTTACAACTCGATGGAGAGAAGGCAAGGATCCTTACAATTGAGCCCACAGGTGATAAATGAAGAAAGGCTGGAAGTTGCCAAGGATCTCATCTTTCTTGGATCCACAATCAGTGCTCATGAAAGCAGCAGTCAGGAGATTAAAGGATGCATTGCACTGGGTAATCATCAACACTTGATGAACATGAAAACAAAACCAAAAAGTAGTGTGGATGGTTGGAATCTAAAAATATAATTCTGATCATGAGGGGTGTTTTTTGTTTTTATATTTTTTGGGCATCACTGCTCTCCGGTGGTGGGAGTAGGAGGCCCAGTCCCACTGCTGGAATTGAACCTCCGTCCCAGTGGGCCGCAGTCCTCCGCACAACCACTACGCCACCGGGCCTCAGCCCCCTGATCATTAGTTTTAATGGTGGCTGTACGGATTGTGCTAAGAGCTGTACAAGCCCCAAATAAAATGATTAAAACTTTAAAAAAATCACTTTTGCTGTGATTTAGTATTAGCTATATTATTTGAAAATTCTAGTCACAAGTAATAAGTATGCTATCAGCAAAATGAATAAATGTAGTGTCATCATGCTTTAAAATATAACTTAAATATATGTATATTAAAATATATATGCACGTCAAGAGGACATTGCTGTTCAGTAGTAGAACTCCTGCCTTGCATGTGCCTTTATGTGCAGACACCAACTGTCAGAGGAAGAGTGTGAGTTTATGATGATGTACAGGTTTTAGTATTATCAAAAAAGACAGATTGTCAAGAAATGTCTAGCAATTAGCTTCCAAAAATCAGCCCCTGAAAACTCCATCACACCTGTCCAATACACACCTGATTATGGGGATTGTGCAGGACTGGGCATTTCTTTCTGTTGGACCTGGGTTGCCACAGATTGGGAAGCTGACATGACGACGGCTAATGACCACACACCTGTGTGCCTCCTTGTTGCAAACGTCTCGTTTTTACAGTCCCAGCAATGGGTCCATGATGGATCTCATCTCATGTGTCCAGCTGATTCCCCATTGTGCACCCTAGGTGTTCTCTCCCCGGTTTTCAACTAGACCCACGTCTTGGCAATCCCTGAACCCCTCTTCGTGGTGTCACTCCTGTGTCCCCCTTAATGGAATGCAAATTCTCATGGATTAAGTTTACAAACAATCAAATCATTTCAGCCCATAAAAATTAGGGTTTATTCGACTCACCAAAACCCAAGTTATGATTCCACTCTGACCGTCTGGGACAGAGTAGGACTGCCCCTGTGGATTTCTCAGCCTGTCCATCTGCACGAGAGCAGAAAGCCTCATCGTTCTCCTGCAGAGGGCTTGTTAAGCTCTCACTACTGACCTTGTGCTGACGGTGCCTCAAAGGCTAGCCTACCATGTCACAACAGCAAGTTCACAATATGACCCACACATTTTAAGCCTGTTATGTTGGGTTTGTTTTTTGGGGGGGCATCACTGCCCTCTGGTGGTGGGAGTAGGAAGTCCAGCCTTTGCCCCTGTGGAGCCGCTGCTGGAATTGAACCTCTATCTCAGTGGGCCGCAGTCCCGTGCACAACCACTACGCCACCGGGGCTCAGCCAAGCCTGTAATGTTTTTATGTTGGGAAAACAATCACAATTAAAGGTTGTTTTCCATAGTTTTGTATTTTCTCAAATGTGTCAGTTTCTCTTCCCGTTAGGCTAAAACGTTGAGACAAATAAAAATGAGTAATCAAAATGATATTCAACATCTTTATTGATAATGGTTTTGTTTAAAAACCAACCTGTTTACAAAGTGTTCCAAACTTGATTCAAAACGTTAACAGTCCAGCACCTTTCTCGATATGAAAACCCACAAAAGCAGTTCCATCACTTAGCAATCTTAATCTTCGTCAAAATGTTAAGCGAAAAAAAAACGCCTGCAATTTAAAAGCCCCATGAAATTAAATAATCATATTTAATCGATTATTTATGTACAACACAACTTGCTTACAACAAATTACTAAGAAAAGTCAATAAAGCTTGCTTACGTCAAATAACTAGGAGAAGCCAGCACACCGTTTTGTTGGGCTCCTCTACTGAACAAAGGCACAGGAAGCTGCGTGTGACAGAAAGGCACAGGAAGCTGTGTGTGACACCAACTGCACCCACTTGGGTCTTCTACCATGATTAACTTACTGTTGTACAACTGCTAGGGGGTCATGCTCCTCCATAACACCCTATTTAGACACCGTATATGTAAATAGCCACTTGTAATCTTTTTATTAGTCATATGGTATTCATTTAGTTAGAACGTATTCCTAAGTCCTAAAATACTAGACTGGCACATCCTATGAATAAAATGATCCTTGAATATCCTTATTCTATGACTACCTGTCTAGTAAGTATATATATGAGAAGTGTTATTTAATATTGACCCAATATTTAGCACATTTTGTGAAGCATCTACTGGCTTTAAATTTTTTATCTAACTTAAGCTAATCTAATAATCTTTTTTAAAAAAACTAAGCAAATATTTAGCTCCTATTCAGAATACACCTCAGTTTTTTAAAAATTGTCATTTTGGGAAAGAATGATTTTAGATGAGAAATGCTTTTTCGCTTTGTATTACCTTGTTATGAAGAACCTCTTGAAGGACTTCTGTACATAATGAAAGGGATAAGGAGATGTAATAAGAATACCAGAAAATAATATGGTATGTAAGTTTGTTTGGCCAAAAAAAAAAAAAAAAAAAAAAGCACCTGAGCATCACAGAACTAAGAGGAGCTTTTAGAAACCCGCTGCCGGCTATGGGGTTCTGACTCGTGGTGGCCCTGTAAGGCAGAGCCGAACTGCTCTGTGGAGCTCAAGGTTGGAAATCTTCACAAGAGCATGCAGCCTCATCGTTCCACTTCGACGTGCCTGGTGGCTTTTAATTGCTAGCCTAGCACTTAAGTAGGCCAGTGCTTAACCCACCGTGCTACTGGGGATTCTTTTTCTCCCCTTTCAATCATTTTATTGAGGACTAGTACAATCCACCCATTCATCATGTTAAGCACATTTGTACATTTGTTGTCCTCATCATTCTCAAAAACGTTTTCTACTTGAATTCTTAGTATCAGCTCACCCCTCCCCCCCCGTTATAAACCCTTAATAATTTTAAATTATTTTTCATGTCTTACACTGTCCAATGTCTTCCTTCACCCACTTTTCTGTTTCCCTCCTCCAGGGAGGAGGGTTTATGTAGCTCATTGGGATCGGTTTCCCCCCATTTCCCCCCAACCCTCCTGGTATCGCTACTCTCATTACTGGTCCTGAGAGGTCTATCTGGCCTGGATTCCCTGTTTCCAGCTCTTTTCTGTCCCAGTGTACATCCTCTTGTCTACCCGGATTTGTAAGGTAGAATTGGGGTCATGACAGTGAGGGTTGGAAGTATTAAAGAACTAGAGGAAAGCTGTCATCGGTGCTACACCGCACCTGACCCTTCCTTCTGTAAGGGGATGTCCAGTTGCCTACAAATGGGCTTTGGGTCTCCACACCACACTCCCCTTCACTCGCAATATTTTTTGTTCTTTGACGCCTGATACCTGCACCTATTGACACCTCACAGGCTGGTGTGTTTCTTCCATGTGGACTTCGTTGCTTTTCAGCTAGATGGTCACTTGTTTATGTCCAAGCCTTTAAGACCCCAGACACATTATCTTTTCACAGCTGGGCACCAGCAGTTTTCTTCTTTGCTTATGCACCCATTTTGTCTTCAGTGATTATGTCAGGAAGGGGATTATCATGGAATGTCAATTTAATAGAACAAAGTATTCTTGCATTGAGGGAGTACTTGAGGCCCAATGTCCATCTGCTACCTTAATACTAAACCTATAAATATATGCACATAAATCTATTTCCTAGTCATCAATATATTTACATATATATACATGCCTATATTTAGACCTCTATAAATAAGGGAATCCTCCTTAAGAGTTTTTTTTCTAACTTTTAAAGCTCTGGCCTGCTGGCTCTACATGGACTATACTCACACATGAATATTAATGGATCATTTTGCCATATGGTTACCCTCCTGTTGTAATTCAATTTTCACTTATCTCCTGTCGTTGACACTTTATGAGAATCAGTTGTCAGCCTTTTAAAGGTCAGGTCCATTAATCAGAGCATATTTTCAAAGTGGTGTTTTCTTTTACACTATTGGCATCATGGAAAATCACTACCTCATGTATTAGTTGGAAGTACTGGAAGCTTTTATTGACACACTGTTTTCTAATAAAATATTTGGCAACTAAGAAACAAAAAATCAATTGCAAACTTCCTTTGCTGATTTTTAAGAAAATGAAAAACTTGGGACCACATCATAATGATGACTCTTTGAAGTTTGAGGAAGAGAGTCCTCCTTTTGTTTGAAAGCATTCCCTTAACATGGAGTATGTATTATTTCTATCCCCACAGCGTCTACAACAATACACAATAATTTGGAGCTCGCTAAGGAGAAGGACTACCAATCATGAAATTGGAAACGATGCACTCCTAAAATGACTGTTTCTCTAGTACAGACATTTTCAGAAAATGTCTTTTGTGGCCACCACTCAAAAATTTACCAGTTGCTTGATCTGTTCCGTTTGTAACGACTGTCTCCTTAGCAACATTTTCTTACTTTTGAATTCCTTAGGGAACAGAGGCGCTGTAGGCATAAGCACTTTCTGGCCACAAGAAAGAAGACTAGCCGTCTTGGTGCTGCTACTAATATCGGAGAGGGGAGGGTAAGGGTTTACATTTAAAGGGGGCAGGAAGCCTGGTCTGCTTTGGGCAACACTGTGGTCTAAAGGGAACGCTCCGGAACCCCGTCTTTCTAAAACTGCCTGGTTTCTCCTGCTCAGAGGGCCCGAGGGGAGATTCTCCAACAGTTCTTTGGGCCCTGACACCAAAGAAGGAGACGGCGATAGGATCTTCTTCTTGCCAGCCAGTGCTTTGCCGTCTTCTAGCGTTGTAAGGGTCAGGCCGGCCGAGAGCTGGGAATCGGAGCTATAGTGATTTGCCCCAGAGTTCCTTTTCTGAACTATACTCCTTAACGTGGAAGAGAATATTGCCTGGTGAGTTTCTGGGTCCGGGTCGACGGGGATCTCAACACCGGGCGGACTTCCTTCGGAAAGGAACGACTGCAAATTCATTTCATCATAGGACATCTTTCGAGAGCCAGCCTGGTCAAAGGCTCGTAACAAATGGGCAGTGTCTTTTACGTCGATGCTCTGGTGCCTGGTGATGAATCGCTTGGAGAGGGCCAGGCCGATGGTTTTGTAGGATAATTCTTCCTCGGGAGTAATGTCTTGGAGCTCCTCTTGCAGGGAGGCCACTCGGTTCTGGTGCGTCAGGGACGGGGTACTCTTGATCCAGAGCGGAGCTTGGGGCAGTTTGGGCCCGTTGGAGGCCATCGCGGGCTTCGGCACTGGGGAGCTCGGTTCCCATGAGTCATCACTGCTCCCCGAGGGCTCGGGATCTTTGAAGACAAAGGGAGTCATCTCCAGTTCCGGGGACTGGGGGAGGGGTGACAAGGCTGTGGCTAAGTCTATCTCTGAAGGAGACGCGCAGGGGGCTAGGGGGTGACTCCCATCGATATCCACAGGAGGCATATTCAAGTACTGTCTGGTCGTGTGCCTTCCACAGGCCGATTTTGCGGTTGTGATGATGATGACGTCTTTACCTTTCGCCTTGCAAGCCCGGAGGAGGACTTTCAGGGTCTCTCTGTCCTCCGAGTTGATGGCGTACACAAGCGCCGAGTAACTCGAATGGTCCTGCAAGGTGAGGTCCGCCCCACCCTGCAGAAGCAAGGAAACGACTTCAGGGCCAGCTCTTTCTAGGCAAGCGTGCATCAAAGCCGTTTTCCCGGATTTGTCCTGAATGTTGGGGTCAGCGTTCTTCTCTAACAGGTATTTCACCATTTTGGCTTTACTGACGCTCTGGGGATCCACATGTTTGGTCTTACAAGCAATCATCAAAGGTGTTTCCCCGCGATCATTGCTCTCGTTAATGTAGGCGCCACCTTCTAGCAAGAGTCTTGTGAGGCGAAGCCGGCTCTGATGGACCGCTTTGATGAGGGAATTCCCATCACTGGAAATCTCTAGCCCTTCATCCATCTTCAAAAGTCAGCTAGCAATACCTGGTTTCCAAAGAAAATGGAGACCAAAAGATTAGTCAGAAGCGACATCCCCGTTGAGTCTCAGTTTACTCTTCAGAAAGAATTTCTGACACACGAATCAGAGAAAAAGGAGGAGTTTTAGAGGACACAAATGGGGTTGTGTAATTAAGGGCAGAGAAAGTCGAAACTTGCAAAATACAAGACATTTCAGAATAGTAAAATCCTTGAGGGAATTATGAACTAAAATTTAATTTTAAAATGTTCATTAAATATTTACAACAATAACACACATCCTTAAATTCCACATCAATGGAAATAAGATCCCTTTATTTTCTAATCATAAAAAATATTTTTTGAAAAATAATATTTAAAATAGAATTCTATGCAAAAAGCCAATTCTTTGTCATTGCAACTGAATCAGTCGAAACATAACATTTATTATGACTTCCTGCAAATATTGCAACATTTATCTATGAGTCTTATCATACTGTGGTGGCTTGCATGTTACTATGATGCTGGAATCTATATGCCCAATATTTCAAATCTCAGCAGGTTCACCGATGGCAGAAAAGTTTCAGTTGAGCTTCCAGACTAAGAAAGACTAGGAAGGAATAGGCAGAACACGTCTGAAAAGCCATCCACTGAAAATCTATGGCAAGCAGCAGAACACCAGCAGCGTGTCAGAAGATAAGGCCCTCAGGCTGGAAGGCACTCAAAATGCAACTAAGAAAGTTCTCCCTCCTCAAGTAGAGACAAGAGTGGAGCACAACTTTCTGGACCTTCATGTGCAGATGAAGCATGACTCAACACGAGAAGAAAAAGCTACAAATGTGCCTAAGTAATAGGAATGTCGGAACTATGAATGTAAGAAAACAGTAAGTTGTCAAAAATGGAACATAAAGATTGCTATCTTTGTCATTAGGGAGCTAAAATGGACTGGAACTGGCTATTTTGAATCAGTAAATCATATACTTTACCAGACTAGGAATGGCAGGTTCAAGAATTAATAGTGCTTTAGCCATTGTCCAAAAGAGCATTCCAAGACCGATCCTGAAATACAATTCTGTCAGTGATATGGACTAATCTCCAGAAGCCTACATGAGAAACCAGATAACACACCTATTACCTACATTTACATACTGGCCTCTAATGCCAAAGATGAAGAAGCTAAAGATTTCTACCGACTTCTTCAGTCTGAAATTGATCAAACATGCAGTAAAGATGCAGTGATTAGGATGCCAAAGTAAGAAACAAAGAATCTTGGAATACAAGACCTGGGTTATTGAAGCAATTCTGGAAATTGCAGGATAGAATTTTGTAGGAATAATGGCTTACTTATGGCAAACACCATTTCTCAACAAAAGACATGTTGGCCTTAGCTAGATGAAATAGACTAGGATCAGAGAATTACATCTGTGGGACAAGAAAATGGAGCTTAGTAACATCAGTCCAGAGACTTCTGTCTTTGGGGCTTCAAATAATTTCTTCTGGGAATAAGCGATGACCTCAGCCCTAATCTGAGGAGGCACAAGCTACTTCCAGTTCAGGTCCCAAACAGCATGGAAGGGGGCAGGAATGCCACCCAGGATAGGGCCTTCACTCCTCCTCACCCTGTGAGTCCCTTGGACAGCAGACAGAGCTGTTGGATGCCTAGTGCCTTAGCACCAATGTTTTCTCCTTTCTCTGTCTACTCCTCTTCATTTACCTTTTAAAAAATCCTTTTTTCCCCCGTTTTCCTTTACATTTTCTACTTCCCTTGTTTTTCTTTACTATTCTCATTTCTCTCTGTCTTTGCTTCCCAATTTTGCTAATAACTTTTTCTTTTCCTCTTTCCTGATTTTTATCCATTCTTTCTTTTTAGTTATTATTTTTCTTTTCTTTTGTGTGTGGGGGGGTATCACTGCCCTCTCGTGGGAGTGGGAGGTCCAGCCTTGCTCCTGAAGAGCTGCTGCTGGATTTGAACCGCCAAGCCATTGGGCCGCAGTCCCGCACTCAACCACTACCCCACTGGGGCTCAGCCCTAGTTATTATTTTTATTGCTGTAGTTTTTCTCCACTTGGTTTTACCATTATTGTCTTCTTTTTTGCTGATTCCCCACCACCACCAAACAGGAGATAACGATTGTGCACACAGCACCCAGCCACACCCGTATGTCCTGGAGCCCCCATACGAGATGAGGGTCACTATCTTCTCCTGGATCATCTGTCAAGAACAGCAAACCCCAGTCAGATGTGCTCTCAGTCTGGCTCCATGAACAGCACCCAGAGAGCTGTACACATACTCACATTCTCTATGACACCCAACCGGAGACAGGCGATGAGTGTCTAGGAACACAGCAACATGCAACCAACAATGAAATAACAGTACAATATATTTCTTGGAGAGAGCCAACCATTTCAGTACACATGAGTAAAGAAGACAAAGTGGCTTGAATCAGTGACTGAGACTTTTCTGAGGAAGAAACAACATTGGAGATATCTCTTGGCAGAGACCTCTCTGAGGAAGAAATGGCATTGGAATTACCTACTGAAGAACTCAGAAGGATGGCATTTAGATGACTCCGGTGGAATGGAAAATTGATGAAAGCAAAGAAAACACATAAGAACAACTTTAGAAGAACTGAGAAAAGCCCTACAAGAATAAGTTGATAACAGAAATGAAAAATTTAAATGATACAACAACAGTGAATACAACCCAGAAACTTAATACTAAGATTTCAGAAAGAATACAGAGAAATGCCAAAGGAGAAGAATTGAGTTGGCAGAAGGTTAAACTCGCATGCTTGAAGACCAGTCTCTTAATGCTAATCTTTGCAGTGGTTCTCAACCTGAGGGTGGCGACCCCTTTAGGGGTTGAACAACTCTTCAATAGGGGTTGCCCGATTCATAACAGGAGCAAAATTACAGCTGTGAAATAGCAACAAAAATAATTTTATGGTTGGGGGGTGGTCACCACAACATGAGGTACTATATGAAAGGGTCACAACATTAGAAAGATTGAGAACCACTGCACTAGAGAAACAATTACAAGAAAAAAATATATATTCTAAGAAAGCCTAAGACTTACGTGAGAAAACAATTAAGGAAAATAATTTACATGGAATTAAAATTCTAAGATAGGAAGGAACAACAAAAAGCAAAGAGAAAGTTGCCAAATATTTGTTGGAAGAAAATCTCACTAAAAGATGAGAAGATTTACATTCAAGAAGCTGAAGAACACCAGTGAGGATAGAGCCCTAAATAAAAATCATCACAGTATATCATAATCAAATTTTCCAGAGCCAAAGACAAGGAAAGAAGCCTGAGAGCAGCAGGGGAAAAACAAAAAAGTTTTCATACAAAGGGGGACCAGTAAGACTAAGCTCTAATTTCTCACCATAAGCCAGGCAAGTAAGAAAGCAATGGGAGGACATAAATGAAAACCTGGAAAACAAAACCTGCCAACTAAAATCATATACCCAACAAGATTATCCCTCAGATACCACAGGGATATTAGGATAGCTCCAGATAAACAGAAATGAGTAGAATTTGCAAAAACCAGACCAATTTACAGGAAACACCAAAGGGAATGCTCCAGACAGGATCAGCAACATCAGACAGCACCTGAGATTGACATACATGACAACGCCACTCAGAAGTCAATCCTTATATAGAGAAGCCAATGGAAAGCAAACTTTTAAGACTGAAAATAGGGGACCAGAGATATCAAGTCATAATGAAGGTTGTCATAAAAGTAAAAAGTGGGAATCATGTCATTCCAGAACTTTCTAATGGAGAGCGCAGTTTACCATAAGAGGGAGATTGCTGAAGAAAGATCGAGGCAAGGGAGGACTCTAGGAGGAGCACGATTTGTAAAGAATTCCGGGGTGAATACAGTTGTTACCCATGATCCTGCAATAATGGTCATCTCAGAGATGTGTGCACAGACACACAGGCTTATAGAGTTTTGGCAGAGGACATTTGTACATGGCTATTTACCTTTGCCACAATGATCTCCATGAATGTGGTGGAGCAGGCAGAGGGTAAACTTATGAAAACTTCTCAGACACAACCAGGCACTGGGCTGGGAGGCTTAGGGCCACGATCTTGGGAGACACCAAAGTGCGATGACATAACATAGTCTAGTCTACCAAATCTAGCTCATCCTTTAGTGAGCACTTACGGAGATCTTACAAGCTCAGGAGTGGTCATCTACAGGTCTCTCCTTATTTGGAGGAAATAAGAGGGATAAAAATAAAGTCCCCTGGAGAAATTGGTCCATCGGAGTAACGCTGTTGAAGCATCTTGAACACCATGGACTGACAGGAGAAGGAAGAGACCAGTCTTAGAGTCACGACAACCAGAGTGAGGATGGCGAGACTTGTTCCACTTGCTTAGGACATGGTAGCAGCAGGTATCAGTCCTGGAGAAGGATGTCATGCTTGGTAAAGAAGCCAATCAGGGAAAAGCAGGAAGACTTTGAATGAAATGCATTGAGCCAGCGGTGGTGCAACACTGAGTTCAAACAGAACAAAAACTAATAGCCACTCCCTAGGCCAGGCTAGAACCACGCTGCAAGAGTTCCAAGGCTGTAATCTTTGTGGAAGTAAATCACCACATCTTTCTCACACAGAGCAGCTAGGAGATTCAAATCCCTGATGTTTCAGTTGGTAAGCAAGTGCTTTAACCACTGCACCAACCAGCTCCTAAAGGAAAGCGTTAGGGTTTTTGACAACATAATTCAGTTCTACTGACATTATTAATAGTATGAAGGACTTCAAAATTTCCTTGGAAAAAATTTGTTATCTTTTGACCCAATTTTTCCTCAAACTTTTTGAAGTCCCTTCATATTTCTGTAGACTTTCAGCTAGTATTTCTTGGAAGAAAATATTCAAAGGAATAGTTGTTAGTTTCACTTTGCATCTTTCAAGGAGAAATACTCACTATATTCATACGTAAATACAATAAAAGGGAATGTCTGGATTTTAGACGATGCTCTGGAAAACCCAATCTAGAACCAGGCAAACCTGCAACCCAGGAACTTAAGGAATGCTATTAGTTGTTTATCTGGGTTCTGATTCAGAAACCACTCGGAATGCAAAGCCCCTGAAAGAAGATCATGTGGAAAGGTGATTTAAAAAAAACTAAAAAAGCCTCCTTTTATTATTGTTATACAAATGTTATACAAATGTTAAATAAATTGTTATACAAATGTTATAGCACTTTTAGAACAATATAGAAACCTCATATTAGCCACAGTTCTAGAAGAGAAATAGTATCCTTCTTAAACACCCAAACCAAAAACCGTTGGCCTAAAGGAGCAATTGAGAACCATATGGCCAGTTTCCCATATTGTAGTCTCTCTCTCATCAAATCGAATTGGGTCAATCTGAAAGGCAAGAAGGGAGTCTTGAAAGAATAATTTTGGAAAGACTTTCAACTTTTCACCTTACTTAAAAGATTTCTTCTTCCTAAGGCTACACCATAGTTCTCACCAAGGTTGGTATCAAAAGGTTCTGGAAGAAGGACAACCAGCAATGTACTTCTTTCTAAAATGCCTATAAGGTGCAGTGGTCCAATTTAATAACACAACTGTTAAATTATGAGGCAGTGCCATCGTTGGTCCTGTGGGCTACACAGAAGCTGGGCAGTGACAAGAGTTAGCTGTCTCATCTGTCTGCCATGTGGCTGTTGGCAAACCTTTCCAGGGAGTACACATGGGTTGTTACCAAGATTAACTCGAGAACATTTTTGCCCACTAAAAAATACAAAGCCAATTGGACTGCTCACCTTTTAAGTTGTTCACAATTAGTAGAACAGTTGTGAAACAACATTAACATTTTCAGAGAAAACAGTATTGTCCAACATTTTCTTCTCCCTAGAACACGTTTGTGTTCTCAGTTAGTGTCTCAGTTAGTGTCTTAGTGCATAATCCGGACTTTACTGGACCCTGTAGTTTCATGCTCAAATTTCTGTTCTTCTTCTTCTTTCAACTGGTTTTTCACTCACATAAAAACATTGATACTAGGGCTGAGCCCCGGTGGCGTAGTGGTTGTGCGCGGGACTGCGGCCCACTGGGACGGAGGTTCAATTCCAGCAGTGGGGCTGGACCTCCTACTCCCACCACCGGAGAGCAGTGATGCCCCCCCCCCAAATAAATAAATAAAAATCTCTCTCTAAAAAAAAAAAACAAAAAAAAAAACAAAAAAAACATTGATACTTAAGTCTGGTTCACATAGAGTTAAGACCTAACTTTGCTGAAAACCATTCTATTGCCTAGAATTATCTGACTTCTGGAACAGTTTTTTTCTCCGATCTTTTTCTGAGCAACATTCTCATGGTTTCCCTAATGCTGATATTACATTCACATTCTGTGGTAGTTACATACCATATATACTGGAGTATAAGGTGACCCGGATATCAGCCAAGGCACCTAACTTTACCACAAAAACTGTATAAAAATGTGCTGAAAAACTCAGTTTAGACACGAATATATACAGTAATCTGGTGAAACTATTAAGAGTGAAGGAGTGGAGTTTATTTAGCCTATCCACCAGGTTGCTAGCTGCTTGATGGCTTCATTTGGCGGCACTATTTTGATAAATAGCTCCCTGGAGGCAGGACACACTGTCCACTTCGTCTTCCTGCTGACAAGATACATGGAGCCATTCTATAGCCCTGGGGCTGGAGGAGCCCCGTGGAGACCCCTGCCAGCACTGAGGTGCTTACATCATCCCTGGATCTACAAGACTGTCTACCCACTGGCCTTTGATCTTCCTGCATTTGGTGTCATTGCGTGTGTTTCTTGAATCTGAAGAGAACTTTATAGGTAGTATCACACATATGGGCTAATATCGGCTTTAGGGACTTGATCTAGATTGGGCTGGGATATGTTCTCAATATTCAACTGCTCTTGTATATAATAAAGCTCTTTCTTATACACACGAGTGTCTATGGAGTTGTTTCTCTAGTTAACCCAGACTAACACACTTCCAATCAAACCTTCTGTTCTATTTAGCTTATAATCAAGTCCCAAATCCAGTTGTATCTTCTACATGAAACACTGCAAAGTCCAAGGGGCAGACAGGCTGCCTGGTTGTGTCCTCTCAAGTCTCTTGGTCTCTCTCAGCCATGGTTTCCTTATCTGTGGAACAATGATCACATGACATCTATCCCCACCACCAGCAGGGGATAATGAAATGAGACAGTGTTGAGAACACTTTTCTGTCATACCTTCCTACCCTTGCATCTCCTCTTTCACGGTTTTATCTCAGAATCTTAACCTTCTTTTATTTTTGTAATGTCTGGGGTCCACAGCCTAATCTAAAATACTGAAATGTTGTTTAGTGAGAAACATTGACATGTTGTTGGCTTAGGATCTTTGAAAAGCATTCTGTAAATATAAGTAGAATTTAAAGAGCAAGAACATATGCTGGAGGTGCATTTTCTTCGTAATTTCCAAATATGATAATTTCAACATTATTGTATTAATTATTAAACAGCTGGATAAACATTAATGGTTTTTAAAAATTCTTATTGTAAAATTAGAATGCCCTTCAACTCCACTTCCAATTCACCATGGCATACTTATCAGTCTGCTTTTATGCCTCACTCCACTCCCAGGACTCCACTACAACCACAGTTTCCTTATTAACAACAAAACCAAAAAAGCTAATGTTCTCAAGACAAGAGAAAACTGGAAGAGAGATATAGACGGATGAGCAAATCAAACAAGTTCTGAACATGGATGGGGACGGCAAAGCAGAGGAGACTGCACCCTGGGGTGCTGGCAGACATGGGTTTCATAAGGGAGTCAGCTGACTGCAGGATCTGGTGGCCCCAAGCACAACAGAAAGTGGCAATGAGGCACCAGCCTAAAAACAGGAGGATGGATGTGTATAGAATACTGTATACAATACTCTTTGGCCAAGGACTTCATTCCTAAGATGCCGGACACTTTGCCAGGCAAGAAAACAAAGACTCATTCTCTGAATAAAAATTAACCAGGGAAGGCTCAAAACTTGGAGGTGATATGCTAACCAGGGGTAAGGGAGATTATGAATGCTGAATGGCTGTCCTCCCAGGATCCTACCCTATAACCTGGAGGCTGGAAGCTTGGTGTATGCCTTCTGCACTCAACTTGGGCAGTAAATCAGAAGATTCTCTCTAGAGGAACTTGTACCAAAGAAAGGCCTGTACACCTTAACAAGGGGGATCCTTCAGCAACCAGTCAGGTCTCTGTGAGTTACCTTCAGTCATTCCCACCACGTGACAAACTCTGCCCAGAATATCCATGCCATCACCCTTTCAGTACTTCATAGAGCCAAACATCACCCCAGGGTGGACAGACTCTAAGTCAAGCAAACAGCATAAGAAATGCAGAGAAAGGGTGTAAACAAAAAAAAAAACGGGGGGGGACATATCAAATGGGATTCCTTAACTAAGATAATTAAGAATCTAAAAGGCAAGAAGAGGGTGATATAAAAAGGGCAGCACTGGAGGATGAAATGGGGGCCCAGAAATGCACAATCTGGTAACAGAAATTAGTCATTCTAGAGGAAGACTGGAAGCAATCGGAAAGTGGAGCAGAAAGGCAGAGATGAAAAAGAGAAGAAAAAATGGAGCATTTAAAGAGTGTCAAACTAAGAAATCACCAACAAAATAACGAAAAGAAAATCTCCTAGGTCTCAACACTGATTTAAAGGCCCTCGGTGTGTTGAGCCTAATGAATGGAAGGCGGTCCCCTATAATAGTCCCCTATAGGACTTGGCGGGGGGAGGGGGGCGATGGAATTTCCTACTTCCATAAAGCGTTTAGTCTCAGAAACCCATAGGGGAAGTTACAGCCTATCCTAGAGAACCATGAGGAGTTGGAATTGACTCAATGGCATGAGAGTGAGACCTGGCCTATCACCAATTGTCTGCAGTTTGTCATATGGTGGAGGTCTGCATGGTGTTGTGATGCTGGAAATGATGCCACGGTATTTCAGATACCAATTGGGTCTCCCAAGGTCAACAGGTTTCAGCAGAGCTTCCAGAGGAATAGACCATGAAGAAGACACAAGACTGACCCCTTCCAAGGGAATAGCCACTGCAAAACTTATGAATAAGAGAACACTGTCAGATGTAGGATCAGAAGATGAGCCCGGAAGGTTGGAAACACTCCAACGATAACTGAGGAAGAGCTGTCTCTGCAAAACAGAATTGACCTTAGTGATGTGGATGGAGTAAAGCTTTCGGGACTCTCATTTGTTGTTCGGGCACAAGTCACAATGAGAAGGGTTGGCTGCAGACATCCATTAATAATCAGAGCATGGAACATCTAAAGGATGGACCTATATAAATTGGAAGTTGTCAAAAGTAAAATGGAATGCATAAAGATTGAGGTCCTAGGTGTTACGAGCTGAAATGGACTAGTCTTGGCCATTTTTAATTGGACAGTCAGAAGGTTTGCTGTGCTATGAATGACAAATTCAAGAGGAGAGGAATGATTGGGAAGACCTGGTGGTGTGGTGATTAGCGTGCTCAGCTGATACTTGAAAGGTTGGAAATTTAAATCACCAAGCAGCTCCACAGAAGAGAGCCTGTGAATGTGCTAACTTGAATACGTGATTTGCAGATATAATTCTAGATGAGGCTGAAAGATGAGAGTTGTGGTATGTTGTAAAGAGAATGGTATCTAGGATGGGAAGGTGAGGTGAAGGGAAGTTACTAGATATGATTCTAGCCAAGGTCTTTGCAAATCCCATCCCAAGGGTTTGGGTGGGAACATGCAAATACAGTATCGAGAACTCTGAAACGGGGGTTGGTCAGTTTTATCATTCTGTGGGTATGAGAGTGAGCCACTTCAGAACCAAAAACTGAGAGTCCCATGACTATCAAAGAAGAAACACCGGTAGAACACATGTGAGATCCCTGCCTGAATCGGTGGCGGCAGAGAGACACCAGAGGCTGCAGCAGTCAGACCGTGAAACAGAGCAAGGAAGCCCTGCAGATCATGAGACAGGGCAGTGGGCTTCCCAATCCCCAGAACAAGTAAAGCCAAGTAAGAGTGTGACTTGTTGAGTTGGCTGCCTTTGGAACACTTACCAGCACTAAAGAAACTTTGTAACCCTTGCTGGAGCAAGGCCAAGGGACCATGTAGTTGAGAGGCTGGGGTCACTTACTGGCACCACTGGAAGACACATGTGGACAACAGGCTTTTAGCCTTAATGTTTTCTGATCCTGGCTTGATGTAACCTGTTAACTTTGATAATAAACTCCCTTAAACCTCAGTATTGTCTGTGAGTTCTGCACTGTGGCCACTCCAATGGATTATCATACCCAGCCAAGAAGCACCATGTCATGGAACAGATGGCTGGAGTCAGAATAGAATTAAGGAGGCTGGAGGGTGGGTACATGTCTGCCCTCTGCGTCACAGTAATCATCCTTGGGCAGATGAGGGGTTGGGCTCTCCTTCCCCCTTGTGTAACTGGAGGAGGTCTGACATGGCCCCAGGCCATATTCTCAAAAAGTCAAATTATTTTCCAATGACTAAGGCTTATGAGAATACAATTGCTCAGTAGCATTAAAGGACAGAGAGAAAGTCATAATGGCAAGAAGTTCACTGGACAGATCCAGGTTCCTTAACCTTTCTGCACTCTTGGCATTGTAGTCTGGGTCACACTTGCTTATGGGAACTGTTCGATAAGCTATTTGGCAGCATCCCTAGCTTCTGTCTACTTGACGATGATGATAAGAATTGGCCTATGAATCTCACACCAGAAGTTTAAACCTACCAACTGTTCCAAGGGAGAAAGATGAGGCTATCCATTTTTGTAAAGATTTATTCTCAGAGCTGCTATGGAGTGGTTCTAGTCTGTCCTATGGGCTATGAGTCAGAATTGACTCAGTGACACATAAACTGTGACACATAAACACACCTCCAAGTACTGCCAACACTGGCCCTACCTTAGATCACTGGAATAGGTGATTAATAGAAAGTAAAACTTAAATGATGTCTTAAGATGAGCTTTTAAAACCCCAGCTGCTATTCTTTCTGGTAGCCCGGTATCATCTGGTTTCTTTACCACAGTTTGCTAAAGTACTCTTCTCTTCAGTGATCTCTTCATGCGGGCTAGTATTGAGAAGGGCCATGCCGTAAAAATGAAATTGTTCTTGGGTTTGGCCTACCAGTAAGTGTAAGCCTCAATTTCATTCATGTATTCAATGGGGTTCACATGTGTCTTTGGTTGATGATCACTATCATTGGGGGGGGCATCACTGCCCTCTGGTGGTAGTGGGAGGCCCAGCCTTGCTCCGGGAGAGCTGCTACTGGAATTGAACCACCAACCCAGTGGGCCGCAGTCCCACACTCAACCACTACGCCACCGGGGCTCAGCCCAATCATTATCATTTTATAATAGATCACATTATAAATCATCCTCTTAGGCCATGAGGGAATTCTATTGAAAGTACCATTAATTTAATCAATGATAGAAAAGTTAAAACACCAAAAATCTCAGTGAGGCATCAACTAAGTCCACCTGGAAGAAATGAACTAGCCCATGTAACTCAAGGATTACATACAATAAAATCCAAAACCACAGAAAGGAAAGGTAGCAGAGGTTCAGTTCCGAACACCCCGTGTGCACAGGCTGTGGATGACGGTGGAAGACCCAAATCCATTTGCAAGATCCCCACCTGGATGAAGCTGCCAGCGAGTTCCCTCTCACCAAAGACAAGAATGGGGAGAGCTTTGCTTTTAGACAGGGATTATGGCAGATAAGTAGATTAAAATTTGACACCTTATCATTTTATCTCCTTTTTGACTCATTTTAAAGTTGTTCCGTCTTTACATTTTTCTACTTACTTTTACACTGAAGTATTTCTCCATTCTGTTTTTGCCACTGTTGTTGCTTTTGTTTTTTGTTCTTATTTTGAATGCTTTTCAGTATAGGAAATCCAGGATAGGGAAATCTATACAGACAGTGACTAGCTGGATTAAGAATTGCCGAGGGCAGTGTTGCTCAACCTTCCCAATGCTGGGGTCCTTGAGTACAGGTCCTCATTTTGTGGTGCAGTGACCCCAGCCAGAAAATTATTTTCATTGCTGCTTCATAACTATTATTTTGCTACTGTTATGAATCAGATGACCTCTGTGAAGGGTCCTTCAACCCCCAAAGAGGTGGAGACCCACAGGCTGAGAACTGCTGGTGTAGGGGCGTGACAGGGGAGACTGGGAGAAAATAGAGAGCCATCAAAGAGCACAAGAAGAAAATGATCTGAAATTGATTGTGGTGATACTTTCACAACTCTGCTTGATAAAATCGAATCGTTTAACTTTCTGATGCGTGAGTTGTAAGGCAATAAAACTGTTGTGAACATTTAAACGAGGTCAGAGAGCTGGTTGAGGCCCTGGCATATAAGTAGTCTTAGATCCATGGACAGCTAAGACCACAATGTTGTTAGTCAATCAGCAAGTGAATGGAAAAAGTAAAAAGTGTAGGACCTTAGAATTCTAAGTCCCTACTACAAAAAAAAGACCTGCTGATGAATGAAGCGATTCCAAACCATAACTGCATTCACGCCTCCAAACACCCACTCTAAATGGAAATAGAAAGTTACCTGACAACATTATTCAAATTTTCATACTTCGCTTATGCCTGTCTCTCCCTGGATGAATTTTCTGTCAGCCAGCTGTCAGTTCCTACTGGAGAAAATCAAAGCTATTCAAAGTTACATAAATACCAATAATTTGTTTATGATGCCCTTACATCTTCCCCATTTTAATTCCTTGGTAAGAAATCCCTACAGTGTCTGTCCAGGTAATCATATTTCACTGATTATGAGTTTGTAAGGATGAAACTTGGTGGTGCAGTGGTTACAGTGCTCAGCTGCCATCTAAAAGTTACTTGGTGAGGGGAAGGGGGGGGGGAGGGGGAAGATGTGGTCACTTTAAAGATGTTTTCAGCCTCGGAAACCCTGAGGTAGTTCCAAACTGTCCTCCAAGGTCCCTGGGAGTCCGAATCAATTCAGCGATAGTGGATGAAGGGTGTCTGGAGTGGATCCTGCAGACAGCAACCCTGGGTGAGTGTATTTGCAGAGCTGAGCCCATCTGGGAAAGAACGCTGGGGTTGGGAGGGCCTTTGTCCTCACCTGGCCCAGCCTCCATTTTATGCAGACCAGGAAAGACAGGCGAATTCCTCCAAAAGTCAGTCTGACTCCATGCTTGTCAGGACATAATCAGATATTTCGGTGTTCCTCTTCTCCTCTTTTTAAATTCACTACTGCCCATGCAGTCGGGCTCTGCTGCGGAAGGCTGGTTTGTGTGGCATCTAAAACGGCAGTGCTGAGTGGGCCGAGATACCTTGGCCTCTCCTGTGGCCTTGGCTCCCATAACACCCCACTCGAGCTTTCTTTTCATTCAAAGATAAAAATGGGTTCCTTTGGGACCTATCTCCAAAGAGGTCCCATGTTCCCTCTCCTAAACACATGACTATGGTGGCGTAGAGAGGAGAGGGCTACACATTTCAGCCAAACACCCTCTATTAAGCTGATTCTGACGCATAGTGGCCTTACAGGGCAGGGTAAAACTGCCCCTATGGGATCCCAAGACTTCAAAGCTTTACAGAAACGGATAGCCTTATCTGAGGAGAGACAGGTGGGTTCGAACCACGGTCCTTCTGGCTAGCAACTCAATACCGAGTCCACAATGCCACCAGGGCGCCGTACGTTAACGAATGGACTTGAAGCACCAAATTCAGGCCCTGACCCTTCCTTCCGGTGTCAGTCCCCTCTGCTGCCCCACACATGAGTCACCAAGGGCTTAGAGGAGGCTGTGGGGCAAAGGTCTTTGCAGAGACCTGGATTCTGTGGCTTTCTAAGCCACACACATTTGGGAAGTCACTCTCCTTGGCCTCAGCTTCCGGTTCCTAGTCTCGGACCGGTTATAGTACCTACTAAAACAGCCTGAGTGCAGGGACAGCCAGAGCTAGTTATATAACGCTCTTGCCTCTTATGAATTCAAGAAAGGTTAGTTTCTAAACATGCATCACCAAATACACAACGGTGTGGATCCCTCTGGTCTGGTAACTAACCCGCTAACTCATTCACTGCGATGGAATCCATACTGACTCAGAGCCAGCCCCTGGGGGTTCTGAGAGGGCAACTATTTAGAGGAGTAGAAAGCGACCCCAAGCCCGACGCTAACTACTACACCACCAGAGCTCCAGGGTCTGAAAGGGGAGACCAAGGCTCCTACACGGATGGGTTCTCCTCTCCATCCTTTGTGAGCCTAAGAATCACAGAGGGAGTTTGTTCAAGTGAGAATCCGAGCTCTGCTTGCAGGTACTCAACAAGGGCTTGGGCTTGCTTTCCTCTGCGTGCCCCGAGAAAATCCATGGCAAACTCAATGGTAACTCTACAGTCCTGGCCCAAAGCTCTTCCTCCTCACTCGCCACCCCTGCCTCAGACTCCATCACTGCCTGCAGGGATCTGACCCTTCCCTGCAGCAGCTAGGACAGAGATGACAGCCACATCAAGACAGGGGTAGCGGAGAGGACACCATGTTAAAAGACAATCTTGATTTGCAATGGGCCAATGTGCCATGGACCAGGCTTCCTGTCCTCTCCTCCTCAGACAGGCAGGTCTGCAAAAAAAACCAAAACAAAAACCGAGTCCTAGTGGGCGGTCCAAGGCCAGTATGCCTGCCCGACAGTGAGTATCGACCCCACACTGCCACGGGAGCAAGGCCAGGACAAAGGATGCACCCAAGACTGTCCCTGCAATGACTTGCCAAGAAAAGTATTCTTCCCTGGCGCCGGCTCCTAGGAGATATCCAGAAACTGCCTGCCTGCGGGGTGGAGTAGCTGGCAACGTTTGCCGTTATCCACATCTATCCAAAACAGTCGGGCTGCTTTCTCCCGGTGGCTTCGGCTCTCCCCCAGGCCCCGGAGGAGGCTTTGATGGGGGGGCATCCACACCCCCACGCCTCCCAGCAGACCCCCTCGTCTCAACACTCACAAACACACCAACCAGACCGCCAAGTACCAGAGAGCCGAGAGGTGCTGGGTTTCCAAGCTGGAGAGGATGCTGGCAGCGTCTCCGCGGTCTCTGCCGGCTCTGCCAACCGTTTTTCCCGAGAACAGGAGGGAGCGAGCTCGAGGTGCTGTCGGAGAAGGGCATAGGAAGGTGACTGGGGCGACAGTGCCCGGGCACTGATGGGGGCGGGGTGCGCGTTTCCTCGCCTACTGTCTCAGCCAGGGCAGGCAGCGGGCGGACCAGGTGATCGCCATTCCTGACGGGGGCTTATGCCTCGAGCCGCTACGGAGCGGGGCGCGGGCTGGGCGCCGGCTGCCCCCCTGCCGCTGCCCGCGAAACACGGGAGCGTCAGGGGCCCCCGGGTGCACAGACGCTCCACCGTAAGGGGGCCCGGGATCCCGGCGCCCAGGCTGTGCGTGCCCGGGAGGCTCCGGGCGAGGGTCCCTGGCAGGCAGACCCTGTGGGTCGCCCAGCTCTGTAGCCCCCGCCTGCCAACGCGCCGCAGCCCCCGGCTCACCGCTCCGATCGCGCGAGCGGCGGGCGGCACCGTGGGAGACGCGCCCCCCTCGGACCCTCGGACCCGCGCGCGCCTGTGGCCGAGCACGCGCCGCTCCCGCAGCGGCGCCGACCGGCTCCCGCGAGGCCCCGGGCTCGCGATCCTCCCCGATCTCCCCCCCGCCCTGCACCCCCCGCGCCCCTGCTCACCCGGCCCGCCCGCGCTCCGAGCCGGTGTCGCCGCCAAGCCGGAGCCCAGACAGGGCGGCGAGGACTGCGGAGGCGCGGGCATGGGCTGGGATGGCGCGCCCCGGGATGGCGGGGCTCGGGCTTGGCGAGGCCGCTGGCGCCCGGGCGCTCCCGGTGGGCGGAGGGCGCTCCCCGGTGCCCGGCAGCGCGGTGGCGGGGCGCGCGAAGGGCGGGAGCCCACGGGTCTGAGCGCCCCGGGGACGCACGAAGGCCGGGCGGCCGCGGGGCTCCAGGCTGCGCTCTCGGGTGCCTCCTCCGCGCCGCCGCCGCCGCGGAAACCAAAGTTTCTCCAAGTGGCGCCGGCAGGGACGGCGTCGCTCACTGACCTGGGACGCGCCGTCGAGTGGTCGCCGGAGCCTCTCGGGCTCTCTTGGGTCCTGGGCCGCGGTAGCCGCAGGCGCTGTGCGCTTCGGCAAGTCCCAGATGCCGGCCCTGGGCGCCGGACAGCGGCGGGCAGAGGGCGCCGAGCCGAGCGGAACCGAGCCGCGGGCCGGAGGAGCAGGGACCGACCTGGGGGCGCGCACCTCGCCAGACGCTCCGGCGGCGCGGCGCTTCCGTTGGGAGTGACGCGCTTGCTGGGAGCTGCGCGGCAGGTGGGGTGGCGTTGTCTGCTGGGGCCCTAGGGGTCAAACTCGGGTCCCTAAAGCGCCGCCTTCTGTCCCCTCATACCCACCCTTCCTGTGCAACTCCAGCTACTGAGCTGTGGACCCGGGACTTGGCCCAGAGGAGGGACTGCTGCGCCTTCCCAGAGTTTCCTACTGCAGAGACAGAGACAGTCGCCTCTATCCAAATCTGACCTCCTTCCCCACAGCTTCGGGTCTCCAAGAGTTCCCTTCTCCACCCTACTACCGTCTCCCCTTTAAAAGAAAAAAAAAAAAATCCAGAGCCTCCTATCAGATTGTTGTATAAATGGAGAAAATAGTTCTTGTCTTTGTACCGGTTTGTAACTTTATTACACTGTTACTGAAACCACTAATCCATTAGCACTGTGCTACAGTGCTTAGGCACTGTACAGTGGTTAGGCATTGTGTTGCTAATCTCAAGGTCAGCGGTTCAAAACCACCAGCTGGCCTGTGGAAGAAAGAGGACACTTTCTATTCCCTTAGAGAGTTAGTGTTGGAAACCAGCACAGGAAATTCGGTCCTGGCCTCTAAGATCGCTATGCGTTGGATAGACCCGGTTGGCACAGTGCATTCATTATCTGTTAACAGCCAGGTCCATTTGAATGCATGGGTTGCTCCATGGAAGAAAGGTGAGACTTACTCCTCCTATAAAGATTTACAGTCTTGGACACCCCAAAGGAGCAACTCTTCACTGTCCTATAGGCTTGCTTTGAATCAGAATCTACTCAGTGGTAGGGTATTTAATTTTTGGTCTAATCCTTTAACAAAATCCCACAAGAACACATGTCATGGGTTATTCTCCACTGAGAATGAAGTAGAGTAGAAGCGGTAATTTTAGTTCTTTTCATTTATCATTGGGAAAGAGGGCCATAATCATTATTCCTTTATGTTGGGTCCCATAATGAGAGCCAGAATTGTTTTGAAATATTGAGTTCAGGAAAGAAAGATTTATTTATGCTAAATTAAGAGTGATGAAACAGCTCACGATGTGGATGGATCTGAAAACCATTATATTGACCGAAACCAGTCAATCACAAAAGAACAAATATTGTATGAGTCGATTATTACTATAAGGATAAACACCAAATCATGGAATCTTCTAAACTAGTCTCTCAAACAATGAGGTGGAGAGTCTGCCAAGAGTCCATGAACCTCCTTTATTTATCTTAAAAACCACTGTGACAGAGAAGGCCTCACCTCCACTGTGATCAGTTTTTCAAGAGGTGGGAGACTGACAAGACCAAGCAGTGACGGCCATATGAAACATTGTTCTTCAGTCAACCCCAGAAATAGGCACCTAGAAAAGTGGTTGATACCACTTATTGGAAATTCAAGTCAAGAAGTTGCGGTGGGGTGAAGGGCCAGGTCTGAGAGAAAGGGATTACATTTCTGCTGGTGGGCAAACTTGGTGGGGCTACCTGCCACTACTGATATAGACACCAATGGGAGAATATACCCAGAATTATGTTTCAAATTGGACACATTTGACCTTGTTTCTGTCTAGACCTCGATGACCCAGGCTGAGTGCTATCAACTACTGAGACTTTAGAGTCCTTTCAAGCCACACATTCTTCATAGGTAAAGTGGTCAGATTTTAAGCAGGATATCATTGACCGAGGGTGGGAGGGGGGTGGTTCTTGATTTAAAACATTTGGTCTATATGGAGCAACAAAAATTTTCATAGAATGCAAAAATAGTATTGAAATATATTTATTTTAATTTAAACACTGCGGGACGTTGCTAAATTGTTAAAAAGCGGGATGTCCTTATTCATAGGTCACACCAGAAGGATCCAACTTGGAAATCTCACTAACTGAACTGAGCTTTAACTTAAACTTACCCAGAGCAGATTTAGGGAACTGACATGCTCCCTTGGACTCAAGGTTGAAATGCCCGAGTGTGAGAGAAGCAGATGACTGGAATCCCAAGGTTATAGAATTGACGGCTCTTGGACTCTGGTTTGGAGGCTTGGAGGCTGTCCAATGAATGGTGGTCTCTGACTTCCATATGCTTACTATTTTAACCCCCTTGCTTTTATATGACATGTGTTAGTCTGGCAAGCATACGTTTGCTTTTGTGATTGAGTGTCCTGAAAGTTTTGACCTATCCCCAACCCTCCTTTTTCCTGTAAATAGTGTCCAGGCACTTAAGCTGCACATGGCAATAATGCATGTATTGTGACTTGGAAAGTGTATATAGATGTATAATTTCCTTTTGTTAATAGGGTCTTAAATTATATAAACTCAAAAACCAAATTCACTGCCATTGAGTCAATAAGGATGGACAGGAACCCTTTAAGACAGGGTAAAACTGCTCCCTGATTTTTCAAGATTGTTTAACTCTCTACAGCACTGGTTCTCAGCCTTCTTAATGCTGCCACTCTTTAATACAGTTCCTCATGTTGTGGTGACCTCCCCCCCCCCCACACACACCGTAAAATTATTTTCGTTGCTACTTCATAACTGTAATTTTGCTACTGTTATGAATCAGGAGACCCCTGTGAAAAATTGTTCCATCCCCTAAGAGGTCGCAACCCACAGGTTGAGAACATTGCTCTACAGGAATAGAAAGCCCTAGCTTTCTCCCAAAGCACTGCTGGTGGTTTTGAAGTGCTGACCTTATGGAACATACCACTGGCTAAATGAATGATAGTATTCAATAGAATTACCCCATTCTTCCCCTGAGATGATTTATGGTGTTCTCTATTATAAAATTATAACGATGTTTTTAAAATGAACCAAGAATTACATATATGAATGGTGGGCTTATAACTAATCTTAGTTTGAATCTAAGAACAACTAGTTCTTATGATATGAGCCTACTCAATATTTGCCATTATAAAGAGATCACTGAAAATTTCGGTGTTTTTTTTGTTTGTTTGGTTTCGTTTTTTTTGCCCTCGGGTGGTTGTGGGAGCTACCCAGCGCTGTTCCTGAGAGCCGCCACTGGATTTGAACCGCCAAACCCGTGGGCCGCAGTCCTGCACTCAACCACTTACGCCACTGGGGCTCAACCCAAAAATTTGGGTGTTACAACAAAGTGTAGTGAAGAAATCAGATGGTGCCTGTGTGATCCAAGGATGATAACTAATAAAATCCAAATCAGGAAGAGAGAATGGTATCAGCTTAAAATTTGAACACCTGGTTTACAGAACGTTATGGATGATGACTGAAAACCCCAAATCCATGTGGGGATCCCATATGAATTAAGCCTCCAGCAAATCCCCTCTCACCATAGTCCGGGGAAGTGAATAATCTAGTATAGGCTTTGCAACATCAATTATGGCAGCTGTCCAAAACTCCAGATGTAGTTAGGTTAAAATGTAACAGCTTAATAGTTGATTGTCACTTTGGCCTATAACAAAGTTGTTTCAGTTTAAAGTATTTTATGCTTTCTTTTCTCAACAATCATTCTAATGGGGCTTCTTAAAGATCCTATTACAATCTGCTTTTTTTTATTGAGTCCTTCCTCTGTCTTATTTTGCTCCTGTTGTTTCTTTTTCTTTTTTTTTTTGTATGACTTTCTGTATATAAAATTGCCGATAGGCAAATCTATAGTGACAATACTTGGATTGATAATTTCTGAGGGGGCATGGCAGGAGAGGTTGGGAGAAAATGGAAAGCTAACAACAAGTACAAGACTGAAGGAAATGTTCCAAAACTGAATGTGGTGATGATTGTACAACTCTTCTTAATATAAACTATTGAACTATATGATGTGAATTATATGTCAATAAAACTTTTTAAAAGTCATAGCAAGTCAATTAGCAATCCTTTGCTAATTCTGAAAGACTTTAGGGGACAGTGTGGGACTGCATGATAAGTAAAGTAAACAAGTGCTTACTTGTGCTCACTCACTATTTTGTATTGAGAAATTTCATTTCTTTTATTTTTACCACAAAAAAGAAGGTTCTGCTTCTAAGTGGCATGGCATCTGTCTCTCACTCAGCCCCACAGCATATTTCTCTAGAATCAAAACCTCTTAAAATTTATAATCCTCCCCCCCCCAAAAAAAAAAATTTATAATCCCCAGCAGGGACAGCAAGATAAATGTTGACTTATTTGTGTTTACTTAATCTGATCCTTGCCTTTTTCTGGTTGGGAATTTCTGGTGACCTTCTGTATTTCTTCTTTTGTTACAGGTCTGTTCAGGTTTTCTAGATCTGTCTGTGTTAATTTGGGCACTTGGTGTATTTCTAAGTATCCATTTCTTCTAGCTTATCAAACTTGCTGCACTATAGTCTTTCGTAGTCGTGTGTTGCTATTCTTTTTAATTTCATTCGGATCTGTTGTGATGTCACCCTTTTCATCTAGATATTTGCATGTTCTCTTTCTTTTTCTTTGTTAAGTTGGCCAACGATTTGCCAGTTTTGTGAGTCATTTTAAAGAACCAACTTCTTGTCTTGTTTATTTTTTCCCAGTGTTTTTCTGGTTTCCAGTTTATTTATTTCTGCTCCAATCTTTATTATCTATTTTCTTGTTTTGTTGGAGAATTTATGGTATTGTCCTTGTTCTAGTTGTTGGAAGGATTGTGATAAGATGTTGATTTTGAATTTCTCTTCTTTTTTCATGTGTGTTGATTGATATTTTGTTAAAGTTCTCTAGAGAAACAAAACCAGGACACTAGTAATTCTTTTTATATATTTATATAGATAGAAGGATATATAAGATAGGAAATAAAGTTAACTAATCTATAAAGCAGTACAATGGCTCAGTGCAATTCACTTGTGTGAGAACGCTAGTAGACTGGCAGTCCTTGGAGTCTTGAGGGCTGCTGAGTTGTCCTCTGTAGAGCAATGCAGGCTATCCAGCCACAAGCAGCAAACAGCAAAGCAGGTCACTAACAGTCAGCCAGATGACAGAGTCCGACAGTACCCAGCTCAAGAGATGTTCCAGGAGTGTGATGAAGCAAGGCTTGAAGGAATCTCAACTCACAGCAACACAGTCCACAATTAGATGTACCACTAGTAGTGTCGCTTGCAGATGGAGACTCAGGATGAACAAGGCAGCCAGCTGGACCAAAGATCCAAAAGCAAGGGGGCAAGGGCGGGGCTCGCTGAGCCTTTTCTATCTCCATGCTTCAATTGATCTCATGTGTTCATTGGCCATGTTGTCACAACAGACCTACCTATCATCTTTGGCCATGTTGGCACCACAAGCTTACCTACCACAGCTATGTTCACTTAATCTGTAGTGAACTGTTCCACATATGAATGTGTCCACTACAGAGTAGTAAGTAAGGCTTCTTCTTGTTGTTAGGTGCCATCTTGTTGATCACAACCCATGGAAACCCTGTGCACAATAGAATGAAGCACTGCCTGGCCCTGAACTGTCCTCACAATTGTTCTGTGTTTGAGCCCATTTTTGCAGCCACTATGTCAATCCATCTCCTTGAGAGTCTTCCTCCTTTCTTTCTTTCTTTCTTTTTTTTTTTTTTGCTGCCCTTCTACTTTACCAAACATGATGTTCTCCAGCGACTAGTGACAACCTGTCTAAAGTAGGTGAGGTGAAGTCTCACCATCTTTGTTTTCAAGAAGCACCGTGCTTTTACTTCTTCCAAACTTGTCTGTCCTTTTGACAATCCATGGTACTTTCAATATTCTTCACCAAAACTGTAATTCAAATGCATCGATTCTTCTTCAGTATTTCTAGTCAATGTCCAACTTTTTAAAAAATGGGTTTTTGTCAATGTCCAACTTTCATATGCATATAAGGCAATTGAAAGTACCATGGCTTGGATCAGACACACATTAGTCCTCAAAGTAAAATCATTGCTTCTCAACATTGGTTTTTTTTTTTTTTGGCATCACTGCTCTCAGTGGTGGGAGTAGAGACCCAGCCCCACTGCTGGAATTGAACCTACGTCCCAGTGGGCCGCAGTCCCACGCACAACCACTACGCCACCGGGGCTCAGCCCGCTTCTCAACATTGTAAAGAGGTCTTGTGCTCCACATTTACTTGATGCATTTTGATGTTTCATCTCTCGACTGCTGCTTTCATGAACATTGATTGTGGATCCAAGCACCCTGACTAGCTCATCTTCTCTCCACCACCCTTCTGTAAGAGGATGTCGCTTCACCTACAGATGGGCTTTAGGTCCCCAATCTGTACTCCCCCTCACTCACAATGATAGAATTTTTAGTTCTTTGATGCCTGATACCTGATCCCTATGACACCTCGTGTTCACACAGGCTGATGTGTTTCTTCCATGTAGGCATTATTGTTTCTGAGCTAGATGGCTATGTGTTTACCTTCAAGCTTTTAAGACCCCACATGCTATATCTTTTGATAGCTGGGCACCATCAGCGTTCTTCATCACATTTGCTTATGCACACATTTGCCTTCAGTGATCATATCAGGAAGGTGGGCACACAATGATATGATTTTTAGTTCTTTGATGTCTGATAACTGATCCTTTTGACACCTTGTGGTCACAAAGGCTGGTGTGCTTCTATATGGGCTTTGTTGCTTCTGAGGTAGATGGCTTCTTATTTGGAATTCTTTTCTTTTTTGAAGCCAGAAAAGTTATAATAATGTCTCAATTGTCAGAATGCCTATGGTGTTGCCCAAGAATGGAATATGTCATGGATTGCCAGAAGAATGAGAAAATCCATTTTAGAAGAAATACCACCAGAACATTCCTTAAAATTAAGAATGGGGAGACTTCAGCTGGCTTACTTTGGAGAAGTCATCAAGAAAGATCCATTACTAGCAAATTATATCACTGTTGGTAAACTAAAGGGTCAAAAAAAATGGAAACTCTATATGAAATGGGTTGACTTTGTAACCAAAGTAATGGACTGAAATACTGTAATGATTATGAAGATGACGCAGGACCAGGCAACATCCTGTTATCAATAAGGTGACTGCATCAATTCAAGGCGGTTAATAACATGAAGAAATAAGATTGCAAGATATCAGTCCTTACTACTTCTACCTCTGACAACAATAGTTCCTCAGCAAGCCCCCACCCCACCCTTCCATATTTCCAGAGCTATTGCTGTGAATTGGATGTATCACATGGGTATGTGGAATTCCAGTGCTGTGTGACTGGCTGTTCTGGAAAATAACCCCAGGATCTATAGGCCATATCAACCACGGTCATTGGCCTTGATTATTTACTGAGTGGAAATTGCAGGTGAGCAAAAATGAAAAAGAATTTTCAGAGGCAGTTTCTTTGAAAAACACAATAGGTTTTCCAGAGCAGCTGGGACAGAGAAGGGTATGATGAGCAATAACATTTGGCTTTCTGCAGAAAGTCTTGGTGGTACTTTTTGTTGGGCTTTGGGGTTGCTAACTGTAAGGTTGGTGGTTCAAAGCCATTAGGCGTTCTGTGGGAGAGAGATGGAAGCTGTCTGTTACTGCCATGGCTTCCTGTCCCAGAAAACCTAGAGAGCGGTTCTACTTATGTTGCTAGTCATTGGAATTTATTCAATGGCAGTAGTTTGGGTTTGGGTCCCTACCCCATAGCTCAATCTTCAAATATGGACAAAAATTTAAACATTCAGGATGTAAATATATTTTTCAAAGACTTTTTCATAAAAAATTAAAACACAATGAATTTAATTTTTCTTCGGATCTCTTTAGGACAAGAACAGTTGTAGAAAGGCATTAAACAGTAAGTTTTATCTCCTGCTTAGTGAAACAGCATGTTTTACTGCTTACATTAATAGTTTTCTGCCTGCTGGTTCCTTCTCATTTGTTTCTTAAAGTCTTCCTCTTTCTTCATAGTGCCCAAGTGTAATGGGGGCCTCCTCGAGCATTTTCTCGATGTCTTTTAAACCTTAAAAGGCATAACGCAGAGATGGACTGTTGATTCCAAGCTATTAGAGGATTCCTGATTGCATCTCTCAGGAAAGATTGTTTTTGTGTTCTGAGAATGAAAAAAGGTTTCTGCTATGCTAGAATGATCAGATATGAAAACATAGACTTCCATTTATGGAATCTACACTTAAAATCCACAAACTGTGAACTTTGATGGAACTGTCTTCTGCAGACTCCATCTGTCTCACACACTGCCAGCATGCGGAAAGAAGTGTTATAAAATATTAACCTTTGGAAGGTTATTAAGTAGAAATTAAATATAAACTTTATGTCCAACCTTTAGGCCACAATCCTTGAGTGGACTAGCTGTTCCTGGGCGGAGGATTTAGGACCCTTTAGCTCAGCATCGCAAAGCCCAAACCCACTGCCATCAAGTCAATTTGGACTCACAGAAAATTGCTCTTTGGGGAGTCCAGATTTTACGGGAGCATCTTTCTTCCTTGGAGCAGTTGGTGGGATTTGAACCATTAACCTTATTGTCAACAACCCAAGGCCTAACCCACCGCAACCACAGGACTTGTTAATGTTACCTACTTGTTATTTTAAAGAGGCTCTTCTTGGCTGACATTCTTAGAAGTCTAGATCTTTGCAACATATAGCTATCTGATTCTCTTCTTGTAGCTGGCTTAACAATGTAACTCTAGCAGCAGCAATGAAGTAAACTTACCCAGTGTCAGGACTGCTTTCTCAGAACCAAATGAGTACTACCAACTCTTGTGCCGATATGCAGAGGTTCAAGACTAAAACCATCACTCTGCCTTACAATAGGAAAGGTGGATTTAATTGGGATAGGGTTGGCATTGGCACTTGTCTAATATGGATTAAGAGACATATCAACAGTGGGAGGATTCTGTGTATGTGTTCGATGCCAGTGAACTGATTCAACCCATAGCAACCTTATGGACGACAAAGCTAGACCCCGCCTGCTTCTGTACCATCCTCACGGTTGTTCCTATATTTGAGCCCATTGTCGCAGCCATATCGTCAATCCATCTCCTTGAGGGCCCTCTTCATTTTCGCTGCTCCTCTACTTTATCAATCTTGATGTCCTTCTTCGAGGACTGCCTCCAGACAATATGTCCAAAGTATATAAGATGTGATCTCATCATCCTAACCTCTAGGGAGCACTCTGGACATATTTCTTCCAAAATGGATCGATGTGACCTATAGCAATCAACGGTACTTTCATAAGGCAAAATTTATGAAGGACAGACCTGTATGGATGCTCTTAGAGATTTTTAGTGTGATCAAAATCAAGATCCATACTTGAATCTCTATTTAGGGAACTTTGGTCTGAATTCTAGTGTCTTTTCTTTGAGGGGGGCTGGGGGTTGGAAATCACTGCCCTCTGGTGGGAGTGGGAGGCCTTGCAGCTGGAGAGCTCCTGCTGGATTTGAGCCACCAAGCCAGTGGGCCACAGTACCGCAATCAACCACTATGCCACCGGGGCTCAGCTCATTCTAGTGTCTTAATCAAATGTAGGACAGTGCTACTCTGTGCTTTAGGTTTCATATGAGTTGAGATCAACTCAATGGTCATGAGTCTCATTTTTTATTTTAATCAAGTGAGATTATACAAGAAGCTTTCAAAGAGTTTGTAAAGAAATAGGATGAGAAGATAAAGGAATTTTCCCACTAACTCTTTGAAGTACCCTTGTATGTTTTTGCACAGAACAAAGACATCTAAAACTGGTGCAGCTGGCTTCTCTTTTTCTGCTCAGCCATTTTGAGTTTGCGGTTTGGGGCTTGTGGCCGTCACCTAATCTAGTGTCAATTAGAGGATTAAGTGTGTAGGGGTGGAGCCTAGCCTGTCAATCTGGAGATAGCCAGTGAGATCTCTGTTTGGGCATAACCTTCTTCAGAGAATTCTGGGAAATGTGGTCATTCCTTCTTGGAAGTGGAGACACTGCCTGTCTTGGTTCACTTCCCTAGAGACTTTCTCCTGACAACACTCACTTGGAGAGTCTCTCCTGACAAGGTTACTTCCTGTGAGCCATCCCTGAGGAGAAGCCACATGGAGCTACCCTAGTGCTGTGAGCCGGACAAGCCACACGAATGCAACTAGACCTCTGAAGCCTGAGGAGCCACTTGGAGACCCCTATCAGCACTGAGATACTTACAGAGCCACAGATCCAAAGACCTTCTACCCATCTGGCTAGTGATCATCTTGCATTTGGTGCCATTGTATGTGCTTTGTGAGTCTGAAGAAGGCTATAAACTGACATCAGACATATGGGCTAGTATCAAACTTTTGGGCTTGGACTTGAGTGGGTGGGAATGCTTTCTTAATGTACCTTTTCTATAAAACTCTCTCATATACATATGCGTGTTTATGCATTTGTTTCTCTAGTCTACCTGGACTAACACAGGGCTGATGGTCACAAAATGGCTGCTTAACTTCCAGGCATTGTATACATATCACAGAGTTGATTAAGGGCCAAAATTACAAAAGATATATGCCAATTGGGTAGTTCCTGTGTTCCAACCTATACCGATATTCTGGCCTACCCCAGGATGTGTGTAGTTGATGCCATCTTGCCTTAAGCTGTCCTGTCGGTATCTTTCTACGTCAAGCTGTCCTGGTAATTTTCCAGCCTAAGTGAGTAGCCTTCATATAACTCCAGTTTCAGGATGCTATTGTAAAGCTCATTCCCAGATACCAAGTATGTACTCCCACTCTGTTCTAGGATCTTACAGTAGACTAATGCTTCTTTTAACTTCTGTAGTCAATTAGCTCATCTGAAAAACAGTGCCGTTGGAGTTTTGTACTTTGCCGCTTGAAAAACAGGGTAGGGTTTTTGTCTCAATCCTACCTTCCCTAACAGCTACTCATGACTTCAGGGTGTTAAGAGACACTATTTCTCCTGTAGTCATCAGCTTAATGAAGACTCCCAACTGAAATTCACGGCATTACAGTGGTCTTTAGTCTCTTGCAGTTTATAACATTTTGGAGATAGCCGCTGTGCTGCCCAGGAGATAGCCGCTGTGCTGCCTGTAACAGAGCCTCGGCCAGCCAGCTGCCCCAGATGAGAAACGGCTCCAGGGAAGATGCCATTTAAGATGTGCCAGGGCCTTGGAAAACTTCACTAAGTCTGGCCGCTGTCTAGGAGGCTGTGCTTGGAGTCTATCAGGTTCGTCTCAGGAGCAAAGTCTCTGTTTCTGTTCGTCAGACTTGTGGAGGGGATCAGACGTGGTCTTAACTTTCCCAGGCATGCACCTCACCAAGATGTCATGTGAGAAGTTTGGTTATCTGGTAAGTAGTTTAGGGTTTTTTTTGTTTTGTTTTGTTTTAATTTCTCTTTAGTAGTTTAGTTTATTTTCCCTAATGTTTTCGTGATGATTGTTTTTGCTTCTTCTCTTATTTTCTCTTGTCTGGCCTGCTTGTTTGAGTGGACCCCTTTTCAAAATCCTAGTTGATCTTTTTTTCATGTTTTCTGGATTATGCTCTTTTTAGTTCTCCACTGTCTGTAGCTTGCTCAATCATTGCCCCCTGGATGGGCTTGTCATTCATTTTAGCCAATACATTTGGTGTTTGTTATATTTCATTGTTTTGTCCCACCATAGGGGATCCAGACTGCTTGTATAATTGGGTAACTGACTTTTGTTTCGAAGGGACTCTCTCTGATTTCAGTCAACTAGAGGTCTCCTTGTTCAAGGTTTTCCTATTCTTCCTCCTTTAAGGAGAGCCAGGACTATGGGGAGAGCCTGTTCGAAAGGTAAACTGCCTTACAGTATATATTAGATACATTTAGAACAGAATTTGCTAATGGCTATGCAATTAAACTTAGCCCTAAAAAACTCCAGTCTCTTTGTGAATTAGAGTGGTCCACACTTAATGTTGGTTAGCCAACATGGGTAGCTATGGCTCCAAACTAGCTCAAGCAGTTCAGAATGGGGTAACAGGAAAAGCCTGGGCACCCCGACCAATTTCCTTATATTTGTGTGTATATAAGGTCCCCCAGACTCTTACCCCCTCTGTGACGAATTTTGTCAAACCATCTGGGTGCCATATTATGTTGGCAAATTACCCTTGACAACCTCTGTCAAAAGCTGAAGGTTTTCCTCAAACCCCTGGAGTTAATACTCAAAAACTACTCGTCCAGCACCCCCTGAACAATCTGATCATCCACCGCCTTATGTTAGGCCCGCACCATTATGTTGGCTGCCCACCTCCAGCTGCCCCCAGTGAGTCATCTGGTCCAGTTTTGTCTCCTCTCCACATCCTCGTGGAGCTCCTCCCACCCACCAAATCCTTGCCCCTGCGTGAAGCACCCCCAGGAATGGAGGATCCAAGGGACCAACCCGTTTTGCTTTCCATTCCTTTTCCCACTAGTGATTTGTAAAATTGAAAAAAAAAAAAAAACAGCACCCACCTTTTGCAGATGAACCCTGGGTACTTATTAGCTCATTAGCCTTTTGGGCTTAGTATTCCAAACCCTCTGTCCCACTTGGGATGATTGTCAGCAGCTGATTACAGTCCTTTTTACAGCAGAAGAAAGAGACTGCATTTGACAAGAGGCCCCAAAAGCTATTATGAGCCCCATGGGCAGGACAGCAGAGGAGAATAAGTATTGGCTTGAGGTCATATTTCCCCAGACCTGGCTCAATGGGACCCAAATACTTCTGAAGGCCTCTGGGCATTGGACATTTTTCTCTTATGGTTGGGGTTAGAGGGAGCTGTCAGGCAGCTCACTAATTTATCCAAAGTCAGTTCAGTCATTCAGGAACCTCAGGAGTCCTTAGCAGCCCTATTCGAAAAGACTATCGGATTTATACAGCACACACCCCTATCGACCCTGAGGCCCCTGAAAATAATAGGATTGTAAATTTAGCTTTTGTCACTCAGTCTGCTCGTGGTATTAGAAGAAAACTTCAAAAATTGAAGGGGTTTCAGAGAATGAATGTGTCCCAGCTACTAGAAGTAGCACACAAGGATTTTGATAATAGAGATAATCCCAAGGAGACCCAAGAGAAGTGCATGGCTAAACCAGTCATCATTGTGTTTCAAGAGATGGGAGTTTGTCCCAAAAGGCCCCCAAGAAATAATGAGTTTTATAGGCCCAAGACAACACTTTCCTGAAACAAGGCAGCTTTTAGGGAAAAAAAAATCAGTGTGCTTATTGTAAACAGGAAGGTCACTGGAAAAATGAAAGCCCAGAGACAACTAAAAAGGCACTTGCCCACAACGGTGCCCTGTCCTCAGTCTAGGGGAACGGGACGGATGGGACCAGGGATTTGTCAAACTTAGCCCCCCAGGAGCCCAGGGTCACTACACAAGTAGGGGGTGGGCTTGTCAGTTTCCTAGTAGACACAGGCGCCACTCATTCAATGCTAAATCAGCCACTGGGACTCATGTCTGCAAAATCTCTATTCAGAGAGCTACTGGGAGGACCTCCACATCATCTTGGACCACCGAAATGTCAGTCAACCTGAGAAATAACACCGTCACTCATTCCTTTATAGTTCTGTCTAAGTGTCTGTATCCTTTACTGGGCAAAGACCTCCGAAAGTTTCAGGTCACAATGATCTTTCGAAGGACCAATGCTGAACTACCCATACCTGAAGTGCCCACACGTATATTGTAACATATCTGTTATTGGAAACCTACACAACAGTTGGAAAACACCACAACCAACCTTCCTAGGGAGGAAGCTCAATATCTACATCACTTACAGGTCATGTTCCCTGCTCTCTGAGCCAAGATAAACCCACCCAGCTTGGCAAAGCATCACCCTCCAATTGTACAGCTGAGGACAACAGCAATGCCTATTCTGGTGGAGCACTATGCAATGATCCAGGAATCGCTCCACTCATCAGAAGACTTCTCAAAGGACGTATACTCACCAAATATATGTAACCTTGGAAACATCCCTTTACTCCCTGTTCTAAAGCCCAGAACTAAGTCCAGGACCTCAGAGAGGTTAATAAGCGGTAGAAGCTGTCCATCCCCCAGTGCCTAACCCATACAACTTCCTTCACCTTCTCTGCCAGACCCATCATTATTACATGGTTCTGGGTTTAAAAGACACTTTCGTTAGCATTCCTCTGACCCTTGTTAATCAACCTATGTTTGCCTTTGAATGGATTGACCCTGACGAGGGTAGCTGGGCAACTTACCTGGACATGGCTCCTACAGAGTTTCAAAAATCCCCCCACCCTGTCCCATGAAACCCTCAGTCAAGACCGGTCTGCTTTCCAGACCCAATGGCCCCAGTGCTCCCTTCTGCAGTGTAGAGATGACTTTCTTCTGGCATCCGGGGATGAATAGACTTGCAAAGAGGCCACAGAGACCCTCTTAGATACACTCCACACATGGGACGATGGGGTGCTCACCTAAGTTTCCTGCTGAGTTTACTAACTCGATCAAGAAGGGAAATGTACACTTCCCCAAGCCATATTGCTTCAGCGTTGCAAATTCCTACACCCCAAATAAAACATCAATATATTAGCATTTCTCAGTGCTATGGATATTGTGGATCCTTGGGTTTGCTGAAATGGCGAGACCCCTGTCTGCAGGGGGAAATGGACCCCTAAATTGTACAACTGCAGAGCAAGAGGCCTTTGGAAAACTAAAACAGGCCCTTTTGTCAGTCCCAGCCTTAACCCTACCAGACATCACTAAACCCTTTATCCTTTTCATTCCTGGCAAAAGGAGTCCTCACCCAGCTGCTAGAACCTTGGTAGAGGCAACCAAGGTTGCCTATTTATCAAAATGGCTAACTCCTGCATCCATATAGTGGCTGGCATGCCTGAGGATAATTACAGCCACTGCCTTGTCAGTAAAGGAAGCTGATAAATTATCACTGGGTCAAGAAAGAACTCTCATGGCCCCACATGCTGGAGAGACACTTGTCCACAAAGCACCAGACCAGTGGATTTCACATGCTTCCATCACCCAGTACCAGGCTTTTTTACTGGATGAGCCTCTGTGGTAGTTACATAATCTGTTGCCAATTTGAGAGGATTAAGATTGAAGAGGTGGGGTCCAGCCTGTCAATCAGGTCACAGTTTGAGGACATCATTGGAGGAACTCGGAAGGTAAATAGCTCATTGGAGGTGGTGCACACACTCACTTCCTAGGTGACAGTACTGTTGACAAGACACATGTAACTATACCAGCACCCTGGAGCTGAAGGAGCCACATGGAGACTCCTGCCAGCGCTTATATTCTTCTACTGCCACTGGATCCACAAGATTTTCTAGGACCTGTGCCCAAAGGTGCACACTCAGAGAACACTGGGAATTAGACTTCACTGAAATAAAAGCCCAACATCTGCATATAAATAATAGTTAGTTTACTTCTTTCTTTTCTTTTTTTCCCCATATCACTGCTTTGGTGGGAGTAGGAAGCCCAGCCTTGCTCCTAGAGAGCTGCTGCTGGATTTGAACCATCAACCCTGTGGGCTGCAGTCCTGCCACAACCACTGTGCCACCAGGAATCAACTTACTTGTTAGTTTTTACAGATACCTTTTCTGGAGGGTCGAGTCTTTCTCCACCTTTTATAAAACTGCTATTATAGTAAAAAGCTTTTACATCAGAGTATTTCTTGTTTTGGCCTTCCCCTGAATCTGGGCTCAGACAATGGATAGGCATTTGTGGCCCAAGTCTCACAGCGTGTATCCAGAGCACTCGGAATTGCCTAAAAGTTATACTTTACTTACAGGTTGCAGAACTCCAGGCAGGTCAAGAGGATGAACAGGACCCTAAAGGTGGCTCTCACTAAGTTTACCTTGAAAACTGGGCCAATCTTCTCCCATTCTCTCTCCTCTGCACCTGGCCAGTATTCACCTTACAAAAAAGAATTTCCTCGTATGAAATTATGTGTGGGAGGTCACCCCCATTGCTCCCCAATTGCCAAGCTGGTATTCATAACTATAATTTACTCAAGTCATTACAGGGCCTGAAGATGACCCAGCAGAAGCTGTACGTGTCTCTCCAGGATACAAGGCTCGTCTCTAGCAAATGGCACCTGTCCCCTGTGTCATCTCTTCCAACACGGAAATACAATGTTACCAAAGCACTTCTCCACACCAGGACCCACTCCTTACTGGAAAGGGCCATTTACTGGCATCCTCACCACTCTGGTGACAGTCAAAGTCAACACACTACCTGCCTGGTTATACCACTCTCACCTCAAATCTACTTCACCAGATGCTCAATGGAAGTCTCCACCTCCTCAGAAGATCCTCTAAGCCTTAAGACTGTCACGCTATCCTTGCTCCTAATTTGCTTAACATAGGTGTACAAATCCATGCAAATCCTCGCCCCCACCTGTACCCTACCCACTATCAGTAGGTTCTCATTTAAGGCTTATATGGTTCTTTCGTGGTCAATAGGGTCAACAACCTCCCTGAGCATACTACTTAATGTCACTAAAGAATATAAGCAGACCACCCTATCTCCTTACAGTTTGACTTCTGTACACTCTTAAGACCCCCAAACCCCCTTGTGTCTCTACAACCCAAACCTAGTCCCCTCCCAGTGCACCATCCCCTGGAGCTATCACCACAAGTTTGGGATTGGGCCCATTGAGGTGGAAAGAAAAATCTCCAGGAAAAGCATCTTTATGTGTGTCCCGGATCTACCAGCCAGGCTTCCCATAGCCACCTATCCTCATACTTGTGTCCAAGGTGGGGCTGCCAAACTGTTCACCATCACTGGTTACCTTAACCAGAATGACTACTTCATAACACTCACTGGGCTTCCCCCTCCACAAGATTGCAACGTGAGATCTTATATTCCTTTCAGCGTAACTATCAAGTGCCCTGACCATCAATGGGACCCTGGATGCACATGGGTTTAAGAGTAAACCTTGCTGGACCAGACCCAGAGGTGTTCTTTACCACTCAAAGAATGCACCCGCCATCCACTGGTCCTTAAGCCTTATTGCACATATCATAGCCCTAATACCACCTCCTCCATTTCCCAACACACGTCTCATGTAATCATCCTGACCTCACTATCCCCACCATTCTACCCTAACCCCCAAGCCTCCTACTTTAATGTCCTTTCTCTCTTCAACCCACCTCCTACTCAACCAATTGAACCTTCAATTAAGCAATAGTTGTTGGCCTTGCCTAATCCTTGATTAACCTTTAACACGGGACTGGCCCCCATTTTGTCACCCAGTATCACATCTGGATTGTTCTTTTAACATCCTTCATCTTCATAGTGCTCCCCTCTTACAGGGCTCAGAACTCTGTGAATGTTTCCCCCACATATACACCTGCGCAATCTCCTTATTCTATGTACTGTTGTAGTACTATAGTTATAACCTGTAACGAAAGAAATATCTTTGGCCATGCTCCAAGCACCTCATGGTTTGCCTGCACTTTCACACGCACTGGCTGTTTGTCCGCCTACCAATGGCTCTGTCCCCATGCAGGCTCTTCCCCAAGTCTCAATACATGATGAGACTCCAGATTCTTCTCTGATGTGTTGGAAGCGAGTACCCATGATAATCTCTCTTCTAGTAGGATTAGGAACAACTGGTTTCCCTGCCACCGGTGTCACAGCCCTTATTAAAAATGTTCTTAATTTTAGAGAGTTATCTCAGAATATAAGCGTAGACAGAAGTCACATGGATCAGCTTTCAGACGAAGGAGAATCGCTGGCTGCAGTGGCTGTACAATACCGTAAGGGACTGGATCTTTTGTTTTGAAAGCCAGGAGGGCTATGTGCAGCCTTAGGCTCGGAGGGCTGTTTTTATGCAAACAAAACTGGCATCATGGAAGAAAGTTTGCCTCTAGTCAGAAAGAATGTAGTAAAGTGTAAAGAAGAAGTTGAAGTGAGTGAGAGGTGGTACCAAAGATTGTTTGATGCACCCCTGAGGCCACAACTCTGTAAACCAACCTAGCTGGACCCTTGATTTACCCTCATGGTTGAGCCATGCATCCTTACCTGCCTCCTCTGTTTCATCTGCTTTCACATCAATTCTGTTAGGCTTATGGTTCTTCCCACTCAGTGGACCCTCTAGAAAGTCCTTCGAGAGATCCAGAAACCCCCCCTTTAACAGAAATCAATGATGTGATTCCCCCCTAAGACCAGTGGAAAATATCCCAATATTCTGGCCTACCCAGCCCCCAGAATCAGAGGTGATGCCATTACAGTCATGTCCCCTATAGCCCACTACCCTGTTGGTATCTTGCTCTGTCAAGCTTTCCAGGTAATGTCCTGACATTAAATTTGTAGCCCTCAGATAGCTCTCTACCTCCATCCAGTTCCAGGATGTCATTTTAAATTCCATGCCCAGACACTGTATATGTACCCCCACTCTGTTCCAGGATGTTATTGTAGACTAATGCTTGTTTTAGCTTCTATAATCAGCTAGGTTAATCGGGGTGAAAAACAGGATGCAGCTGGAGTCTTGAAATTTGCAGCTTGAAAAACGGACTAGGTTTTTTGCCTTTATATACCCCACTTAGCTGCTATTCAGAGCTTCGAGGGTGTTAAGAGCTGCTAGTCCTCCTGTAGCTCCCCCCTTCATAAAGATTCCTAATTTGAATTCATGGAATTAGGAGTCTTTAATCTCTCAAGGTTTATAACACCTTGCCATCAGGAAAAACATTTGTCTCTGAAATGCCAGATCCGGTACTTTTCACTTACTGAATCAAATGGCAAGAGGCATTTTGGAAAGATATTTGATATTTTGGAAATCTATGTTGTAGTTCAGGAAAAGTGTATGCATATGGCCATACTAGCTGCAAGGGAAGTTGAAAGATATGTGATACCCCAGTTACAGCTCTGCTACCAGAGAAATTACATTCAAATCAGGGTCCTGTTGGTAAAAAAAGAAAGCACAATAATATACATCTCTAGTCCTAGCCTGGGGCAATTATTAACTTTGTTGTGTCCTGGTCTCTTTATCTATAAAGTGGGATAGTAATAGTGTATTCTGGAGGATTGTTGTTGTTGTTAGGTTCCATCAAGTCCATTCTGACCCAGTGTGGCCCCGTGTTCAATGGAACAAAACACCACTTGCTCCTGTGCCATCTTTACAGGGGTTCATTTTCTGGCACCATCTTTAACAGTGTTCCATGTTCGGAGGGTGTGTAATTCCTCCGAAGTGGACAGTCTATTCCTTCACCATCTGTTTTTAATCTGGAAGCTCTGCTGAGGTCTATTCACTTTGTTTTGTTTTTCAAAAGTTTTATTGGCACAAAATTCATATATATATATATATATATATATACATACACACATACATACATACACACACACATATATACACAATTGAACAGGTCTATAATTCAATTGCAGCAACATAAGTTGTACCATCACCACCACATCTACTTTAGAGCTTTCCCTGCTCCCCTTCCTCCATGGTTACATCAACTTGAAACTGAGCTGTGCAGTCACTATCAGTCCTAGTGCTCTCTAGGCCCTCCCATCCTCACTGTTCACTCCTCCCTCCCTCCCCATTCCCTAACCCCCAGCCCTGCATTCCCTATAACACCTGGAACAATTATTATCATTGTACATTCATTCTTTCGGTGCTTCACAACTGGAAAAAAAAACAATAGAAAACAGTGCAAGACAAATCACAGTGAGATGGTAAGGATAAGATTATATTGGTTTATAGGGAAAAATACAAATGTGTGTGAGACTACATATCTATATACCACATTTGCTTATCATATTTCTGGAAGAGCATATAGGTAATGACAGTAATGCAGACTACTTATGTGCGTGGAGAATTATGTGCGTGGGTATAGAAGTGAAAATGAGTTTTAACTAGTTTAGAAGTATTTTATTGTGTCTCAGTTCAAAATTTATACATAAATTTGAATTTACCTATAACAGTTTTATGTAGATTGTTCCCTGGTATTGTGAACACATTGCAAAATACAACCATTTTCATGATTTCTATTTCTTTTTTTTTTAGCCATCACTGCCCTGGTGGTGGGAGTAGGAGGCCCGGTTTTTGCTCCTGTGAGCAGGAATTGAACCTCCATCCCAGTGGGCCGCAGTCCCGCACACAACCACTACGCCACCAGGGCTCAGCCGATTTCTATTTCTATAGATCTAATTTCCCATCCTTTCCTTACCTTCTCAGTTTTTCTTTTGGGATGTGTTCAGTCTCATATAGTTGATTGCTTAAGGAAACATGTTATTTGTGGGTAATATTATGTATTTTATAAGCCATTCTTTTATTTGGTTGAAAGGTTATTTATGTTAGCATTACTTATGTTATGTTAGAGTTATCTAGAGAAACAAAAACCCCAGGACACTTTATATATATATATATACACACACACACACACACACACATACACAAATATATATATATGTATACCTATATATTAAGAAATAAACAGCTAATTAGTCTATAGAGTGTATGCAAATGGCTCAGTGCAACTCATTTCCACAAGAAAGTTACTACACTGGCAGACCTTCAAGTCTTGAGGGTCGTGGGTGCAAATCAAGGAAGCAGATAGCTGAGTCCTCTGCAGAGCAATTTAGACAATCTGGTCACTGGCAGCAAGCAGCAAGGCAGGTCACAAACAGTCAACCGGATGACAGGGTCTGACAGCCCCCAGCTCAAGTGATGTATATGCCAGTAGCATGGCAAACCTCAAACTACAGTGACACAGTCCATAGGTTGGGTGTCCCACAGGTAGCTTGCAAATTGAGGCAGAGAATAAACTAAGGCACTGCACACTGGTCTGGTCATCAAAGAGCAAGAGACAAGATATCACCAAGCCATTGATATCTCTGCCCTTCAATTAATCCCACATGTGTTTGTTGACCAGGTTGACACACTAAATTTACCTATCATAGTCACCTAAGAAAAAACTTCAATTCTAAGCTCACTGGGTGTCTTTGTACAATATTCTAGGGACTATCTCTCACTTCTTTTGGTTTGGGAAGTCTGCTTTATTTTAATAATTTGAGTTTTTTTGTGGTTTTTTTTTTGGCATCACTGCCCTCTGGTGGTCGTGGGAGCTACCCAGTCTTGCTCTTGGAGAGCTGCCACTGGATTTGAACCACCAAGCCCATGGGCCGCAGTCCCACAGTCAGCTGCTGCACCACCGGGGCTCAGCCCAATAATTTGAATTTTGTTCTATATTTTTCTCATACTCTTATCTGTAACTTGTTATTATATCGACCATCAAATGGTTAGTTGGGCACCATCTAGTTCTTTAAGTCTCAGATAGGAAAAAGCTACACTTCATGTGGCAGCTGTTAGTCCTATGGATTGATTTCTCCTCTGAGTCATTGATTTTTTTTAAATTCTCTTTTGCTTCATGAAGGTAGAGACCAACGGTTGTATTTGAGAAAACTATTTGCAAGATTTTAAGACCCCATTTGCTACTTACCAAAGTAGCATGTAGTTAATAATCATCGTGAACTATGTTATACCTGTCAACTAAATTGGCCCCCAAACCTATAGTCCCAAGCCTTTGACCCAGTAAACCAGTCCTCTGAGTTATTTGGATATATCTACGGAACCTCAATAGTATTGCCTCCTTGTTGTTTGTTATGCATGTAGCTATATATGCATGTGTTACTCTGGGTTGACTAGAGACACAAATTCATAGACACTTATGTGTATAAGAGAGAGATTTATATTAAGAAGCAATTATATATCAATAAAACATCCCACCCCAGTCCAGATCATGTCCATGAGTGCAATATTAGCCCATAAGTTCAATATCCACCCATGAATTCCTCTTGAGACTCACGCAATACATGCAGTGACGCTTATGGCAGTCATGTGCTTATGGTAATTTTATGATTGAAATGTAGGAGTGGAGTCTAACCTGTTAATCTGGAGATAGCCATTGAGTAGCCAGTGAGGCCTCTATGTGGGCATGGCTTTCTCCTGAGACTTCTGGGAAATCTCGCGATATTTTCCTCGTGAAGATGAGAAGCTACCTTCCCCAGTTGTTGGGAGTTAGTTTCAGAGATGATTAATCATGGACAAGACAAGCTGGCAGCGTTCAAGAAGCTGGAGGAGCTGGCGGAGAGACCACACAGCTTTGCCCTGATGGAGCCAGACCTCTGAAGCTGGGGCAGCCACATGGAGTTCTCTGCCAGCGATGAGTTGCTTCTGCTGTTGATGGACCCTGAGCCCTGGAGGTGAGGTGCCCTGCCAGCACCGGGATTCTGCACCCACTGACCTGTGACTTCGTGAGTCGGAAGAAGACTTTATAGACTGATTTCAGGCATATGGGTTAATATCGGACTTATGACTTTGGACTGGACTGGGCTGGGATGCTTTCTCCATGTCCATTCCTTTTGTATCTAAACCCTTTCATTATATCGATATGTGTATCCTTGATTTTGTTCCTCTAGTTTACCCGGACTAACACAACGCTGAATGCAGGAAGATCACAAACCCGTGGGGGGAAAGTCTTGTGGGTTCATGGCACTGGAAGCATCTCAAAGCTGGCATGGGTCTCCAGTGGCTTCTCCAGCTCCAAGACTCTAGTGTAGTTCCATGTGTCTTGTCAGCAGGGATGTCTTGCAGGCAGTCAGTGATTGACTAACTGTCCTACCTCCAGCCAGCTGTTTAGCACCTGCTTAGCGCCTCCAAAGAGGCCATATAACTGCGACCTGATTGATAGGCTAAATTCCACCCCTTCACTCTTAAGTCTGAAATTGATAGCAAATTGTGTAACTACCACAATGCAGCACAGATGAATGTGTGTGTGTATATATATACATGTATACACACACAAATACACCTATACATGTATGTCCATTAGATATAACAGAAAGGTGTTTACTTGTGTTTTATTGACAATGCAAAGGCATTTGACTATGTGGATCACAACAAACTATGGATAATCATGAGAATAACCCTAATTCCAGAATACTACATTGTGCTCATGCAGAATTTGTACATGGATCAAGAGACAGTTGGTTTTTGTACTAAACAGAACAAGGGAGTACTACGTGGTTTAAAATCAAGAATGGTGTGCATCAGAGGTTTAGTCTCTCACCATACTTATTCAATCTGTATGCTGAACAAATTATCAGGGAAGCTGGATATTTTTGAAAGGGAAGCTGGATTTTATGAAGAAGGGTGTGACATCAGGACTTGAAGAAGATTTATTAACAACCTGTGATAAGCAGAAGACATCTACTTTGTTATGGAAAGTGAGGAGGACTTGAAGCATTTTCTGACAAAGTGCAAGGATTGAAGCCTTCAGTATGGATTACAACTCCATGCAAAGAAAGCAAAAATCCTCACAACTGGAAAAAAAAAAAGGTAATATCATGATAAATAGAAAAAAGACTGAAGTTAACTAGGAGTTTGTCTTGCTTGGATCCACAATCAGGGCGCACCATAGAAGCAGCAGTCAAGAGATCAAAGAACACATTGCCTTGGGGTAGACTGATGTACAAGACCTATTTAGTATGCTAAAAAGCCAGAGGACTAAGGTGTGACTGTCCCGAGCAATAGTGTTTTCAATTGCCTCATATGCATGTGAAAGTTAAACATTGAATAAGGGAGACCAAAGAAGAATTGATGCTTATAAATTTTGGTACTGACAAAAAATATTGAAAGTACCATGAACTGTCAAAAGAACAAACAAATCTGTCTTGGAAGAATGCTTCTTTGAAGCAAGGATGACAAAACTTAGTCTGACATACTTTGAAAATGTTGCTAGAGAGAACAGTATTTGGAGAAGGACATTAAACTTGGTAAAGTAGAAGGACAGTGAGAAGAGAAAGCCCTTCAATGAGAGGCACTGGCACACTGGCTCCAATAATGGCCTCAGAAATGCAAACAATTGTGAGCAGCCTCACAGTTGTGTGCAGGAACGGGCACTGTTTCATGCAGTTGTGCATAGGGTCCCTATGAGTCAGAACTGATTTAATGGCACTTAACAACAGCTGGTACACATATACATGCATGTGCATATACCTTTCACACACATATCTACCTGCGTACATATATATTGGCAACTACCCACACATTCCTGATTTCTGACGAGGCTTCCTTTTCAATGTCTAAGCCGGGGGGCAGTATAGTAAATAATTTTTCTGGTTGATGTTATCTATCAACTAAGTAGGCCATGATTCTTAGTATTGTGTGATTGTCTTCCATTTTGTGATTTAATGTCATTGTCCTCCATTGATGATCTGCAGTTACCTTCCATTGTGTGTTTTGTAAACGCTAACCTCTATATGTTAATGGATGCACCCTGGTGGCACAGTGGTTAAAGCTAACAGGTGGGCTAGTGGTGCAGAAGAAAGATGTAGCAGTTTGTGCAAACAGAAGGTAACAGCTTTTGCAACCCTATAGGAAAGTCTTATTCTGAGCTGAAGTAGACTTCCCAGCAACAGCTTTTATGTTAATGATGTAGGATTAATGGTGGGGCCGGGGAGAGTGAGTCACCGCCTTCAAAGAGGGCATGACTCAAATTCTACCCTGGTGTAGTTACATAATCTGGTGCCAAATTGAGGCTTAAGAGTGTAGGGGTGGCGTTTAGCCTGTCAATCAGGATACAGCCAATGAGTTCTCTGTGTGGGCGTGGCCTTCTCCTGGAGGACTCAGGGAAGCCCTGTATTTCCTCCTTGGAGGTGGGAGACACGCCCTCTCTATGTGGGCCCCCTGCGAGATGCTCTACTGACAAGATATGTGGAACTACAGTGCAGCCTTGCAGCCAGAGAAGCCACGTGGAGAGCCCTGCCAGCCCTGAGATGCTTACAATTCCACTGGATCCAGAAGATTTCCCACCCACTGGCCTGTGATCTTTCTACATGCAGAGTCATTACATGTGCTTCATGAACCTGAAGCGGACTTTATAGATTGGTATCAGACATATAGGCTAATATTGGACTTATGGACTTGATCTGGCCTGGGATGTTTTCTCAATAGTCACCTGCTCTTGTATATAAAGCTCTTTTTAATACACTTGTGAGGGTCTCCCTGGATTTTCTTTTTGTGGGCATCACTGCCTCTGGTGGTCGTGGGCACTACCCAGTGCCGCTCCTGAGAGCCGCCGCTGGATTTGAACCGCCAAGCCCGCGGACTGCAGTTCTGCACCAACCGCTCACGCCACTGGGGCTCGGCCCTTGTTTTTCTAGTCTACCCAGACTAGTACACACCCTTATTCAAGTCATACCCTTACTTGAGTCACAACCTTACTTTGTTGTCAGGAAGGTGTCCTTGGGGGTGTGACCTGCTTCTGATATAGGAGACTGCTTCAAAAAGTTTGTGGGAAAAGGGAGATTAAAAGGCATTGGGATTTGTCCATGAACTTTTTGAAATCCCATGATTTGTGTATGGCTGCTTTGGAAGGTTTTCCTTTGCTCTGTGTCTTCTATCTGGCTCAATCTCATGTGATGTGTGGTCCTTAGAACTTGAGCTAGCAGCCTGGCATTGGCCCAGCTGGTTCTAGGATTTGCCAGCTCATGAAGCTCTAGGAGCTGACCAACTTTCTGATGATGGGTTCATCAGCCCCTGCAACCACATTAGCCGAAAAAGCGTCCAACCTGATGCTTGGCCCACAGATTTGAGACTTCGTAGCCTCCACAATGGTATGAGCCATGTCCTTGAGAGAAATGATCTATCTATTAATTTCCTACCTACCTATCTGTATGGTTTACGAGTTTTGCTTCTCTAGAAAACCCAGCATAGAAAAACAGTAGTTTTTCTCCTGCAGTACAAAATGAGGGGTTTCCTAATGAATACAGAGCACAGGAGGCCATCGCGTGACTGCTGGGACCTAAGAGTTTTTCATAAATATTGGTAAATATTTAAATTACAATCTTATTCTTTTTGTTTGATTTTTTTTCTATTGTGGTAAAAGAATACCTAGCATGAGTGGCAACTGAGGTCCTAGAAGCTTATGAGCTGCCATCTATAGTGCCATTATTATCCTCTCCCCACTCGGAGGAACTAAGCGCAATTAAAATGGAAAGACACGTGGAAAAGACTAGAAGAACGAGATGGTGCCCAGCTATGACTACTAACTTCCTCTGAAGAGGACCACATTATAAGGCCCTCGACAGAATGGGAAAAAATGTAGAACAGAACTCAAAATCATAAAAGATACCAGGCTTCACATGGAAGAAGCACACCAGCCTGTGTGACCACGAGGTATTTCAGGGATCAGGCATCAAAGAACTAAAAATTATATCGTTATAAATGAGGGGGGGTGTACAGATTGGGGACCCAAAGCCCATTGCTAGGTGAAGTGATATCCCCTTACAGAAGGGTCGTGGAGAGGAAACGAACTAGTCAGGGTACAATGTAGCCACAATGAAATATGCAACTTTCCTTTAGTTCTTAAATGCTTCTCCCCCCCCCCCCCCCCACACACACACACTTTCATAATCCCAATTCTACCTTACAAATCCGGCTAGATCAGGGGATGTACACTGGTATGGATAGGAGCTGGAAACATGGGGAACCCAGAACAGATGATCCCTTCAGGACCAGTGATGGGAGTGGTGATACCAGGAGGGTGGAGGGAGGGTGGAGTAGAAAGGAGGGACCAATTGCAGGGATCTACATATAGCCTCCTCGTGGGGCACGGACAACAGGGAAGTGGGTGAAGGGACACATCGGACAGTTTACAATATGACAAAATAATGATAATTTATACATTATCTAGGATTCATGAGGAAGGGGGAATGGGGAGGGAGGGGAAATAAGAGGAGGTGATATCAAGGGCCTAAGTAGAAGAAGGATGTTTCAAGAATGATGACGGCAGCAAATGTACAAATGTGGTTTGCATATGATAGCTGTATGCATTGATTGTGATCCACAATAAAGATTTTAAAGAAAGATCCCAGACTTACTGGTCAAATAGCCTGGTAAGACCCCAAGACTATGACTCTTACACTTCAGATCTGGAACGGGACTCATCTCTGTGCTAGAATTAGAAAACATTTGAGATAAAAAAGGCAGCTTTTGGGTTGAGCCTCGGTGGTGTAAGTGGTTGAGTGTGGGACTACGGCCTGTGGGCTTGGTGGTTCAAATCCAGCGGTGGCTCTCAGGAACAGCATTGGGTAGCGCTCACGACCACCAGAAGCAGTGAAGTGCCTCCACCCCAACCAAAAAAAGGGCAGATTTTATCCACAACAAAGTTGAGAAGATTAGGAAAGGACAAGGAAGAGGAGCAGGAAGTACTCCGAGGAAATGGGATAAATGATAGACTCTGTAATTAGAGGATTGTGACTCTGAATTGAATCAGAATACATATGAATGATTGAGTGGCAAACTATGACCTAATGTTAAGCCTTCACCTAACTCACAATAAAAAGTTTTTTGGGGTTGAACTCCGGTGGCGTAGTGGTTGAGTGCGGGACTGCAGCCCACTGGCTTGGTGGTTCAAATCCAACATCAGCAAGGATGGGTAGCTCCCACAACCACCAGAGGGCAGTGATGCCCACCCCCAAAAAAGTTTTTTTTTTTTTTTGCATCACTGCTCTCCGGTGGTGGGAGTAGGAGGCCCAGCCCCACTGCTGGAATTGAACCTCCGTCCCAGTGGGCCGCAGTCCCATGCACAACCACTACGCCACCGGGGCTCAGCCCAAAAAAAGTTTTTTTAAGGGAAAAATACATATACCTATATATACATAGAATGGCATAAAATTATGCCATTCTAACAACTTCTACATTGATTATATTTTTTTATGTTGTACGACAATTATTCTTTTTCCTAATCATTCCACCACCATTAGCATAGATTCTATACTGACTAAATAATATAATAATATCCTTGCTTTATGTTTTATTTGAGCATATTATGTGTGATAGTTGGGTGTTATATTAACTTGACTGGGCCAGTATTCTCAGCTCTTTGGGAATGGAGGCCTACTAACCACCCCCACCCTGGGATGTGCCTATTATAATGACTCAACTCCATGATGGGATCTGTTATGAACAGCATATCTAAGGTAGCCAGACATCCTGCTTTTTAACAATTTAGCAATGTCCCATGACATTTTGAAATTAAAATACATATATTATAATACTATTTTTGTGTTCTATGAACATTTTTGTTACACCATATAGGCCAAATTTTTAATAAAGAACCCCCCGCCCCCCCCAGTCAATGGTGTCCCACTTAAAATCTGGTCACTTTAGCAGTTGTAAAAAGATTAGCATGGAGTGCAAGCCTTTATTCAGGTTAGAACCCCAATACAATGGAAAGAATATTTCCTCAGGGCTGTGACCCACTTCCTTTATAAATAGACACTGGAAAGGGTGAAGAAACCTGGTGGTGTAATGGTTACATATTGGAGTACCAACCTCTAAGTGAGCAGTTTGAAACCACCAATCACTCCGAGGAGGAAAAAGAAACGTTCTACTCCCTTAAGGAGCTGCAGCTTCAGAAACCCACAGGGGCAGTTCTACCCTGTCCTGCAGGGAAGCCATAATGAGAACTGATTCCATGGCAATGGTTAGTTTGTTTGTTTGTTGGCATTAAGCGGAACAGTTCCTTTTTGCTAGATCTGGATCCTGTGTCTAACTCCAGTTCTTAATGACTTGCCATACTGCTCCCTACACTGGGAGCAATCAGTAGCTTTTCATGTAACCTACTGACTTTGGATTCATTTACTCTTCACTCATCAGCCTGTTGTCTACTGGCCAATCATGAGTTCATCAACACCCACAGCTACATAATATATGACCCATGGACTTGGTGCCTGCCTACATTTGGATTTGATGATTTCTATAGCTGTATGAGCCATTGTCTCGCTAAATTTTTTTTCTATCTAGATCCATATGTGGATCATTGGTTTTGCCTCTCTAAAGAGCCCATTTTGACAAATGGCTTTTTAAAAATAAACGATGGCCCTTGAGAAAACACGAACTCTCTTTCCCGGAGGACACTGAAGGCATTTTCCCATTGATACTTCTTTGAAGTAATCTGCTCCCATAAAGATTCCAAACCAGGGGTCCTCAATACATTGCTTGCGAACTACTAGTGGATTGCAAATATAGTGTTGGTAGATCATAAGGCACTAAAAATAAGATGTAAGCCTACCATCAGTCCCATCACTTAATTGATATACAGCACAGCCAATCAGATGCAATCTTAAGTGTCAAATGTATACACAAACAACTGCGCCAAGTACAGAAAAACCGACAAGCTAAGTTACTGCCAATTTTTAGACTTAATTTTTTTTAATCTTAAGTAAAAGAAAGGGTATTAAAATGAGCTGCACCAAAGAAGAGGACAGAAACGAATCACTGTCATATGAAATGGATGATTTTGACATTAGAAGCTGACATTCAGCTCAATCCCAGAGTACACAAACTGTTCTGGAAGTTACTCGCAGAGAGGAAAAGTACCCAAACATGAGAAAATGTGCTGCCTCCTTGACTGCATTGTTCGGCTTTACTTATTGATGTGAGTCAGCCTTTTCCCATGTAAAGATCATTAAGTCCATGTACCGTTCCACCATGACTGATGATCATTTGGAAGTGTGCCTGAGGCTGGCTGTCAGCAGCTACTGTCTGGACTATGCATCCCTGACTCATTCCATTCAGCGCAAGTCACCAGAGTATGTTCAGGCCATGACAAAAAATGCACATAGTTCATTGCGTTGTGTTGTGCAATATGGACTCATGCAGCTATGTAAGGTACAAAAACATACAATGTACCTATAAAGAATTCTCGGGTTGAGCCCAGGTAGCAGAGTGGTTGTGTGCGGGCGGGACTGCGGCCCACTGGGTTGGTGGTTCAAATCCAGCACCAGCTCTCGAGGAGCACCTACTACCTACTATCTACTACTACCACCAGAGGGCAGTGATGCCCCTCCCCCAGAAAAGAATTCTCAATGCATTGATGAAATAAATATGTTTTGCATTTTTGTAGTTGGTAGATCATTTTCACTTGATCATTTATAAGTAGCTCACATGCTGAAAAAGCGTGAGCACCCCTGTTCTCAACCAACAGCCAAGACAGTCCTGTGGGGCAAGTACTACTCTGTCACAGTGTGCTGCTTTAAGTAGGAATCCACTGGACAACCTTTAGCAGCATGATTTCTTAAACTCAGGAAAGTTTGTAAGGTGGATTGGTGAATAACTGATATTTAAGGGATCCAAATATCTTCAGAAATGAGTTTTCAATGGCTTGAAAATTAGAACATTAAAAATCCAATTAGTTCTGGGAAATATTGTTTTACCACCCCAGTGGTTCTCTGCTGTCACCAGATTATGCATTTCCTGGCACTCAAGGGTCCTCATGCTCGGTCTGACACTGGCTGCCTTCCCACTCTTAATACCCACGATTCCCTGTGGGGCTCACATCCTGAGCTTCATTAGATGAGATCCTGATGGTCTTCCCACTTGACTCACCCACACCTCTCTATGCCACCTCATCATTCAGTGTTTCTTAATTCCCTCATCTGGCAGCCACAACAACAATTTGTAGAGACTCTGAGAAATTTATCACAACCAGCCTTCCATTGCAGTTATTTGGGTCCATTATCAGATGGCTTTGGACCTGGTTTGAACTATTTTTGCCTCCCTGCTTGGCACATAGTATATGATGATGAAGGTGAATTGAACTGAATGCGTTGAACCTGCCCCTTCTCGTTCAGCTTCCTACTGAACCTTTGCTTTTCCATCCCGAATACAGCTAATCAGAACCCACATTTTAACAGGATCCCTAAGTGATTCTTATAGATCCTCAGGTGAAGGATCACCTGGAGATCTTGTTAAAATGTAGATTCTGATTCAGTCTATGTTCAGTCTCAACATGACGCATACAGAAAAAGAAGTAAGTTCTCAGCAGGGGTCAAAGCAGAATGACTTGGTTGGAAGCCATGGTTGAACATGAGGGACTAAAATGATCACCCAACTCTGGAGTTTCTTCTCTGCAACAAAGCAGATGGTAAACTATGGCCATGAGGTCGAGTCCAGCCACCACGGGTTTGAGCAAGACCCTGTGGATTAAGAACACTTTCGCTTTGTTGTGGTGAACTCATGCCCGCCAACTCATGGCTGCTCAGTCGAACTGCTCCTTGGAGTTTTTGAAACACATTGCCAGGTACCTCTAGGTGGGATCCACTTTTCAACTCGTAGTGGGGGGCTTAACCATCTGCACCATGCAAAGACTCCATTTTACCTTATCAAATGGTTGAAATAACCAAAGAGGAGGACTGTTTGATGGTGCGTGAAAGCATGGAATTTTAGGAGAACACGCCTTTATCCATCTGTTTGCATCTTGTCCATGACTCTAGTCACACTTTGTGGGTAGAGCTGAGTAGTTGCAATGAAACCGGTACAGCACAGTGTAAGGGGATTTTGGCGACAGAAAGATAAAAGGGCAAAGGCAGAAATAATTTTAGAGTTTCACTTCAGAGCTCCCAGACAAGGCTCCTGGTTCCCTAGTTGGGAGCAGAGAATTTACACTGTCCGGAGAGAAGTGAAGAGTTTTATAGCCTGGGTCTTTGGAAGGGAGTAGCTGGGGAATTTTCCACTGAGATTTGGCTGTCTGCAAAGCTGGGAGTAAGCAACAATGTTCAATGTTATCTGCAATGGTTAGCCTCCTGCATCTGGATTTGGAAGGTCACCAAAGGGAGGGGGAGACTTTTTTTTTTGCAACCTCCTTGGACAGTTTTTCTCTTGCTCAGGGTATTTTTCCACTTGCTTGCCCCACCAACTCCCATTTCTGCCTAACACCCACAACATCTGGTAAGGTACCAGAGCACCTTACAGAAAAAGTTTGCCGACCCTTGCTCTAGAACTTAAAGGTCTTTCAAAGGGAAAGCCTTGTTCTTACTCTTTTCCAAGTCTGCAGCTGTACTACGGGACATCAGTCGTTACAATTTTAGTAGTGCTGTTTATTTTGAAATCGTCTACGCAACAGCCCTTTGTATATGTTACCGCTTAGCTTAAGAAAAGCCATTTTTGTACAAACCTCCATTTTATTTCTCTAAGGAAAGAAGTAATAGAAAACTAAGTCACCGAGACATTCTAAATGTCAGCCAGATAGCCGAAAAAACGTATACACCCACTAACATCTGGCTAAGATAAGTAGGCTAGTAAAAATGCCCTTGTTATCTCCTGAGAACATCCTATCTTGCGTCCTGTCCCTACCCCCATGGACTGTTTAACCAACTGTATAAAAGGGAAAGAAAAATTTGGTTCGGGGCTTCAGTTTTGGACCCTGCGTGGCCATGCTGTAGCCCAAATTCGAATTTGTTTGGTTTTAATAAAGCTTTGCTTTGTTACTCTGCAGAACTTGTGGGTCAGTGGTCTTTGTTGGGCAAGCGCGCCATAACATTTGGAGGCCCCAGCGAGATCGCCCACCGTCGCTGACCTACACTTGGAATTGGTGGTCCGGACCTAGAACTTGTACCTGCACGGCGCAGGTAAGTCAGGCCCGATTTTCTTGGATTGTGTGCGCACCTTCGTTGCTTGGGTTGAGATCTCACTTGGTAGAAGTGGAGGAGGCGGGACGCCACACTAACCTCCCACTTCGGTCAAAGCGGCGACGGCCGCTGCGGCTCTTGGTTTCTGGTATAGAATTCATTCGGTGTTTGACTCAGACTGATTTTTGATTTTGCTTTTTGGCTTGATGGATATGGCATTGGTCTTTGACACAGGGTATTTCTGGTTTTGACACAGGACTGATTTTTGGTGTCACTTTCCGATTCATCGGTTGCTTGGTTTATGGCACTGGTGTTTGATTTACAATCTCTTGGCTGTAACTTGAACTGATTTTTTGCTGTTTCTCCACCGGAGTGGACTGTAAGGAAACGGGTTGGATTTGGTCTCGGCTGTTTCCTGGTGTGTTGTTTGTTTCTCTCATTACAGTGTTTTATTGAAGCGAACAACCTAGGATAAAGAGAGTCTAAAAAGTGGTTCTGTGTATGATCGCTGGCCGGCCAGGTGTGTCTCTGTGTGTTTTTGTCAGTCTGTTCATGTGGCCCTTGGCTCACTAATTATGTTTAATGATTTTCTTTGACCTTCTCAGACTTCAAAGGCATTTTGTTGAAGTTGGGACCGATCACCTCGTCCCTGTTTTTGACTCTGAACTTACTAAACTTCTCATGTGGAAATATAATTTTATCCTCCTAGGTTTATTGATTGCGGTCATTGCCCTTGGCCTCGCCGCTATCTCCCAAAGAGTGGTCTTCACGGCGAAAACTTGGACTGGTCCTGTGCTAGATTTTCACTTGTACCTCCCTTACCTTTCTCCTTTGCATTGACTTTGTCATTCCAGTCACTATGGGACAGGGAGGATCTAAGGCTCATTCTGTATCCCCCCCTAACGTGTCTTACAAAGAATTTTTCTGATTTCTGGGCGCGTGGTGAAGGTTACGGTGTCTCTTTAAATGCCTTTGATCTTCGAAAATTTCGTGGGTCTGATTGGCCTGTTTATAACGCCTCCTGGCCAGAAGAAGGATCTTTTGATATAAATTTGTGTTCAAGAATTAGAACAATTTGTTACGGAAAACCAGGACATCCTGATCAGATACCTTATATTGATGTGTGGATTGATATTGTGTATGATTTCCCTAAATATTTAAAAGACTGTGGTTTCAAGCCCCAATCTCTCCCACCTAGGGGTCTTCTTGTCCTAAAACCTCGACCAACCCGACCTTCAGTCCCAAGTGCCCCACCTGTCTTGCCCGATCCTGGGGAGGACGAGATACCCACGCCTCCCCAGGATCAAGCCCCCCTCTTGTCCCCAGACTCCACCTCCCAGGATTTACTAAGCCCTCCATATACCCGGTCAGGAGCTAAGTATATTAGCCCAAGCCCCAGCGGACAGTTCCCGCTACGAGAAATTGGAGACCCTGGGGACCATGTGCGCCGAATGTATGTTCCCTTTACTACTTCTGATTTGTATAATTGGAAAGGGCAAAACCCCCCATTTAGCAAGGACCTCCAAGAATTGGTCACTTTGCTAGAATCTGTTTTCTATACTCATCAGCCCACTTAAAATGATTGTCAACAGTTGTTAAATGTCTTGTTCACAGCTGAAGAAAGAGAACGAATTAAAACAGAGGCCAAAGCAATCCTCAATGGAGATGGGGATCTAGTCACTCACCCCGCACTAATTGAGGAAACTTTTCCCGGGACTAGACCAGATTGAGACCCAAATACTGTTGCAGGGGACAGGAGCCTCACCCGATACCGCCTTACCCTAATTAGAGGGCTAAATGGGGCTGCGAGGAAGCCCACTAATTTGTCTAAAGTAACAGAGGTCAAACAGGGGCCTAAGAAAAGCCCTACAGCCTTCTTAGACTTAGAATGGCTGCAAGAGGCTTACCGGGTGTACACACCCATAGACCCCAGCGCACCAGTTAATCAGGCAGCTCTTGTTATGCAAGTCGTAGCTCAGTCAACTCCAGATATCAGGAGAAAGTTACAAAAGCTCGAAGGGTTTGAGGGCAAGTCTCTCTCTGAACTCCTGGCTGTGGCCCAAAAAGTTTTTGACAATCGAGAAAATCCTGCTGAGGCAACTAGAGCACTCACTCAAAGAATGGCAAAGCTCTTACTCGCCATAGAAGCAAGGCAACCAAGAGATGCTTTTAGAAATAGAAGACCATTCTCCCATCGGCCATTAGAGCGACCTAAATTGGGAAAAAATCAGTGTGCGTTTTGCAGAAAAGAGGGACATTGGAAGGGAGAGTGCCCTGAAGATGAAAGAAAATTTAAGAGACAAGGTGATCCAATCCTGACAGAAGAATTGGAATGACGGGGCCCGGGTTCAAAGGTTCCCCCCCCCCCCACCCCGGAACCCAGGGTGATGCTCACAGTGGGGGACAAACCTATTAACTTCTTAATAGATACAGGGCCACTCATTCGGTCCTCACCTCCCCTTTTGGTCCTGTATCAAAGGACACTGCAAAAATTATCGGGGCCACAGGTAAGGTAAAAGCCTACAAATGGTCTTCGGCCAGAGTCTCCCATCTGGGACAAGGAATTGTTACTCACTCTTTCTTAGTCATTCCAGAGTGCCCAACTCCCTTACTGGGACGCGACCTCCTCAGCAAACTGCGGGCGACCATCACTTTTAAAGAAGACACCATACAGGTACACTCGGGGCTGGGAACGCTGCTGGTTTCATTCCCTGCACAGGAAGAATACCGCCTCTTCCTGGCAGCTGACCCGACATTAAGACCAGACTCCATGGGCTCAGAAAGACTATTAAAAAAATGGAAAGAAGAAATCCCAGGTGTATGGGCAGAAACCAACCCTCCGGGATTGGCACAACATCGGCCTCCGGTGGTGGTACAATTAACAAGCTCGGCTACCCCAATCCGAGTAAAACAGTACCCTATGAGTACTAAAGCCCGAAATGGCATCAGCAAGCACATCACCAGGCTAAAAGAGGCGGGCATATTAGTCCCTTGCCAGTCTAATTGGAACACCCCACTTCTACCTGTCAGAAAGGGCCAAACCGGGGACTATTGCCTTGTACAAGACTTAAGAGAAGTCAACAAGAGGGTGGAAACCATCCACCCAACAGTGCCCAACCCATACACCTTACTCAGTTTCCTAAAGCCCGAACATTGTTGGTATACTGTTTTGGATTTAAAGGATGCTTTCTTCTGCCTGCCACTAGTCAAAGAGAGTCAAAGACTGTTTGCTTTCAAATGGACTGATCCTGAAAAAGGTAAAAGTGGCCAATTAACTTGGACCCGGCTCCCACAAGGATTCAAAAACTCTCCCACCATTTTCGATGAGGCTCTGAGCCAAGACCTACAGGAGTTCCGTCAGTCTCATAACCAGGTAACACTTCTCCAATATGTTGACGATATTTTACTACGCACCGGCACTCAATCAGAATGTGAAAAAGGCCTCTGAAGATTTATTAAAAACTTTGAACCAGTTGGGATATAAAGTCTCTGCTAAAAAGGCCCAACTATGTACAAAAACAGTCACTTACTTGGGATATGAGTTCAAAGGAGGAAACAGAACTTTGTCAAAAAACAGAATCCAGGCCATCCAAGCCATCCCCAGACCAACTACCAAAAGACAGGTACGTGAATTCCTGGGAGCAGTGGGATACTGCAGGCTATGGATCCTGGACTTTGCTGAAATAGCAAAGCCACTCTACACAGCCACTGGAGGAGCCAACAAGGAGTTAAACTGGACTAACCAGGAAGAAGAGGCTTTCCAAAAGCTAAAAACCGCTCTGGTACCTTGGCCCTCCCTAACCTCGAAAAGCCTTTTAACCTTTTCGTTGCTGAAACAAATGGAGTAGCAAAAGGAGTATTGGTACAAGCTCTGGGACCGTGGAAACGCCCTGTTGCTTATCTCTCCAAACGGCTGGACCCAGTGGCTGCTGGATGGCCAAATTGTTTAAGGGCCACCGCTGCCACTGCTGTGTTAGTAAAAGAGGCTTCAAAACTAACTTTTGGCCAGAACTTGACCGTCACAGCTCCACACAATGTGGAACAGTTACTTCGAGCACCTCCTGGTCGTGCATTGTAAAGGGTGGCTCTCCAGTTCAAATCACCCAATACCAACTTCTACTCTTGGACCCACCTCGGGTGAGTTTTAACACCACAACTGCCCGGAACCCCGCCACCCTCTTCCCTGACTCAGACCCAGAGGCTGCCCCACTGCACGATTGCAGTGATGTGTTGACTGCCCTCACATCTGTAAGACCGGACCTGACCGATGTTCCACTGCCAGACGCGGATGAGACCCTGTATACAGATGGCAGCTGCTTTCCAAACAACGGGACCCGTGTATCCGGAGCAGCAGTGGTAACCTTAACCCAAACTCTATGGACCCGAGCATTGGGACTGAGCACCTCTGCTCAAAAGGCAGAGCTGATCGCCCTAACAGAGACCCTAAAATGAAGCAAAAATAAAAAGGTAAACATCTTCACGGACAGCCGGTACGCATTTGCTACAGTCCATGTCCATGGCAACATATACCAAGAAAGAGGGCTACTAACTGCAGGGGGCAAGGCCATTAAAAATGCCAAAGACATTCTAAACCTGTTGGAGGCTGTGTGGCTTCCTCAAAGGGTGGCGGTCATGCATTGTAAAGGGCATCAAAAAGACTCCTCCCCAATATCCCAAGGTAACCGACTGGCAGACCAAGCTGCCCGGAAGGCAGCTTGCGCCACACCTCCAAGGACTGTCGCCTTGGTTAAATTGGAGGAGGCCAAGGAACAACCTCCTTATTCACCATCCGAGTTGGAGCTGGCCAAACAGTATAAAGGAAACCCACTCAAATCTGGGTGGATTGTCACAAAGGATGGCAGAAAATTACTTCCTCAAGCCTTGGGATTTAATTAATAAAACAAATGCGTGCCATGTTACACCTCAGTGGCCCCAAATTGGCAGAACTTCTACACAAGAACTATGTAATCAAAGGACTGTATCAACTAACTAATAGTGAAGCCAAAAAAATGCCTCACCTGCGCACAGGTAAATGCTAACCCTGTTTCAGCCCAAAATCCAGGACAAAGATTCCGTGGTAGTGCACCGGGGGAACACTGGGAAGTGGACTTTACCGAGCTCCCAAGAGCACCAGGAAACTACAGGTACCTTCTTGTCTTTGTGGACACTTTCTCTGGATGGCCAGAAGCTTTCCCTACTAAGGGGGAGACTGCCCTCATAGTAGCAAAAAAGCTAGTTTCTGAAATTATTCCTAGATTCGGCCTCCCTGTAAGCATTGGCTCTGATCATGGCCCGGTGTTCACCGCCCAATTAACCAAATTAATAACTTGGGCGCTAAGAGTCAATTGGAAACTACATTGCAGTTATAGACCTCAAAGTTCTGGACAGGTAGAAAGAATGAATAGAACTATTAAAGAAGTCCTCACTAAACTAAAGTTAGAAACCGGCAGTGATTGGGTTAGCCTCCTTCCTTTCGCTTTGCTCCGTGCCCGTAGCACTCCCCCAAAACATGGTTTTTCCCCTTTTGAAATAATGTATGGTTTCCCTCCCCCAGTAATACCTAAAATAGGGGAAGAATTGTTAAGTGAAATTAAATTACATAACCTGGTTGAGTCCTTACAGGCGTTGCAGGCGGCAGGGTGCCAGATCCGAGGATATCTACCGACCAGCACGCCACATCCCGCCCAGAGGAAGCGAGCCCAAAGCCTCTTTTCAGCCCAGGCGAGTTAGTGTGGGTAAAGAAGCTTCATCCCAGTCAGCTTGAGCCCCGCTGGGAAGGACCCTTCACTGTAGTCATCGGCACCCCAACTGCCCAAAGGTCGCCGGGAAGCAACATTGGATTCACCACACTCGACTTAAGCGAGCTGCTGAAATCTGAAGTAAAGCATGGAAAAAAAAGTCCCCAGTCCGAAAAAGGCTCACCCAAGTTAAAATTTATCTGCTCTTAAGCCTTATCGTTGCAGGTCTCGACAGCACAGAAGAAGCATCAAATCCTCTCAATCCACAAGAATATATATGGACCCTTTCTCTCACACGGAGCGGATATCGTATAAACTGTTAGTAACCAAACGCCCTTTCATAATCCAACTTTCACCGTTGACTTATGTAAGTTAATGAATACAGATTGGAAGGTGGTCGCAAGGGGCGGTTGTGTCACGTCAGAAGGAACCTGGTTCCTTAACTCTCTCTCTAAATATGGATGTCCTCGAACTATGGGAACTCGGTACTGTATACCCAACTGTGGAACCTACAATGACTATTATTATGCTAAGTGGGGTTGTGAAACTATAGCAAGCTGGCTACCGCCATCACAAAAGGATACATTTATTTCTGTCCAGCGCCAATCTGCATCACGCTGCACTATTGGTAACTGTAACCCTATTAAAATAACAGTATTACAATCCGAAACTTCCGCCTGGCTGGGAGGTAAGACGTGGGGGCTCAGACTATGGGCAAGTGGATATAATCCAGGAGTGGAAATCACCATACAAAAGACACCAAAACCTAAACCTAAACAACCTATAGGTCCCCTCAACAAGATACCTATAATAGTCCCTCCCAGCCAGGCCAAACCAACAGCGGCATTCAATCCCGCTACCTTACCTCTCAAGACCACCATCGCCCTTCCCCATGACCAATAGGAAGAACCTAACGTAGAGGAAAAAGATGCCTTAAGAACACTTTCTGCCATGTTTTCTTTTTTAAATTGTACCAATCCTAATATTACTAATGACTGTTGGTTGTGTCTCAACCCGGAGCCACCCTTCTACATAGGAATCGCCTCCAACGCCTCCTTTGGAACCTCGAGCCAGCAGATAAAAAGCCTAAGCTCAGCGGACAACTGCGGCTGGGGAGCAGAGCCCAAATTAACACTCGGAGATGTGTCAGGACAAGGACTATGCATTACTGCCTCCTTTTCATCCAATTTACCACAAGCCTCCAGATATCGGAACATTTGCAAAACTCTCGTATATCCTGGAAACAAAACTAACCAGTGGTTCCAGGCCCCAAATGGAACTTGGTGGGCATGTACAAATGGAATCACCCCATGTATATATGCTCCTTTGCTTACTAACAACCTTTGTATTTTAACCCACATTATTCCACAGGTGTATTATTATTCAGGAGAAGGAGGGCAAGAACATCTAAATCTTGACTCCCAACAATTCCTGGGACGGGCCAAGCGTGCCCCTGTGTTAGTACCAGTTGTACTTTCCCTAGGGGTTGCTGGACCTACCGCCATAGGGAGCACAGCTTTAATTAAAGGAGGTGCTGATTTTACCTCCCTAAGCTGACAAATTAGCCATGATCTTCAATCTTTAGAAAAATCAGTAACTACTCTTGAAACTTCTTTGAGCTCTTTAGCAGAAGTGGTATTACAAAATAGAAGAAGCCTAGACCTATTATTTTTAAAACAAGGAGGACTGTGTATGGCCTTAGAAGAATCTTGTTTCTATGTCAACCACTCTGGGGTAATTAAAGAAAATATAAGTCAGCTCCGCAAACGATTACAGGACAGAGAAGAAGCTTTAACCAGTCAAGAAAATTGGTACCAAAGAATGTTCTCTGCCTCCCCCTGGCTCACCTCCCTATTAAGCGCAGTTGCTGGGCCTGTTATTTTACTCATTCTAGCTTTAACTATAGGTCCCTGTGTGTTTAATGCTCTCCTCAATTTAATTAAAACCCGCTTACAGGACATAAAGCTAATGGTCCTTAGATCAAATTATCAAACTTTAGCTACTGAGGAATCAATGATTTGATTTAAGTCACAACAGAAGTGGGGAATGTTACCACTTAGCTTAAGAAAAGCCATTTTTGTACTAAACCTCCATTTTGTTTCTCTAAGAAAGAAGTAATAAAAAACTAAGTCACTGTGACATTCTAAATGTCAGCCAGATAGCCGAAAAAACGTATACACCCACTAACATCTGGCTAAGATACGTAGGCTAGTAAAAATGCCCTTGTTATCTCCTGAGAACATCCTATCTTGCGTCCTGCCCCTACCCCCATGGACTGTTTAACCAACTGTATAAAAGGGAAAGAAAAATTTGGTTCGGGGCTTCAGTTTTGGACCCTGCGTGGCCATGCTGTAGCCCAAATTCGAATTTGTTTGGTTTTAATAAAGCTTTGCTTTGTTACTCTGCAGAACTTGTGGGTCAGTGGTCTTTGTTGGGCAAGCGCGCCGTAACAGTATAATAAGCCAGAAATGTGCAATTCCTTCCACTCGCTAGAACATTCAACAGATATAATTAAATACCTGCCCTGTGCAGGTGGGAGTGAGGCATTCTCTGAATGCGGATGAGCAAGGTAAACATATCCCTGCCGTCCTGTTACTTATTCTCATGTCGGGGAATAAAACACCAGGTCACGATAATGTGGAGCAATCTGTATGACATTTCCGTGGACACTTGAAAGGGATGAGTTGATACCATTTCAGGGAAGCGTAAGGAGAAGGGCCTTAGTCCGGAACGAAATAAACTTCTGTGTTTTTTAAGCTATTGTTATCCAGGAGTCGCTATTCCCTGTGTCTAAACCAATATCATAAAGAATCCATTCCTTCCTCTAGAAGAGAGGCTTCCCTGATCAGTGTGGCTCTTTCCTCTGTGGCCTTGGAGTTCCGGTCACCAGGAGGATTGCTGTGGGGAGGAAGGAGCCTTGAGTTCTGAGGACAGAGGACCCTGGGCTGCTGGCTGCTTACCTCTTCCGTGGGCAGGTTTACTTGGGGTGGGGGCTGGAGATCCTAAGTGCAAAAAGAAATGAAAAGAAAAGACCTTACCTGGTGATGCCCCTGGTGGCCCTCGTCAAGTTTCTCCTTGTGATTTTAACCTCTCTTCTGACTATTCCACCCTTTACCCTCCAGCGGATTCCAACGCACAGCCATCGTGCAAAAGATAACTGCCCCGGGGCTTCTTAACCTGCCATTCTTTTTTTTCTTTTTTTGGCATGTCAACTGTTAGTAATTTGAACAGTTTTATTGACATATAATTCACATATTATACAAGTCACAGTTCAATCATATTTTAAAAAGAGTCGTACTATCATCACAATCAATTTTAGAACATTTTCTTTTTGCCCTCATTGCTGTCGGCTCCTCATGCCCTCTCATCTCCCTAGCAATACTCCTAAGAAACTATTAGTCCAGTTACCATCTTTGTAGATTTAGCTATCCTGGATTTCATATGCAGAAAAACACACACAACAAACAGAAAACAGTACCAAAATGGAGAAAAGCCTCCATAGAAAAGAAAGAAGAAAATATTATAAAACTAGAACAAATTTAAAATGGGTCAAAAGAGATCAAATGATCAGGTGTTAAATATCAACCTAACTAATTCCCCCTCCCCCCAAATTCCCCAAATAACCCACTTGTCTGATGACCATAGCCTGCAAAAACCCCATCTTTTTTTTTTTCCCTGCTGAGGGGTTGGTGGGTTCGAATTGCTCACATCATAGTTGGCAGCCCATCTCGTAACCCAAGATACCACCTGGTCTCCTACGTCAGTCCTTGATCTCTGTGACAGGACTGTCTTCTGTTACCTTGTTCCTGAGAGGCAGCCCACCTAGTGAGAGGCTTCTTGCCACTTTTGTCCTCATGGTGCAAGACTCATGTCTGAGGTGACTATTTTCTGGTCTGGGCTCCGGTGTTTCCTCTGCTATCTGGCCCCGAAGTATCCAGACGACCACAGCTCATCTCTGAAACTAGGACACTGCAAATGTCACAGGGAAATCAAAGCACATTTGTGAAGAGCTTTGGACAAGGACTAAATACCAGCTATTATTTTGACTTTAAAAATCAATGACAGCCTGTGCTCTCAAAGATGTGTTTTCCTTGTGGTGACTCATTCTTCACTCTAAATACTCATTTTGTCATGCAGAGGGGCCATGCAAATATGAAAAGCCAGTCCAGTACATTAGTCAGTCTACCGAGGAATGTTCATTAGTGGGACCAGCTACTGATTCATGTACCTCAACGAAACAATGAAGTCATGCTAGAATCACTAATCAGATGTGAACTTTTCCTTGACATAATTATACCTCTTACATCTCTTTTGTAGACATGACTGAGAAAATTGTGGAGGAACATTTGTCCTCTTTGGTTGTCCAAATACTCTTTCTGTTTTGTAGAATGTAACATCAGCAGGGGGAAGAATCTCGCTTCTTATTCTGGAAACTGACAAGAACAGCTAGTTCCCATGCCCACACCCTCCCCACCCAGATCCTTGACCTTGCATGGGGACATTTGTCCAAGACGTGGTGAGTCAGGCATGTTTCTCAGGACTTTGTGTTTTCAGAAGTGACAATCAGACCAGAAATAGTCAAAGTGCCTTCTCCATGCCTGAGACAGAACTGAGACTTCAGTGGATGGTAACAAAACTCCAAGACCAGCATCTTCAGCCAACCAGGTCTATGAAGGGTGGCTATGTCCAGGTCTCCCTGACATTCTATGATTCACCTGATAGTTCATTTCTTTTCTGTATGACTAATCAGTGTGGATTTCATTACTTGCAAAGCATCTGATTGTTGCATGTTCCACGTGAGAAGAAGAGACATGGTATGACGCAAGAGGAAGGCTGCAGGGACAGCCATTGGTCTCTCCCAATCCAGAGGCAAGAAAAGTGATACAAATGAAAAGACATACAGAAATAAGTGGTCCAGTGGCCTAATGGGCCACATGAACCTTAAGCTTCACAACCCTGAGACCAGAAGAACTAGATGATCCCCGGCAACCACCACCTGCTGCTCTGAAAAGGATAGCATTAGAAGGTCATGGAGAGAGGAATGGGAGCCCCCTGGCAGAGTGAATTATGGGGCACATGTTGGTCTGCTAACTGCAGTGCCAGTTTTTTTAATTGACCAGCTGCTCCTTGACAGAAAGAGGAGGTTTTTTACTCTTGTAAACATTTACTTTCTCAGGGGCAGTTCTACCCTGTCCTATCCATATGGTTTTCAGTGACTAATTCCTCAGACTTGGGAAGTCCTTCTTTGTAGTCTGTTCTTAGTCTGGAAGCTCTGCTGAAACCTGCTCACTTTGGGTGATTCTGCTGGTGTTTGAAATATCAGTGACATTGCTTCCAGCACCACAGCAACACAGAAGCCACAACAACATGACAAAGTGACAGAGGAGTGCTGGGTCCAACAAGGAATTCCAGAACTCTTCATTGTGAGACTGAGGGCGCAATCCATGGATCAAGTGACAATGGTGCAAACAGAACAAGGGAATGCTACACGATTTAAAATCAGGAAAGATGTGTGCCAGGGGCGTATCCTTTCAACACATTAGTTCAATGTGTATGCTGATCAAATCATCAGAGAAGCTGTATTAGATGAAGATGAATGCAGCATCTGGATTGGAGGAAGGTTCATTGACAGCCTTTAATATGGACATGACACAGTCTGGCATGCTGAAAGTGAGAAGGACTTCTAAAGATCAAGGATCGAAGCCTTCAGTATGTATTACAACTCCATGTAAAAAAAAAAAAAAACTCCTCACAACTGGACCAATAATAGGTCACGATAAATGGAGAAAACGCTGAAGTGGTCAGGCACCGTATCTGCTTGTTTGTGTCCCCAATTTATGCTCACAGAAGCAGCAGTTGAGAGCAAATGACACATTGCACTGGGTAAATCTGAGCCACCAGACCTCCTTAAGGTGTTGAAAAGATGCACCTGACCCAAGCCATGGCATTATCAATGGCCTGGTGACCAGATTTTAAGTGGAACACCATTGACCAGAGGGAGGGGGAGAGGGCGTGTTCTTTTTTTGTTTTTGTTTTTGGGGGGCATCAGTGCTCTCTGGTGGGAGTAGGAGGCCCAGTCTTTGCTCCTGGAGAGCTGCTGGTGGATTTGAACTGCTAACCCAGTGAGACCCAGTCCCGCAGTCAACCACTACGCCACCAGGGCTCAGCCCCAAGGGGGCTATTCTTGATGAAAAATTTGGTCTACATGGAGCAACAAAAATTCATAGATTGCAAAAATAGTATTGTAATATATTTATTTAATTTGAAAACACCGCAGAACGTGGGACAAATTGTTAAAAAGCGGGACATCTGGTCACCTTACCTTATATGCATGTAAAAGATGTACATCGAATAAACAAAACCAAAGAAAAATCATTGCATTTGAATTGTGATGCTGGCAGAGAATATTGAAAGGACAACAGACTGTCAGCAAAACAAACAAATTTGTCTTGAAAGAAGTCCTACTAGACTTCACCTTGGAGGTCAGTATGGTAAAGTCATCTCTGATGCTTTGGACATGTTGTCAGGAGAGAGCTGTCATTGGAGAAGGACATCAGGCTTGGTAAAGTGGAGGGGCAGGGGAAAAGCGGAAGAGCCTTGACAAAATGAAATTGGCACAGTGGCTGCAACAATAGACTCAAACAGCAACAGTCATGAGGATGGCACAGGGCTAAGCAGCCTTTCATCCTGTTCTAGGGTCAATTTGAGGGGAAACTGACTTGGTAGCACTGAACGCCACCACCACTTTATCCTGTAGAGTGACGGGGAATTAGTATTTGCTTCGTTGCAATACATCCACATAATCTTGAAGGTAAATGTGCAACAGAGCTCACCATCATAAAAGAAACCAGCCTTACTGGTCAGAGAGGGGCAAATGGGACCATGAGAGGATGGCCTTAATCAATCTTTGAGTCAGGAACTAAACTCAACCTGTGACAGGACAGTCAACCCTTTCAGATGGCAAATGCAGAATTTACCCACCAATAAAGCTCAGAGGCTTAGGAAAGAAGGCGGAATGGAAACAGCCAACAGGGGAGAAATTGGAATAACTAATAGAACATTTGGGGGATTACAAGGGGTGAGTTGAAATAAAATGCTTATGAATTGTTGAATGTAAAACTGCTCTGTAATCTGCTCTATAACCCTTCACCCTTCTACAATTTAATAATAATAATAATAGACTGCCACTACTTTAAGGTTCCATCTGACCTTAAAACATGCTTTGTAAACAATGCTGTTATAACATGTTTGTTCCATTGCTTAATCGCCAGTCACCCTTGTAATGGATAAAGGGCTAAACCACAAACAAGCCACAGTTTTCAGGAGCCTGAGAGAATGGTAGTGAGTTTTAGATTTCAGAGACCTTGGAAACCATCTCATCCAAACACATCATTTTACAAATTGATGTTCGTGCTCCCAAAATTATTTACCCCACGTTGCGTCATCGCCAACTCATGGAAGGCTGGGCACGGCCATCAGATACCCCTCCTCAAGCAATGAGTTACTTGTCAGGAAAGGCAAGCAGGATGACAAAAGAAATAACAAAGGCAGGTATCAGAGCTGTCTCAGAGCTAAGGTCCCAAGGTCCACGAAAACACAATGATACGACTGAATTATGTTGCTAGCAAAGCATCTTGAAAGCACCGTGAATTTCCTAAAGAACTAACAGATCTGCCATGGGAGAGGTACAGCCAGGAAGCTCCTTAGAAGTTATGATCGCAAGGATTTGCCTCACATGCCTTGGCCGTGTCAACAGGAGAGCTCAGTCCCTGGGAAGGGACACCATGCTTGGTGAAGTAGAGGGGTGGCAACAAAGGAGGCCCTGCATGAGGTCGACTGACACAGAGGCTGCAACAATGGCTCAGCCAGAAGCGCAATCGTGAGAATGGTGCAGAGGCAGGTAATGCGTCGTTGTGTTGTGCACAGGTCTCTAGGACCTGGACCCAGCTCAGTGGCACCCAACAACAACAACAACAACAACAACAAGAACAACAAGATCACAACGTGTCCATTTGGATAAGAGCTGCTAGGGCAGTTAGAGGATCAAGAGTCGAGGCCACTACACGTTTCTTTGTGGGACCCAGGGCAGTGGGAAGTAGTAGAAGTTTTCAAATGCTCTGATTCTATAGGTATTCCTCACTTCTTGAGACTCACATGACTCCAGCTATACCTTCTAGAACGTAAACGCCACATAAACTTGTCACACTCACAACCTTTGTTTAAAATATATGCTTTCCTGTTCGTTGGACCTTCAAAATGTGTAACCTTTGAATGAATTCTTTCCACTGTAGAACTCGATCAGATCAGAATAACATTTTCTTCTCCCTTTGGGTTGGAGCACAATGAGTTTGGCTTTTGGAGTCTGCTCTGAGTATTGGCAACGCCGAACAGGATCAGGTTGCAATCAGACAACTTGGTGCTCCTCCCTGGTTTAACCTTTCCTTTGGTTTGAAATGTTTGCTTGGCATGCTGAATACCCAACATGTTATATGGACGACTACCCACCCCCACCCACCCACATCCCTGCTCACCCTCTGAGAAGGAGGGGCTAGGACTCATTTAGGCTTGAAGCTAGAGATTTAAAGTAAATCTGCCTTCTCAGATCTTCATCTCCTGCAGCTTGCTTTAGCATTCCGTTATTGACAGATGGCCTCTGTTGAAAGCCCTCAGAGGCTTCAGCATGCTATTGCCATTTAGAATTGATTTTTGTTTATCATTTGATTTATGCCCAATATAGAATTTTTCTCATTTTAAATTTATATAGATGGATGACTCACGAAATTGCAAAGATGGGAAGATTGCCTCCAAACCGGACTCATGACTGGGGGTGAGGATATCACAGGACAAAGAAGACTCCATTCAATCCAGGCAAAAGAGACGCAGGGAACCTTGGACACAGAATACTCAGGGAGAAAAGCTGATTTCAAATACTAGTTGTTTAAGGTTGTATTTTCTACTTCATGCGTATAGAAGAAATAAGACTGAGAGATTACATGTCTAATCTATTAAAATTTTGTGTTTCAGAATTGTGAAGTGATTTGGCGAGTGTTTTAATATGACTTTTGGGCAGGTGGCATTGAGTCTGTCTCAGCTCCTCATCAGCCTGGTACAGAAGAAGGAAGCTTGCTCATTCCACGCCGTCTTTCCAACGGGAGCGCTGGAGCCCACTTTTGCAGTCTCTGTGCCAACCCACCTGGTTGAGGGTCTTTCTCTTTTTTCCTGCCCTCTGCATTACCAAGTGTCCTTCTCCTGAAATTGGATTCTCCTGACAAAATGTCCAAAGCACATCCTTGCTTCTAAGGAGCATCCAAACCAACCAAATCCAGACCATCCTTGCTTCTAATCTGATAGTTCTTTAGGAAGTCCACTGTGCTCTCATCGAGTGACAGTGCCATAATTCCAATGCATTGATTCTTCTCTGGCTGACTTTCACACCCAGGTGAGGTCATTGAAAATACCGTGGTTTGTGTCAGGTGCACTTTGATCTTCAAAGTAGCATCCTTGCTGTTTTAAAAGGTCTGGTGCAGTCGATATACCCAATGCAATATGTCATTTGGTTTCTTGACTACTGCATCCATGAACATTTTTTGTGTATCCAAGCAAGACAAAATCCTGACAGCTTCAATCTTTTCGCCATTTATCATGATGTTACCCATTGGTCAAGTTTACATTTGCCTGTCATCTATACTGAAGGCTTCAATTCTTGATCTTCATTAGCAAGTCCTTCACCGAGGGCAGCCAGAGCCTGGGAGATGACTCTATCTCCATTGGAGCCACAAGCGTTTGCACTCACAGGCCTGCACTCTGTGATTTCTTCATTCTGCATCATTCTATGTGACTGTGTGAGACTGAAGAGGCATTTATGGACTAGAATCTGACTTATGGAGTAGAATCAGACTTGATCTGGACTGGGCTTGGATATTTGCTTGATGTTTAATTAGTTCTTGATATAAAACTTCTCTTACACACCTCGGTGTCCCTGAATTTGTTTTTCTAGTCAATCTGTCCTACTAAAACTCATAAAAGTCTTGAAGCCATTTTCTTAAAGCAGAATGATCTCCATTGGCCATCTAGATCCTGAAGATAATATCTGAATCCCCTGGGCTGTGATCAATAGGAAGAATAAGCACTGAGACCTACTAGTACTTCAGGGGCCTCTAGATCTCATTCCTTCACAAAAGATCATCCTAGCCCCTCATCATTTTGATCCCTCGCCCCTCGCTTATACTATAAAATCCATCCTCTTTAGGCTCCCTTTTGGACTGATGACACCTGAATAAAGTGCCTGTGAAATAATTCAATCCCTGCCTCTGCTGTTTGGCTTGGTAGTGAGAGGCAACTTAAATCTGCACAATCCCATTTCAACTTCACTGTAAACCCTGCAGAGTAGGAAGAGACACACAGAGAAGAGGCCTATCTTCTAATTCCTCAGTCTCTTCTTGGGGATCCTGAAATATCTCTGTGGCCTTATAATAATCCAAAAACAAGTCAAAAAACCATGTTGCTTCTGAATTGTTTCCAATTTATGGTGCTGCCTTGTGTTCAAGTTCTCCTTCCTATAACCTCTACAGAAACATTACATTATCTGTCTTCTCTGGCACTCTTGGGAGGCACCCTTTTCATCACCCAGGGACCTGCCTCATAAAAAAATGTTTATTACTGGTCTGAGCCCTGGTGGCGTAGTGGTTGTGTGTGGGACTGCAGCCCACATGGTTGACGCCTCAAATTCAGCAGCAACTCTCCTGGCCGGGCTTCCTACTCCCACCAGGGCAGTGATGCCAATGTCACACACACACACACACACACACACACACAGACAAAATGTTCATTATTTCCTATGTGAACTTCACACAATGAGGTGCTAGGATATCGTTGGAAAGGCAATGAACAACTGCTGGTCTTTGATAATACCATGACTGCAGTAGAAAACCCCAGGGACCACAGTGATGTATTATATTACCTACAAAGCATTTACTAAGAGTCTGTGATACCTTTGGCCTTCCAAGTCACCTTATGCATCACCTATGATTTCAGTCAGACCCTGTTACCTATAACAGTGACCTTAAAAATTCACCTTCAAAAGCTTTGTCCCTCATTCCCTGTTGACTTTCCCCACTCACTCATTTGTGTTTCATGAGACTACATGTTTCTTAATTGCCTGGCCCTCAGATTTTGGCAAGGTTCTATATGTCGGTGAATTCAAAATAACATAAAGCTTTACCTATAAGTTTAGTTGGACTATTTGGAATATATTCCTCGGCGGGGGGGGGGGGGGGGGGGGGGGGGGGGGGGGGGGGGGAAGGGAGGAGTGGGGAGGAGAATAAAAGACTGATTTTGATGAAAATAAATAGCACACAAATAGAACACATTCTAGCCCATTACAGTTTATGTGGTTTCTTTTATTAAATTTTAGTGATACTCCTTTCAGCTTTGATAAATATAACCAGAAAGATTTGGTTCTTGCAGAATTATAATTTTGTTGGATATTTTATTAATCTCACATCTCATTGAGCCACTCTTTTTCCAGGTAATTGTGAAGAGGTGGGATTAGGTATATTTTGTACCATATCCTTGGTGATCTATAATTATCGCTTGTCATTCAAATATTATTTTGTTCAACCTTACAGAGTTTAAACATTCTTAACATTTTACCTCTACCTTATGCAAAATAGAGCATTCAGATCTTTATGAATTTATCTTGGGACATGTCATGAGGGTAGACAAAGTGAATTGAAGTCATTTTTTTTGTATTGTGGCCAATTATTATAAAGGGAAAAGCAGATAAATTTGAAGTTTTTAAATAGTAAAACTAATATAATCAAGTTAGGAATTTGATTTGAATAAAAATTATAAAAATAAATATACTGTCAACACTTGTTATTTGAAGAGATGCAGATTGTCATGGTTGGTGATGTTATAAATTTTGTACAAGTATGCACTCAATAAAATTTTATATTTATTCCCTGATCAAGGAGAAAAATCTGAATCTCTAGAAAGTAAATTTTGGTAAATGTGCTGATTACAGGTGGTTTTCTGTTATTATGTAGGTAGCATTCTGGTAACCAGTTGATAGCCACTGTTGAGGAAGGACTATTTAATAGGTTTTCTGTCTCCAGTTACCTACTTTTAGTCTGTCTTTAGTATGTCTGTTAGACCATGGCTGTATTGAGTTTATAAAGGAGGCTACAATAGAACTCCTTAAAAGATTGAGGTGGTTTTTTTTAATACTAGTATCATATGTGCTAACTCTTAGCTGTTTAAGAGAAATATGTATTATGAAAAGAGGACATTTTTTAATGTGTATTGCAAAGTTTGGATAGCATGGTAATTTATTTTAGAAGGGTTAATACTATCCTAATCTCAAGGAGTTGAAGATGAAAGTTCAAATCATCCAACCTACTATTCAGCTCCATTTCCTCTCCCACCCCCCCCCCCCCAACTGCCTTCATTGAATATATTCCCTCATGGTCCTGGGTTCTTTGATTTGCTGCAACATCCCACCGAAACTCATGAAAGTTTGAAGACAGGTCTCGTGTGTTGGTGAATGCTCAGTTCCTAATCTGAAATTCAGACAGAGGTAAGCCAAACCCTGAGTTCAGAGCCACCAGCCGAATGTACCCAAACATCACAGCAGGTCTTCCTATTTCTACTAAAGCTGAGTCAGAAAATAGAGATATGGCTTCCAGATGAGGCAATGTATGTGAGAATTGTACAGCGGTACCCCCAGCTATACCCCATCCAAGGAATTCAAGGATGGTGTCTTAAGTCTCACCCTCTACTAAAGTAAAGTCAAAGATATTCCCCAAGAAAAGAAAAGGTGTGACTGGGTTCATGTTTTCGACTAAGGTCAAATTTTAACCCCATCCTCATCTTGTCCAATAGTGTAGTAGTGAATGCCCTCCAAAAAGAGTCTATTGCCACAGGAATATCGAGTCCAGAATTATGCTACATCACATAGGTATTATGGTTATAAGGGCTATATTAATTGACTGTAGATCAGGCTGCCTCTGACTTTTCTAACTATTCATACTTGATCTAAGAAGATTATTACTTTGTTCTGAAGCTTTCTGTTGAGGGAGGCATAAGCATAATGTTAGAGTTCTCCCACTGAATAATCCATTTGTCCATTCCTTTACCTTCAGCTATTAGTTTACCTCACATTTGTCATTTATTTTTTACTCAAACTTTTCTTTCCTTCCCCCCCACCTCCCCATACTTTTCCACCTTGGGAAAGGACTTCATGTTCAGCAGCTGTGCCAGCCCAGATTGCTGGGAGCAAGACCAGTGTAATAAATGCTTCTTCCTTAGTCCACTCTCATTCACAATGGGTGGAATTACAAAGTTATAAGACTACTGGACTTGCATCTCAACCACTAAGCAATAGGACACTATTTGAAGTCAAGCCAAGTTCTTTCATATGAGAAGGTATGATCCATCCCATTAGGCCCTTGGGAATTTTTGCCTACAGATTCAAGGGTATAGTTTTAGTAGAGTCTTGCTGAAGGATCACACCTGCTTCTGATACTCAAAACTGCACCTCTGGGCTGCAGCATCTGACATAAAAAAGCAGTTTCGAGTGATGTGAAAAACTACACGGTGGCATCAGCAACCTCCCACAACCCAGACCCTCCTGGGAAATGTAGGAATCTATCCAGTGAAGATCCTCCTTCCCACCCCCCCCCAACCTCACTACAATTTCCTGAACTCACTCAGATACTTGAACTGAAACAATATAGGATACCTAGTGGACATGTCACTTCTCGGCCTTTTGGCTAAGATCAAGTGTAGGTTACAAAAGGAGATTACTACTTTGATTAAAGACAGGCTAAATGGAGTGCTGGTGTCAACAAATGTTATGTACAATAGTCCTGTATGGACTGTAAAACGAGGAGGTGGCTCATTAGATGGTTGAGGCCTAAATAGAGTTGTGTCACCTATGCCTTCAGCTGTTCCAGACATGGTATCGGCAGTGCATGAAACACAATATTGACAGTGCAGAAAATACAACAAACGAAAGGAGACTGGTACTCGGCGATGGATCTTGCAGCAGCCTTTTTCTCCGACCCAGTCTCAGAAGAGTTAGCCATGCTTTAATTCCACACAACCGAGAGATCACAGTATACTTTCACCACACTGGCTCGGGGTTACCTAAATTCTCTAGCCTTCTGTCATACTTTTCTTAGAAGAGACTTGGATTTGGTGCAGATCTCAAGTGTAGCAATACATTATGTTGATGATATCATGTTACTATCCAACAGAAGACTAGGTTAGGGCAGATCTGAAAACAGTGGTGGTTTACATAACTAATAGAGACTGATTAATTAATCCAGGGCTCTGCCCAAATGGTGGAATTCTTGGGAATAACTTGGGCAGGAGCCATTCATGATATTCTGTAGGCAACCAAGAACAAGTCACTGTCACTACCTACCATCAAGACTAAAACAGGAGGTTCTGTATCTGGTTGGTCAATTTGGATTTGGGATGACTCATATTCCACACCTGAGAATATTGCTAGCTCCCATCCAGAAAACTACTTGAAAGTAAATTGCATTTGAATGGGGGTCTGAGCAACACCAGGCTATGTCTGACAATCCATATTCAGACACGATTTTGAGACATGATTCTGGAGGGGTCTGCATTTGCTTGTGCAGACTGGAACTTATGGCAAAAACTTGAGAACCCTCTACAATGACCACTGGGATTCTGCATTTGAAAGTTTCCAGAACTTTCTGCAACACTATACTGCAATGCTATATACACCATTTGAAGATGATTACTTGCTTGCTACTGGTCATTGATTGAGACTGCCTCAATGACAGAAAGACATAAAATTATCCTGAGATCTGAGGTACCCATAATGTCTTTCCTGATGTCAGAGAAATGCTCAAGGAAGATGGTGCTCAAAATAGTTCCACAATGAAATATAAATGACACATACAGGAACAAGCTGCTAGGAAGTGCAGAGTGGCATCCACAAACAGGAGGCCTCCTTTCTGATACGTCCTGCTCTGGCATCACCAGAGAAGCTGACAGAGCTTATTGCCATATGGACAGTGTGCTCTGAACAACTTTGTGCTGACCAGCAGACGGTTACTTGTTTGGTTCAAAGATGGCAGCTCCAGGGTACATGGACAACATCTATTGTGGAATGCTGCTGTGTTAAGACAAGCAGATGGAAAGATTTTAATTGAAGAAGGTGAGAAGTCAGCTCAATGGACTGAATTGCATGCTGTTTTCCTACATAATAGAACAATTGGACAATGGTGAAAGCCTGCATGTTTGGCTTCTGGGTTAGACAGGGTTCTCTAGAGAAACAAAACCAGGACAATAGTAATTCTCTTTATATTTTTATATAGATAGAAGGATATATATAAGAAATAAACAGTTAACAATCTATAAAACATACAAAGCCTTGGTGCAAGTCGCTTGCATGAGATAGCTAGAAGACTGGCAGTTCTTGGAGTCTTGAGGACCACTGGGTAGTCCTCTGTAGAGCAATTTAGGCTATCCGGCCACAAGCAGCAAACAGCATAGCAGGTTACCAACAGTCAGCCAGATGACAGAGTCCAATAGTTCCCCAGCTCAAGAGATGTCTATTCCAGGAGCATGGAGAAGCAGGGCTTGAAGGAACCTCTACTCACAGCAACACAGTCCATGATTAGGTGTCCAATGAGTAGGTGTCCCACAGGATGAACAAGGCAGCTGTCTGGTCTAAAGATCCAAGAGCAAGGTCGGGGCTCACCAAGCCATTTCTATCTCTGCCCTTCAATTGATCTCATGAGTTCATTGGCCATGTTGTCACAACAGACCTACCTATCATCTTTGGCCATGTTGGCACAACAAGCTTACCTATCACAGCTTCTTACTGACTTATGCAAACTGGCCAATGGTTTGGCTATACGACCTAGCAAATGGGCACTGGAAAACTGGACTAGTAAAGGAATATGTATGTTGAGAAAGGACAGAACGTGTCAATGCTTGTCCAAAGAACCCCTTGCTGGTGAGTGGAATCAGCAAGTGGACATGCTGAGATAAGCCAAGTGGGTCATGAGCTGAGGGGGCATGGTGGGGCTGCAGCGATGCAGAGATGGCTGAGTCTAGTCTCACCCCCATCCTGTTCAGTAGTGTAGAAGAGAATGCAATGATAGCAGAGAGAACACCAGAATTATAACGGATCATATATAATCTATGGGGCATTAAGGCTAGAAGGGATTTTGCCTATGGCTCAGGTAAGATCCTTCTTTACTAAAAAAAAAAAGATCCTTTAATGTTATTTTTTAACACTTACCTTCTTCTAAAAATCTATGATAATAAGAATTTTGTCTTCAGAGGTACTGATGCTATGCCTTAGTATGGTTTTTAATTTTTTTTCTTGTGCTTTCATTGGTAGGGCCTTTATTAAATCTCCCTGTCCTTCAGTTTTAGAATTTTTTTCTCATATTATTATTATTGTTATTTGTAATTTATTTGTTTTCACTTTCTATAGTCTCCCTATTTGGAGTCTCTTAATTTTTTTATCGTGAGAAAGACGAGGCTTTCTATTCCTGTAAAGTTTGACTGTCTCAGAAGCACACAGGGACAGATTTCCTCTCTCTTGACAGAGCCATTCTAAATGGGAATCAACCGGATGGCAGTGAAGCCTTTAGTATGTTAATCCTCTTGAACTTAACTACCAATTTATCTATTATGCCTCTATCTTTTGTTTCATGTGTGCTAAGATTTTCTCACAAGTTCTTCAACTTCTCAAAAAATTTTATTACTAACCTTATGCATTTTAGTTTTTAAAAGAAATTTTCTGAGTGTTGTTTTTATAGCATCAAAGTCTTGTTTCCCAGGTCTCTTTCTTAATTCTTCTAAAGAAATGAATAAGATAATTTTAAAATTTTCTATTATTTTACAAAGTCTTTGAATTTGTATTTTCCACCTCACATTCTCACAATTTTAAATCGAGTAGAAGAAAAAATCTAAACAAATCACAGAATTTAATCCATTTGCCTCTGCTTGTCTTAACTTGAAGAACCTGCTCACTATTAAACTGGTCACTGGTCAGGTGGCCCCAGTATCCTTGTAGGGTGGAAGTGGGGATGCTCCACTCTTAGAACTCAGTAGGTCAACGGGCCCATCAGGACTGTCTAAGAGTTGGGGAAGAATGGGTGTTTGACAAAAACTGAATTACTGTTACCAGGAAAAGAGAAAAGCGATATTGGATAGCCCCCGTATACCGAATGTTTAATGTTGCACCAGGTTCAGGAATTTTCTCCACAAAACCTGACCCCAAGGTCAAAAAGACTGTTGTGTGAACTCTTTAAGTAACAGGCCACTCATAAGTTCAAAGCAACCCAGTCTACTACCAGGGAATGCAGATTTTCACTGATTCTTTTGGGGGGGGGGGCGGGGCATCACTGCCCTCTGGTGGTGGGAGTAGGAGGCCCAGCATTTGCTCCTGTAGAGTTGCTGCTGGAATTGAACCGCCATCCCAGTGGGCTGCAGTCCTCCACACAACCACTACACCACCGGGCTCAGCCAATTTTCACTGATTCTTAGAAAGGTCATATATAAATAATTGGTCAACATCAGCCTTCCTTTAGCTGTCATTTGATGTCCTAGTTTTGCATTTGGAAATGCCCTTGAGAAAGATAAAGACAGCTATCATGTTCTCTGGTAGATCTTGTGATAGATATTTGTAATACAAAAAGTTTGACTCCTTTATCAACCTTAGATCTTTTTCTCTTCCTGGCTTACGAGTTGCATCGATGTTGTTGAAAGGGGCTGTCACATTGGTTTTGACCTGTAGCAATCCTATGTACAATGGAATAGACGCTACTAGGGTCCTGTACCAACCTCACAATTGGCTTCTGAATATAACTTCAGAATATGTAAGACTTGTATTTATAATTCCCTAGTATATTTTGTGTCTCTAATAATGCCCTATGATCTTGTACATTAGAATCACCCAAGAAATGCAGCGAGGTAACACAAATGGTTAAATATTTGACTATGAACAGAGAGGGTGGTTGTTGAGCCCACCCAGCGAGCCTCGAAGAAAGGCTTGTGCATTTGATTCTGAAACGTCACAGCTGCTGAGAAATCCGTGGAATGGGGTTCAGCTTGGCCATGCATGCAGTTGCCTTGAGTTACAGCTCACTGGCAGGCCACTCCTTTGTTTTGGGTGATTTCTGCAACAGCCTAAACTTTTGCACGACTAGATGCAATGGACATTTACTTCTTGCTTCCATGAAGTCTGGCCCAGGTGTCTGTACTAAGCAGGACGCTCTCCAGGTGGTAGATCCACACACACTTTCCATCTTGGTGGCTTCTCTCTTCCACAAAGGCTTTCCAAAGTGATTGTCCCGGAGAAAGGGGCACGGAGGATCCAATGTGGAAGGGTTAGGTGTGGGGGTCGGCCTGCAGTGCCACACTCCAGATATTTGTCCCAGTTCTATGGGCTAGAATTTGGTTACATGGTCCTATCCCACAGCAGGGGATAATCTTAGCATATAGACAGTGGCTCTCAACCTGTGGGTTGCACAAGACCCCTTTGGGGGTCAAGCAGCCCTTTCACAGGAGTCGCCTGATTCATCACAGTAGCAAAGTGACAGAGATGAAGTAGCACTGAAAATAATTTTGTGATTGGGGGTCACCACAACATGAGGAACTGTATAAAGGGCCGCGGCATGAGGAAGGTCGAGAACCGCTGCTGTAGAGTCTTGCTTGTTTATTTGAACCTTAAAACTTGGGCTCAGATTTTGGTTCTGTATTAGCTATACTTTTATTGCCTCTTTTATTACCAGCGAACCACATTCACTGTCATCCAGTCAATTCTGAGTCTGCCCCTGTGGACGTCTAAGAGAGTCATTCTTGAAGGGAGTAGAAAAGCTCTCTTTCTTCTGAGGAGAAGCTGGTAGTTTTGAAATGCTGACCTGGAGATTAGGCGTCCCACTCATAACCATGATAACACCCCCCCACCCCCCACCCCCACCCCGCGGCTCCTTCATGTGTGGCATAGATTCATGTTTGGCCTATGTAACTAGATCAGAAGTCTGTGGCTGTCCCGTAGACCATGAGAAGCATCCAGTTTGCCCTACTTGGTCCTAAAATCTTACCCCTCAATGCTCCCTGTTCTGGGCTGTGAATGGGAAGTCTATGTGTCAGCCCCTGAGGGCTCCTGGCTGGTCACCACCCATCATTGTCTTGATTCCCTAAACATATTTCTCGCTCCCCACTTCTACGGCACCTGGTGACAGTTGGGTTAGAAGGAGAAATGTCAAATCACTTAGGAAGAAGGACGACTCATGTCAGATCCAAAAGTTTTGCCTGCCCCGCTTCTAAAAACTAGCTCTTGCTGAGGTACATCAATGTGATCAAAAGCATTGACAGTGTGACTGTGCCCGACAGCTCCTGGGAATGGTGTGTTTCACAGCAGGAATCTCCTTGGGACGAAGGCAGCACGCTCCAAGGGACTCGTGTGACATTGTCGGTCTACCTTGAAGGGTCTGTGATACAGTCAAAGCAGAATGTCAACATTCTCACTCCAGAGGGTCTTGGTTTATAGTCCAAGCTTAATGGTTCCCTCCTTACCCAGAGCTCACGGATTTCTCAAGCTGAGAGAAAAGTGAAAAACCGACTAACTTTTAAGATGGTCCCCCCTAAACTCCAGCTCCCAGAGGACAGTTCACTGGCGTTTTCATCAGTGCCTCGAGGGGCTCGCAGCTTCAGAAAAGCAGTTTGTTGGAAAAGCAGGACTGGAGATATTCAAGCGGCTGGCCTTCAACTCTGCTGCCTTGTGACAGTAACGTATACTGAAGGCAGTTTGTCAAAACCTGTTTCTTTTCATCGCCTCTGCCTGGGGGTGATTTCCGAGAAATGTTGATTATGAGACAAGCTCTTTTCAGTCGCTTTCAAAAGGTGACCCCCAGGTAGGTAATCATCAAGTAGAGGCATCTTTTCAGAGAAGGGAAGGGGTGGGCAAACCCCTCCTGGCCGCCATTGTCCCTGCCCAGCGTCAGGAGCCAGGCCATTCAGCGCATGAAAAGCTACCAGATGAGCTTTGTGGGGGTGATGCTGCCCCCGCAAGTAGGTGTGTGGGGCGAAGGGCGCAGCTTCAGGTTTTCATTTTAACTTTGCAATACGAATTCTAAAGAAAGGAGGAGAGGTAAATAAGGAGGGCAGGAAAATAGCCAGGCTCCACAAGAAACGCCCCTCCGATCCGTCCTTGAGTCATTCTGCTAAGTGGAGCTGGGTCATTCATTGTCTCGGTGGAGACCTGCAGAAACAGCTCATGGGAGGAACAGTCTGTACCCGCAATAGACTCATTACCTTGTGGATCAAAAGGCCACGCATTGATAGAAAGCCATTCTTCTGGCATTCTGCACAGATTGTCAGCTTTAAACTTGGAGGGGGAGAGGCCCAGGTGATCCCCTTTTTACCTCCCTTGTCCACCAGGCTGATGGGGTGCAGGGGGAAGTGGTTGGAGGGGACCGGCCGAGAGGTTGGCGGAAAGACAGCCGAGCAGGCGGAGGCCTGATTCAGACCACCGTCTGCGAAGGATGGGTTTGGGGTTTCTTGGGACGCTCCTCTTGGTCGAGCTTACGTGGAGAGGGGATTTGGTTTGCCTCACTGACTGTTGCCTCCCACTCAGGTTCCCTTTTGTCGCTTTTCCCCCATTGTCATTAAGTCTATTTAATTGGCACCCATCTTGCCTGGTCCTCTGCTAAAACTGCACGAAGACTATGTCCTCCCCCTGGCCTCGTGGGAGGAACACAGAGAGAAACCCAGGTTTTGAAGGTGGCACCCCTCCTTGCGGAGCTGCGTCATCTCCGAAAAGATATCGGGTGTTTTCCTCGCAGGGGACAATTGGATCTCTGGGGGCAGTTAGCTCTCCTGGTCCAGCCACGGGGTCTTTATAAAGTCACTGTGCCGGCTGAAGGCAGTCTGGGCAGGCCACCCAGAAGCAGCAGCGCTCTGTTGAGCATCCGCTGTGGGGTCTTTCCCTGTGTCTGATGGCCTGGGTGCCACCTGGCGCTCCAGCCCCCACCCCACCCCTTCAGAGGCTAACTCTGAACCTCCTTGTCCTTCATTTTCATTCTTTGTTTGGAGTGGCCAGAGAGACTTAAGATTGGCACAGCCTAGCTTCTGAGGCCACGCCTCCTAGAATCCCCATTCCGATTGGCTGCGGGTTTGGCAGGAGGACCCGGACCAGGTCAGTTTCCCTCGGAAGGCGACCTGCCTAGTGCGAACCACCGGCGTAAGTGGTCCAGCCTCTTCTAGACGCTTCTGGACTAGGGTGGTAGTTCCCGCTCTTGCTCATGTCGTTACCGTTCATGTACTGAAAAGTCACTTCTGCACCATTTGCCTCCCAGGCACTGTGCGCAGTGGTGTGTGGGTCACTCTGGGTCAGAACCGACTGGATAACACCTGACAATAAGAATGTGCTCAGTGACAGGGATACGCACGGTTGTGAATTCTGACCCACTGCAGCTCCGCGGGGTGAGTGGAAATCCTCCGGGAGGCTCCTGGGGCTCTGAGCCTTTGCCTACAGACTGCCGCGTTTTTCACCCTAGTGAACGTTCCTGGGTTGGAACGGCTTTCCTTTTCGTTGGCAGCAACATGTATGATGCAGGAAATCCCAGGGCTTCTCAGTAGGGATGTCAACCCCCAAACAACACCCCCTGCCATCAATTCCAACCCAGAGGGCTGTCGTTAGATGCCATGTAATTGCTTCCAACCCAGAGGAACTGTCTGCTCACCTGAATGAAACCCTGCACGGTTCAGCTTCACCCTTGCATTGGTTCCTGGGCTCGATCCTGTTGTTTGCCCGGTGGTGCACATCCGGCTCCTTGAGAGCCTTCCTCTTTCCCCCACCCCACTACTTTCCTAAGTATGATGACCTTCTTCAGAGAAGGTCTCTTCTGACTGCACGTCCAAAGTAGACCAGATGGACTCTTGCCATCCTTGCCTCGAAGAAGCACCTTGGCCATACTTCTTCCAAAACAGACTGGGTTGTCCTTTCAGCAGTCCATGGTACTTTCAATATTCTTCTCCAGCCCCACAATGCAAATGCATCGATGCTGCCAGATTCTTCTGTATTCAGTGTCCAACTTGCCCATGCGTTTGAGGCAACTGAAAATCCTGTGACGTGGGTCAGGCACAGCTTAATCCTCAAAGTGCCATCCTTGCTTTTCAGTACTCTGACGAGATCTTGTGGGGCACATTTACCTAATGTAACATGTCTTTTGGTGTCTCGACAGCTGATTCCATGAACGTCGACTTTGGAGCCAACCAAGGCAAAATCCTTGAGAATTTCAATCATTTCTCCATTTACCATGAAGTTATCTTTGGCCCAGTTGTGACTATTTTGGCCTGCTGTACATTGTGTTGGAATCCACATTGAGGGCCACAATCCTTGATCTCCATCAGCAAGTGCCCCAAGTCCTCTTCACTTTCGGCAGGCAAGGTTGTGTCTTCTGCATACGGTAGGTTGTTAATAAGCCTCCCTCCTAGCTTAATGCCATATTCTTCGTATAATCCATCTTCTCTGATAATTTGCTCAGCATACAGATCGAACAAGTTTGGTGAGAGGATACAATCATGAGGCAAACCATTCCTGTTTTTTAAACCAAGCGGTATTCCCTTGTTCTGTTCCCATAATTGCCTCTTGATTCAAGTTCCAAATGAGCACAAGGAAATGTTCTGGAATTCCCATTCTTCTTAAGGCTATCCACAATTGGTTATGGTTCACACCGTCGAATGCTTTTGAATAGTCAATGCAACACAAGTGAACATCTTTCTGGTATTCTCTGCTTTGAGCCAAGAGCTATCTGACATCAGCATTGATATTCCTTGTTTCACGTCCTCTTCAGAATCTGGTCTGAACTCCTGGTAGTTCCCTGTCAATATACTCCTGAAATCATTGTTGGATGATCTTCAGAAAAATTTTACTTCCATATACTTTCAATGATACTGTTCTGTCATTTGAACATTCTATTGATTCAGCTTTTTTTTTGGAATGGGTACAAATATGGATCTCTTCCTGTCAATTGGTCAAATAGCCGTCTTCCAAATTTCCTGGCAGAGATGAGTGAGTGCTTCTAGTGCTTCCTCAACTTGTTCAAACATTGTAATTGGTATTCCATCGATTCCGGAAGCCTTGTTTTTGGCTAATACATTCAGTGCAGCTCGGACTTCTTCCTTAAGCACCGTTGGTGCTTGTTTAAATACTGCCTCCTGAAATGCTGGAATATCGACTCGTTCTTTTTGTTAGTGTGACTGTGTATTCTTTCCATCGTTCTTTTATGCTTCCCGCATCATCCAATAAATTGCCCATGGAATCTTTCAAGATTGCAATGTGAGGCTTGCAACTCTGCAAGAAAGAGAACTGTCCTTTGGGTTTATAAGGCCATAAAGCTTTGGGCTCAAACTGCCTCATCTTTCTCCCATGCTGAGTTCAGACCAACCCCTTTTCTCGTGTTTAGCCAGCCAATACGTGACCCCCTGCCACTGTGTTAGACTCGCTTGTTTAGAGAAACAAAATAATGATACCCACATATATGTATAAGAAAGAATTTTACATCAAGAAAGGCTTTGCAGTCCAGGCAAACGCAAGTCCCTAACTCCACTGCTAGCCAGGGTCCTCTTCAGGCTCCCATAGGTGCAAGTCAATGCTTTGGAATGGTGAAGGGGGGGGGGGTGCAAGAAGAGCCCAGACTTGTGGGGGCAGAGGCTCGTGAGTGAAGAGTAGATGGAAACATGACATGGTCCCAAAAGTTCCCTGATTGGCTGCCAGGGTCTGTGGCCCACGTGGGGCCAGCCCTGGAGGCAGACACAGAGCCCCAGCAAGCAGGGAGGGCAAAGGGATAGAGAGAGAGGGGAAGGATCCCCCAGTACCTTTCTCATAAAAAAGGTCCCCCTTCCTAAGAGTGATGATGACAACAAGTGTGCAAATGTGGTCTGAATACAATTGATGTCTGTATTGATTGTGATGGGAGTTGTATGAGCCCCCAATAAAATGATTCATAAAAAAAGGAGGGGAAAAGAGGAGCTTATACCAAGGGCTCAATAGAAAATATTTGGAATGAAGATGGCAACATGTGTACAAATGAGGTATTGAATGTTACAAGAGCTGTAAGCACCACCAATAAAATTATTGAAAAAAAAGGTCTCCCTCACAGAATTAGTGAGCATCATGCTGCAATCTGATTGACAAGTCGGCCTCCACCCCTACACAAATACAAGTTGATATAAAATTTACCTGCCACAACCACGGAGATTTCTGCCAGTGCGGATACAGGAGTGAATAAAAGAGACGATTGCTAGGATCTTATTTTTCTTTCATTGTCAATGCTTTATTGAGCCCGTACTGTCAGCTGTGTGGGCATTGGGGATGCCCGATGTAAAGCAGACCTGGTTTGTCGTCTCGAGGACAGCGCAGTCCAGATGAGAAGTCTGCAGTGGGGGCGCAGCAGCAGAGTCTCAGGACGCCATGAGAGATGGGAAAGGAAGCCTCGGTTTGGCCAAGGGAGCCCGAAGAGGCCTTCCAGAGGCCGTCAGCAGGCGGAGGAGGAGTTTGTCCGGAGCTCAAGCGGTGGGAGGGATGGAATGAGCAAAGACCATGGAAGCACCAACCCGAGAACACGCACAGGCAGAAAAGCTGTAGCAATTACGGTAAATTCCGAGAAATGGAAATGACTCTGGGGTTGCTGGAACATACTGTGTAAGCCGGAGAAGGGTGGTCAATCAGAGGAAGAAAGAGAAGCTATTAAAGGAACAGAGACCGAATTATCCTGCAGAATCTTGGTGGCTTTATTAAGGTGTTTATATTTTACCCCATGCCCCACGGAGAGTCAGAAAGGAATTTCCAGTTAGTGAAGTAATCGACTTTTTACAAAGATCATCAGGATGGAGCAAGGTGGAGCTGCTGGGGAGCAAAGGAGGCCGTAAGGGGACAGTTGTCACCAGCTCGAGACTTGGGCAACAATGTGTAGAGAGATTTAGAAGGTCGAATTGAAAGCACTGGCCACTATTTTGGAAGTGGGGAAGAGCGAAGAAGACTTCCAAGCTTCTGATCTAAGAGAATGGGAGGTGGATTCCCCACTCCAGAGAGGACATTCAGGAAGGAAGCAATAAATCCCATTCTGTGATGGAGAGTTGAAAGGGTGCCTGGAACTTGGAGCATCTTGGCCCCTAGTTTGGCTAAGTTTGCAGTTCTTCCGAGGAGGCTGGGTGGAGGTTGATATCGAGACTCCAGAACCCAGTATCCCTTACAGCTGTCTGCCTGAGAGGAGGTGCCATGGGAGAGAGAGAATCCACGGGAGGGAGTGAGGGACGAGGACATGGGAGAGTGAGAGCAGATGCAGACATGACATGGATAGAACCAGAGCAGAAGTGGATAATACCGGTCTGTGGGCTGTCAGAGGCCTGTGAAACCAGTCATACCTCACATGCCTCCCCAAAGAGGTGCCCTTCCAGCCCTGAGGGGTAAGTTCATGAAATGTGTGACCAAGTATTGCAGGCTCATTTTTAAGCTGGGCATTGCATATGGCTCACAAATGCCATTATAGAAGTCCCAATGGCCCTTGGCAGACAAACAGGCTCCCCACCCCTGACATATAGAGCCCTCTTGCATCCCAGTTCCCTTCCAGTGGACTTGTCCTTTTGTGACCCATTGAAGGTGACTTACTTCTAGCCAACAGGGTATGACTTCTCAGGTGAGCTGTACCCGGTCACGTGGACATGGACATGGACATGAATGTGTAATTGAGTCCTGTGAGAGTCCAGCTCTGTCCTTCTTCCTTGAGGAAGTGTGGCCATGCAGAGAGAGCCCACAGGAGAGGACCCACAGAGAGCTCTGCGTCTGAGGACGGCTGATGGCCATGAAGACACGCAAGTCCTCAGTTCTGTCACCTCGAGGACCTGAATTCTGCTATCCACCTGAGAGAAGTTGGCAGTGGGTCCCCTCTTCGTTGAGCGGATAATAAGGACACAACCCCTGATGAGCCCTACCTTGCCATCTTATGTGGCCCCCGAAATCTTAGGACTTCTCCTTAAACGGTTTCAGCAATTCAGCAGAGGAACCTGCCACTGTCTATTCCAGGATCCTGACTGAAGGACCTGTGAGGTACTAACTGCATGTTGTTTTCGGCTGCCGAATTTGTGGTAACACATAATGAATCAAGTGATGACATCGCATCATTCTTTCATTTTTTCGTACATGCTTAAGCCTTATCAAAATAAGAATCCAGGAGTTGTGGGGAGCGTTCGGGAGTCAGAACGTGTCACGAGATGATTCAAAGGAGCCTCAAGACGATTCACAGATTTCTGGTCTACCTCGGTCCCTCTCCCCCACTCTTTCCTTCTTTGTGCATTTTATTTAATGTGGGATTTTAAAATGCACAACAGACAGCCTGAAACATAAATAATAAGTCCCCATCTTTTGTAGATTTGTACTGTGTAAACATTATGCAGAGAATATTTGACCTTAACCTTTGTTCTGTAAATGTTTCAGGGTCTTTTTTCCCCGCTGCCACATTACAAAAATAAATGTCAGACTAAAAGCAGGCTTTTCTTTAAAACTTGACAGCTGCACAGATAACCTCTGATTCACAGGCATAAGAGACAAGAGTGCCTTTTTTTTTGTTTTTGAAAATGATTTCAAAAAGCTCTTCTGAAGTTGCCACCTGATTATATTGTGCTATTCTGGTTTCCGTATGAGGTCAGTGAACCCTCCAGGATTTGTCAACCAAACTGGGGAAAATAAATAAAATCGGCAAGGCTTTGCCTGGCATGAATACATAGGACCATTTTTCCAAGAACCCTTAACAATACACAAGGTCCTTTTCTGATATGAATGGATAGACCATCCTATACAGAAAGTACAAGTTAGAAGTCACGGCATCTTTTGAAAAGTATCCTTTAAGGAAACCTATAGGTTTTGAGATACACACACACATAGATGAGAATAAGAATAATGTACTTTATCAAAATTAAAAAGTCTTCTCTTTCAGAGAACATTCTCAAGAAAGTGACAAGTTTGGAATCCTCCTCCATGGCTGGCGGGAACACAGGCTGGTAGGGCTACTGTGGACACAGGCTGGCAGTTCCTTCAAACACGAAGCAGAATGGCTGTGTTGCTGGTGGTTCCAGGAGCCATCAAGGCAGTTCCGACTCATGGTGAGCCCACGCAGAACAGGGCCACACACTGCCTGGTTCTGAGCCATCTTCACAAGAGAGCTTCGTGCTGTAGCCATTGTGTCCATGCAGCTGGTTAGGGTCTTCTCCTTTTGCCCTGACCCTCTACTTTACGGACCATCCTTTTCCAGGGATGAATTCCTCTAGATCTGTGGTTCTCACCCTTCCTAATGCCTCTATCCTTAATACAGTTCATCGTGTTGTAGTAACCCCAACCATCAAACTGTTTTCATTGCCACTTCATAACTGTCATTTTGCTACCCTTATGAATCATAATGTAAATACCTGACAGGTAGGATGTATTAGATGGCCCCTGTGAAAGGATTGTTTGACCCCAAAGGGGTCATGACCCACAGGTTGAGAACTTCTGCTGTCCATAACAGGAGGCCTGCCATGTAGAAGGAGCCCTGGTGGCACCAGGGTTCAGTCTCTGTGTTAGTCCGGGTAGACTAGAGGAACAAATTTCATAGACACGCATATAGGTATAAGGAAGAGGTTTATATACAAGAGGAACAGGACATTGAGCCCAGTCCAGTTCAAAGTCTTAAGTCCGATATTAACCCATATGCCCAAAATCAGTCTATAAAGTCTCCTTCCGACTCACAAAGTCACAGGTCAGTGGGTGCAGAATCTCGGTGCTGGCAGGGGTCTCCACATGGCTCCTCGCTTCCAGGGCTCAGGGTCCATCAACAGCAGAAGCAACTCATCGCTGGCAGAGGTCTCCATGTGCCCGCCCCAGCTTCAGAGGTCTGGCTCCATTAGGGCAAAGCCATGTGGCCTCTTCTCTGACTCCTCAGATGCTGTCATCTTGTCTTGTCCGTGATTCATCGTCTCTGAGACTAACTCTCAACAACTGGGGAGATAGCTTCTCATTTCCATGAGGGAAATATCGTGAGATTTCCCAGAAGTCTCAGGAGAAAGCCATGCCCACACAGAGGCCTCATTGGCTACTCAATGGCTATCTCCAGATTAACAGGCTAGACTCCACCCCTACATTTCAATCATAAAATTAACACAAGCACATGACTGCCACAGTCTCCATCCGAGGATGGAATCTATGACCTTCTCTGCAGGAGCATGGCATGGCAGTCTGCTTCTGTAGAGATGCACAGCCTTGGCAGCCCCACCGGGCCATTCTGCAGAGTCCTACAGGGTCATGGTGAGTTGGAGAGCAATGCATGGGCTGTGCCGTGGGGCTGTGGTTTTCCACTTGGTGAGTCACGGGAATCATCTGGGAATTCTGAAAAAAAAAAAAAAAAAAAAAAAAGAACAATGCCCAGACTTTCATCTCACGAGTCCAGTTTTCCCTTGGGTCACGGTCTGTACATCAGGGTTTTTTTTTTTTATGGTAAAATATAAATAAATAAGAAAAAGTTTGTTATTTTGACCATCTTTTTAAGTACAGAATTCAGTGACATAGTTCACATTTACGATACTGTGATGACATCAGTATTATTTCTTTTTTTGAGGGGCGGGCATCACTGCTCTCCGGTGGTGGGAGTAGGAAGCCCAGCCCCACTGCTGGAATTGAACCTCCGTCCGAGTGGGCCGCAGTCCCGCGCACAGCCACTACGCCACCGGGGCTCAGCCCGACATCAGTATTATTTCTAAATTGTTCTGTCACCTCAAGCAGAAACTTTACATTGAAGACTTATTGGATGAAGATAAGACTTTTCCACAATTATATTTCTTCCAAAATATTAAGCAAATATTAGAAGCTATTTGCCAGCATTTGGTGGGAGGTCAGAATAAAGATATTCTCCCTAGAGGCTCCAGATATCCAGAGGCCATTGTCTCTCCCACAAAAGATAGGGCTGACTCCCTGCTGTTAGGAAAATGGGTCACTTCCCCTGAAAGGTTAGGCTAAATCAAGTTTCCTGCCCAAGGGTTAGGTTAGGCTGCCACCATGAAACTGGGGTTCACCCATCTTGTGACATGGGGACCCAATACCTCCCTTTCCTATCATGTGTATGCCCCTGAATCGTTCCCCTCATCAATGTATTACCTATAGCACCGTCCTTTCCTGTGACATATGTCCTGACCTGTAATAGGGGGCTTGCATGTCCCCTATTATATATAAGATATATAAGGTTTGGTCAGAATAAAGGGGTGCTCTCTGGGCCGCCTCTCTTCTCCCTCTCCTCCCAGTTTCCCTTTTCCTATACCTTCTCCTCCTCCTACCCATGCTCTCTGCACATGGACCACCAAGTGGGGCTGAGGTGAGGATGCTACCATAAAATGTGTCTGACTCCATTATTTCTATCTCTCCTATTTGCTATGACTTTACTATAATCTTTAATTACATTGCTGTACAATTGCACCTATCGGACCCATGATGATAGGTTGGAAGCTGGTTCTCTGACAAAAACTAACTTCCATTCCCTACTTAAGAACCACGAAGAAACTTTGATCCTTAAGCATTTGCCTAGTCTACATTTTGTTACTCTTGGCTCTTTAGAGAAGCAAAACCAGTGAAGATTACCCATTTGAGGGGCTTTAAGAAAGTCTGGGAAAACATGGAAATAAAAGACCACGGCATTTTCTACAGACTTTTTGAAGCCCCTCATGAATACAGAGCGAGATTATAGAGATTGGCAAGTTCCTGGTCTGCCGCTCATCAGTCAGGCTCCAGTTTTCTTCTGATTCATACGGTCTGTGGGGCTGATGAACCCCAGATCAGCAGGTCAGAAGGCTGGCTAGAGAAGCAGATAAATCCAAGGGCAGCAGGTAAGCTGACAAGCTGCTTATTCACAGTTTACAGAAGCCAGCAAATCCCAGGATTGTAACGAATATGGTTGGCCGGTGACTCAAGTCCAAAGAACCAGGGGTCAGATGGCAACAAGCCAAATGCAGGATACAGACCCAGAAAAAACAAAAGAACTTTGCCAGGATGTCCGTATGGATGAGAAGCAAGTCACACTCCCAAGAAACTCTTTCAACTTATTGACTTTTCACAGTAGAACTCATTAAGGATGTGGTTATGTGTTAGTCCATTATGAAGGGTAACTACATCCTATCTGCCAAACCACAGAATCATTGGCCATCCAAGTTGACACATAACCTTAACCATCAACATATTTCATATAAGTGAAATGACATAATATTAATGCCCGACTTATTTTACTTTGCACAGTGTTTTCAAAGTTCATCCATGCTATAGAATATATTAGAACTTTGTACTCCATAAAGGAACATTATTATATTCTATTATAGGCACATACCAGATTTGTATGCACCTGTAGCATCTTTATGTGTTGAAGAGCAAAGGTGTCACTTTGAGGCCTAAGGTGGACCTGACCCAAGCTGTGGTATTTTGAATCACCTCTTGTGCATATGAAAGTTAGACATTGAATAAGAAAGGCAACAGGAGAATTGATACACTTGAATTACGGTGTTGGTAAAGAATATTAAAAGTACTGTGGCCTCCCAGAAAAACAAACAAATCTATCTTGGAAAAAGTACAGCAAAAACGTTTCTCAGGAGGAAGGGAAAATTTCATCTCATGCACTTTGGACATACTGGTCTCCTGGAGAAGGACACTACACTTTAGTTAAGTGGAGGGGCGGTGAAAGAGAAGACCCTTGATGAGATTGGTTGACACAGCGACTGCAACAATGAGCTCAAACACAACACCAGATGTCAGGCTGGGCCAGGACTGGACAGTGTGTGGCTCAGTTGCACACATGGCTCTATGAATCAGAACCTACATGCTGGCCCCTAACAGTAACCACCCTCTCCTGAGACCCTTCACTGTGATCTACACCCACCAGCAGCCATGCTGGCATCCCCGAGGGACTCCAGTTTTGTTCCTTTTCAATATGTTTTGTCTTTGGGGAACAAGAACAAGTCTGAAGGGAACCATCCGGGTTATCCAGTGGATGGGGTAAGATTCCCTAGGACACCTCTTGCTACCATCAAAGAATGAGCAGGTGCAGTGGTTGGAAAACAAGTCCTCAGTGAAACTTTGCTGAATATTCCTCATCAATGCAGTCTTTGATGTTCTTACAACATCTTCCTAAGAAGTCCCTGTGATCATTCTGTGTCTTTCAAGAAAATCTACCAAGAATTCCCCCAAACCAGTAGCCCATAACTTTCTGAGCTGACTTCCCTGCCTTGAATCAAATAGACCCATCCAATTCCCACAAATCCACTGTTTTGAAAGTACCCTAAGAAGACACATGTGTAGCTGTCCACCAATTGTAGAGGTATGTTTAAACACACCTATTTTGAATACACTGATAACCTCTATGAACTGGAATCTTGGCAGCAACACTTTTTGACTCACCTTCAAATGGTTTTGTCACAACCTGAAGAATGCTACCCTTAAAATCTGTCTATGCGATACATTTTGCCAGCAAAGAAATAAATCCTGAATTAATGGTATGCAAAGTGGAGGGGCAGGGAAAAAGAGAAAGGCCCTTCACGAGATGGCATGATGTCCTGGCCGCAGCAACAGACTCAAACAGCAGAGCAGTCGTGAGCACGGTGCAGGACCCGGCAGTGTTGCATTCCGGTGCACATCGGGCCGCTATGAGTCAGAACCAACCCAGTGACACCTGACAGTAACCTAACTGCTGTGCATGGCTAGATCCATTCACCCACATGCAATGGAATCTAAGTTAGTAAGTCATAATTAGCCAGCCGTCAGGGATGGCGAGAGACTAATTCTCCACAGGTCCTGAGTGCTGGAAGAGGGGAGTTTTTACCCTTCAGAATAAACGGGGCACCAGGGCAGGTGGCATCATGCTATGTAGAAAAAGAGGGACTTACAAAAATAAAACAGGGGTGGGGGTGGTGGCTGACAAGCAGTATCAGCAATTCAAAAAATAAATGCAAGACTCAGCAGATACAGAAATTACAAAAGGAGTTACAGTAGTTACAAAGTGGCCACACTGGGGTCAATACAAAATGGCTACACTCAGGTTAGTTAATGCAGTATGGTTACATTATGAAAATGGCTACATCTAAGTCAGCTACTACATTATGATCACCTTGGGGTTAATTGTGGTGGGGTACCACACTAACAAGCTTAATTATGTCGGAAGAAGTGTAGTGATATGTAGAGATTACTTTGAAATGCGTCAAAATATAATATAGATAGATGGATGTGTAAATGGCAAAATCATTATAGTCTCGGGTACAGGTATAATTTTCTGTATAATTCTTCCAATTTTCTGTGTTTGGAAATTTTCATTGTAAAAACTTTGCAAGCAAAGTGTGTGCTTAAAATTTTGCTTATTTAAAAAAATTTTCTTCCCTAATTTATAGATTAAGAGTAAAGATAACAAACAATGAGAAACTCTCTTAGTTTTGACCCAAAGAGAGACCAGATGTCTTGGAGGATTTGTTCTATAACGTCTAAGGCAGTGGTTCTCAACCTGTGGATCTCGACCTCTTATGGGGGGGGAGGGGTCAGATGACCCTTTCCCAGGGGTCACCCAATTCCTAACAGCAGCAGAATTACAGTTATGAAGTAGCAATGGAAATAATTTTTATGCTTGGGGGTCACCACCACTTGAGGTGGAGGCATTAGGAAGGTGGAGAACTCCTGGTCTAAGAGAATGAGACTGAAACCAGGAGGCCAGAAAACAAGCCAACGGCAGCATGCCAAGACACAGGGCTGCACCAGAGAGAAGCTACAATAAGGCGGGACTTGGGGAGAGGGCCGCTGTGTCAAGCAGGGTGGGGGCCTCTGGTTGGTGCTTGCTGAGGTCTGATTGAGCAGCTTATAAGTTTCTAGAGCAGCAGCATGAGGAAAGGGAGAGATTTTATATCAGGACATCATATGGGACTTGACCTGGAAGAGCAAAGCATTACAACTGCTGTCGAGAGGCCCCGCTAGACGATGGTAAGAGAGTTTTTACAGGGACAACTATACGAGGCGTGAGGAGGAGGACAATTTGAGATTCCAGTGGGGTGGAGACTGTGGGACGTACAGGAACGGCCCGGTCAGAAACTAGGTGGTGTGTGTGTGTGGGGGGGGGGGGGGTTGGTGCCATCGAGTTGGGCTCCACCCCTAGCAACCGCGTGCACAACAGAATGCTACACAGCCTGGTCGCGTGCCAGGCTCCCGG
>PVJH01001815.1:0-87174 GCA_004026705.1 Nesogale talazaci | reverse complement strand
CAGAAACCGGGCACCAGAAACGCTTACTACTGTGATTTCACCTTCATCACAGGAGTAGCACACTGCAGGCACATTGTAGGGCTGATTTCCTGCTTGGTTTCAGGCTGTATCCCTTCATGAAATATTATATATATATATATATATATATATATATATATATACACACACACACACACACACACATATATAATAGATATTATATGTGTGTGTGCATATATATATAAATTTTTTCCCCTTTACACAATCTCTAATGCTATTCCCTAAAACAATATTCAACCCAAGCTCAATGCCACTGAGATTATGCAAACGCATTGTGACGCTACAAGTCATGGTAGAACTGCCCTGGAGTTTCCGAGACTCCAGTTTTGTTTTATTTTTCTTTCCAAGACTCCAGTTTTATGGGAGTAGAAAGCCCTGTCGTTTTCCCGAGGAACGGCAGGTGGTTTTGAACCGCTAAATCTTACAGTTAGCAGTCCAACATGTAACCACTCTGCCACCAGGACACCTATGCTCAGCGCTCATTTAAATATTTCTAGACCCAAGCTGGACATCCTTGATCAGAAGGTGATAATTTATTCATATTCAGTAATATTGTTTTCCACAATCCTTTCAGCAATTTTCTTCACCAACTCATTCTGCTGAATTAGGTCATTTGGTTCATAGTTCTCAGCTCATTAAACATTAAGGACAAAACCATCTCATTAACTGGTATTTTTAATCTAGTGACCATGTATTTCTTTGAGTTACTGACCCAAACTACTTTCCTCTAGGTTTGATTACAGTTTTAAGAAACAAAGGAGGCTGAGTCCCGGTGGCGTAGTGGTTGTGCGCGGGACTGCGGCCCACTGGGATGGAGGTTCAATTCCGGCTCCCAGAAGCAAACACTGGACCTCCTACTCCCACCACCTGAGGGCAGTGATGCCAAAAAAAAAAAAAAAAAAAGAAAGAAAGAAAGGATTCCAGGGGTCCCGAAGAGTTAAGCACTCAGGTACACTCTGAGAGTCTGGTGGCTTAAAGTCATCCAGTAGAATAAAGGACTGACATAGAATCTGCCTGTGAAGGTCATACAGCCCGAAAAATCCAATGAGCCTGTTGTAGGCTGCACATAATACTCCAGTTGCCAGAACTTGAAATTGACTTGACAGCAATTAGCAATGACCAGAGTCAGGAACAAAAGTTTCATTTTTGGGGGGGGGGGGGGGCATCACTGCTCTTCAGTGGTGGGAGTAGGAGGCCCAGCCCCACTGCTGGAATTGAACCTCCGTCCCAGTGGACCGCGGTCCTGCGCACAACCACTACGCCACCGGGGCTCAGCCCCAAAAGCTTCATTTTTAAGATAGATCAGCAACCTACAAATCTAATCTTTCCAATGTAACCCATTCCACTCTTTTACATGTGAAGTCATCATTTGCTTTCTTTCTGTTTTTGTGGACATCACTGCCCCTTGGTGGGAGTAGGAGGCCCAGCCTTGCTCCTAGAGAGCTGCAGCTGGATTTGAACCGCCAGCCCAGTGGACCGCAGTCCCGCACACAACCACTATGCCACCGGGGCTCAGTCTCATTTGCTTTCTTATTTGTGATTTTCTTCACTTAGATATCTTAGAACCAAGAAACAAAATTTCAAATTTTTTTCCCTTTTCCTTAAAGGGCAAAACCACTAGAAACCAACAGTTGACAAGTTTGAGTATACTTCAGAATCATCTGGGGGCTTGTGTAAAATGCAGATTATGGGACCCTCTCCTGATAGAGTGGCGTACTGAGGGCAAAACTTTGAGAAACATCACTTGTAAGAATATGAGTATGTTGCACTATCCCAGTCTTATAGAAGCATAGAACAAACTCACTTGAATATTTGGAACATATGTGTTTTATTATTTATGTATTTTCTCAAGTTCTCACTACTTCAAAGTCATGTTTCGTAAACCAATAAGGAGAAAGTGCTGGTGCTCGCTGTTGAAAGAACAAGTCAGATGCCAGGCAACTCTTAAAAATCCTGGTGGTAACTGAGCCCTGGTGGCATAGTGGTTGTATGCGGGCTGCAGCCCAAAGGGTTGACAGTTCAAATCCAGCAGCAGCTCTCCAGGAGCAAGGCTGGACTTCCTACTCCCACCAGGGCAGTGATGCCACCAAAAAAAAAAAAAAAGCCTGGTGGTCTTTTAACACTTCACTGATCTTTGGACTTTTTTTTGCATGTGTGGCCACTGGCTTGTTATTTGTTTTCCTTTCTAGAATTTCAACCAGATCGTGGAAATAAATTGCTGTCTCAATACTTCCTTGTACTTTAACATGTACAACACCTTTGAACTAACCTAGCATTTTATTAAGAAATTATTGTTTTATTAAAGAAACATTTGAAGGTTGTAAAATACAATCTCTAGTAATCCCATTTTTTTTCTTTCCATATTGTCCTAGACTAGTTATCAGATTTGGTAGCAAACAATGGACACATCATTATGACTGTCTATATTACTCACCATTGAACAAAATTATACTGTATATATACATATATATTCTCTTGAATGATTTCTCTTGAATGATTATGACCTACTGAATAATAACCACTTGGATTTGCACCATGGCATCAGGGTCTGCAACCTCAAATAGTATGAAAGGTAAAGATAGACTGCAGTAGACTTTTAAGATGGAGTTCCAGTATTCAGATAATTTGCCACAATGCAACAAGCACCCTATGCTGCTAATAAATGCGGTGTAGCACTACACTGATTGGCCGTCGGTAGATTAGGATGTAATACAGATGGGAGACATCAGGGCTTTAACAGCATTCAGCTGGCTCATTGTCAGGAGTCATTGAGTTGACTCTCTCTCATAACGGGACCAGAGACAACAGAAGGAAACACTGTCTTAGCCTCACAATGACCACTATGTTTCAGCCCACTGTGAGAGCATGGTGTCGGTCCATCTCCTTGAGGGTCTTCTTTTTCCCGGACCATCGACCAAGCACAATGTCCTTTTCTAGGGCTAGGTCCCCTTCTGACAACATGTCTGAAATACTTGAGACAAGTTCAACATTCTCATTTCTAGGCAGCACTCTCGCTGCACTTCCTCCAATATAGATTTGTTTGCTCTTCTGTCAGCCTAGGGTATTTTCTGTGTTCTTTGCCCACACCTTAATTAAAATGCATCAATTTTTCCGAGGTCTTCCTTTTATAATATCCAATTTTCACGTGCCTATAAAGTGGTTGAAAAAACCATGGTTTGGGTCAGGTGTACCTTAGTCTTCAAATTCTCATCTTTGCCTTTGAACACTCTCAAGAGCACTTGGCAGCAGATTTTCTCCATGCAGTGCATCATTTGCTTTCTTGCCTGCTGCTGCCAGAAGCATTGATTGTGGAGCCAATCAAGACAAAGTCCTTGACCATTCTCTTCTTCGTTCATCCTAAGGCTGGCTATTGGTCCAGTTGTGAGGGCGTTTGTTTTTTTGAGTTGCAGTCCATATTGAAGGTTGCAGCCATAGCTTGTCATCATTAAGTGCTCAAGTCCTCTTGGCTTTCAGTGGGCAAGGTATTTGGCCTATATATTGACAGTTTTTAATAAGCTTTGTTTCCAGACATAGTTGATTATTCCTAAATGTGCATACCTCCCTCCTATTATTGTTGTCCTTAGAGACCCATTGGAGTGAGTTCATTTCTGAAAATTGAGCCATTGGAGTGACTTCATTTCCAAGCCAGAAGAGTGATCAAGGGGGTCCACCAAGCCCCATCTGACCAGTAACCCTTGTGATGCTTAATAATTAAGAGTGTTCCATGCTTTTCTTACACGCTATCCAGGACTGTCTTACCTGATCCCTTTCAGGGCAGTGGGTAGTGGTAGTCAAGTCCTCATTGAGGTCTTCTGTTCTCTGAGTTGTCGAGACTGATATTGGAGGGCCCATTAGACTAGGGTTCCTCAAACTTTTTAAACAGGTGACAAGTTTACTGTCCCTCAGACCGTTGGAGGGCCAGACTATATTAAAAAAAATATGAACAAATTCAATGTGGACCAGGGTTGAGTCAGCTGCTAAGCAGGCCAGATAAATGTCCTTGGTGGGCCACATGTGGCCCATGGGCCATAGTTTGAGGACCCCTGCTAGACAAACTGGTTCCATGTACTTTTGGTTTTCTTCACTTTTCTTTCCCCTGGACAGGGAGAAACCAATCGTTACCCCATAGATAGCTGTTCTCAATCTTTTTTAAAATTATTAAATCATTTTATTGGGGGGTCATATCACTCTTATCACAATCTACACATACATCCATTGTGCCAAGCACTTTTGTACACTTGTTTCCTTCAATGTTCTCACAACACTTCCTTTCTACTTGAGCCCATGATAGCCGCTCTTCATTTCTCCCCTCCCCCCCATGAATCCCTGATAATTTATAAATTATTATTATTTTTCATATTTTACACCATCTGACATCTCCCTTCATCCACTTCTTTACTGTCTCTCCCTGAGGGAAGAGGTTATATGTAGATCCTTGCAATTTCTCTTTCTACCCACCTTCCCTCCACCCTCCCAGTGTCGCCCTTCTCACCACTGGTCCTGAGGGTTTCTTCTGTCTTGGATTCCCTGTGTTTCTAGTTCCTATCTGTACCAGTGCACAGCTAGCTGAGAAGCAACAAAGCTCACATGGAAGAAGCACAGAAGCCTGGGTGATCACAAGGTGTTGAGGGCATCAGCTACCAGGCATCAAAGAACAAAAAATCATATCATTGTGAATACGGTGGAGTGCAGAGTGGGGACCCAAAGCCCATCTGTAGGCAACTGGACATCTCCTCACAGAAGGGCCGGGAGGGGACGAGGTAGTCAGGGTGCAGTGTAACCATGATGAAACATACAATGCTCTAGTTCTTAAATGCTTCTTCCCCCACCCCCACTGTCATGATCCCAATTCTACCTTACAAATCCGGCTAGACTGGAGGATGTAAACTGTTCATAATCTTTTATGACACCGCTACTCACTACTTACAAAGTAGGATGTAGACAGGTCTTTGTGGAGTATGTTATGCCAATCGACCTCACTGGCCCGAGACCATGGTGCTAAACCTCCAGCTCTAGCAACTCATTCTCTCAAGCTATTTGATTATTTAAGTGTTCCTAACTTTGCCCGTTGGGTAATTTGCCATGGACATATTTTCTGCTTAGATAAATCCACAGGTCAAACTATTCTGCCCAACCTATTTGTTCAGATCCCTCCCATACTCACAGGTCACCACTGTGGCAGGACTGCACATAGAACAGTATTGTGTTAGTCCAGGTAGACTGGAGAAACAAATTCATTGACACGCATTGGATAAAAGGGTAAGGTTTACATATAAGAGGAATGTAACATTGAGAAAGCATCCCAACCCAGTCCAGTTCAAAGTCATAAGTCGAATATTAGCCCATATGTCTGATACCAGTCTATAAAGTCTCCTTCTGACTCACAAAGTCACAGGTCAGTGGGTGCAGAATCCCGGCACTGGCAGGGGTCTCCCCATGGCTCCTCATTTCCAGGGCTCAGGCTCTATCAACAGCATCCAGTGGTGGTAGAGGCAACTCAGCACTGGCAGGGGTCCCCTCATGGCTTCTCCAGCTTCGGAGGTCTGGTTCCATCAAGGTAAGGACATGTGGCTTCTCCTCTGGCTCCTTCAGCTTCTCAGACACTGCCATCTTGTCTTTTCTGTAGTTCTTCATCTCAGAGACTGATTCCCAACAACTAGGGAGATGGCCTCTCATCTCCATGAGGGAAATATCGTGAGATTTCCCAGAAGGCTCAGGAGAAAGCCATGCCCACACTGAGGCCTCATTGGCTACTCAATGGCTATCTCCAGATTAACAGGCTAGAGTTCACCTCTATATCCCAATCATGAAATTGGCATCACGAATACATGACCGCCACAAGTATTAATGTGGACGACAGCTTTTAACTCTGGCACTCTTCCTAATGTCTTTCCTTGCCCACTTTCCTTTATGTTGACCACCCTCTCATTGCATGTGGCCTTCCTCCTTCACTCAAGTCCACAGGTGCCTCATCTTGCAAAGAGCTGCAGTTTGGGAAACGCACAGGAGCAGTGGTACTCTGTCCTACAGGGTCGCCATGAGTCTGAGTCCACGCCACGACAGGATGAGTTCCTTATAGTTAGATACTCTTTCTTCCCCTCTCGCCCTGGGGAACCACCCAAGAATGTTGCTTAGTGTGAACACCTCTTCTCGACAAGTGATCTTTTAGAATACTGGCCCTTTTGTGACTTGTTTCATTCAACACAACCTGAGGTTCATCCATCTTATGAAGGGTTCCTTAGATCCCTTTTTGTTCTTTACCAGTGTGGAGAGTGCCATCATTTATCTAATAAAGGTTATATTTGGTTTTGAACTTTCCAAGTTGAACAAATTGGTGGTGTTTCATCTCTGTAATGAGATTTACTAGAAGTGTGATAGTCTAGCCCTATGCATTCAAATTTCATCATGAGGTTTAAGATTCCTCATTATGAGAGAGGTTCCTTATATTATCAAACTCATCCCAGTATCGTCACATTCATCTCCTCTCTGGTTCTAGACTCAAGATGACTAATATACTGCTACCTATTGGCTAGAAGTAGGAAGAGTAGCAATTCAGTGATAGCAATGTCATCTTTCATATTGGAGACCCAGCCTTAATTCAGAAAATTAAAAAACAACAACAACAACACAAAAGACCTCACTGCCAATGAGCCAATGCAAACTCACAGAGACCCAATAGGACAGGGTAAAACTGTCCTTATGAGATTTCAAGACTGTAACTTTTAGTGGAAGTAGGAAGCCTCCTAGGACTAGCTGGTGGCTTTTAGCTGCTGACCTTGTAATTAGCAGCCCAATGTGTAACCACTATGGATCACAAGGGTCTAGGGTCTTGCCCTCAACTGATGGTGGGGATGGCACAGGACCAGACAGCGTGCAGGGGCTTTTCAGGTGTGGTAGTCCGGGTAGACTAGAGGAACAAATTCAAGGACACGCATATCGATATAAGGAAAGGGTTTATATACAAAAGGAATGGGACATGGAGAAAGCAGCCCAGCCCAGTCCAGTCCAAAGTCATAAGTCCGATATTAACCCATATGCCCGAAATCAGTCTATAAAGTCTGCTTCCGACTTACGGAGTCACAGGTCAGTGGGTGCAGAATCCCAGTGCTGGCAGAGCACCTCGCCTCCAGGGTTCAGGGTCCATCAACAGCAGAAGCAACTCATCGCTGGCAGAGGTCTCCATGTGGCCACCCCAGCTTCAGAGGTCTGGCTCCATCAGGGCAAGCCTTGTGGCCTCTCCGCCGGCTCCTACAGCTTCTCGGACGCTGCCATCTTGTCTTTTCCGTGATTCCTCGTTTCTGAGACTAACTCCCAACAACTGGGGAAGGTAGCTTCTCATCTTCACGAGGGAAATATCACGAGATTTCCCAGAAGTCTTAGGAGAAAGCCATGCCCACATAAAGGCCTCATTGGCTACTCAATGGCTATCTCCAGATTAACAGGCTAGACTCCACACCTACATCTCAATCATAAAATTAACATAAGCACATGACTGCCACATCAGGGTTCAGGAATGGATTCCATAGCAGCAAAAGGCAAGTCACTAAGACCTGTAACTCTTTTTTTTTTTGGCATCCCTGCCCTCTGGTGGTGGGAGTAGGAGGCCCAGCCTTCACTCCTGTGGAGCCACTGCTGGAATTGAACCTCCATCCCAGTGGGCCGCAAGCCTGCGCACAACCACTATGCCACTGGGGCTCAGCCCATGACCTCTAACTCTTTACAGGAACATCAGGTCCTGCTTAGGTAAAGAGTAATGAGGAGAAATGAGACTTGAACCTAGCTATTAATTTAGAAGCAATGAAAGTAGTGGGGCAGATTTTGAGGCATTTGCTTACTGAGAAGCTTGTCAGTTTGAGTTAATGGCCCAGAGGAAAACATTTGTAGTAGATTAAGGGTGCAGGACCGGTTGAGTTATAGGATTCAGCAGAACCCATGATGCTGGATGCATCTGTCATAGACAAGGACTTCATATAATGAGTTACAAGGCAAAGCCATGTCATCTACAGCAAAGAACTGGTCATCATTTGGAAACTTTTTAGTGTGCTCCTGGGGACAAATGGCTGTGTTCTGGAGCTACCCATCACGAGCAGATCTTAAGGTAAATGGGCAAAGTAGCAAAAACTATACGATGAAAATGAAAACCCCTGTGAGGAAAGTGGCATGGTCCACTGGAAATTGCCTTAAGCATATCTGGCCTATCACCAGTAATTCTAAAGGTGACCCAAATCATTATCACCAATACCTCTCTTTTCACTTCTTTCTATGATGTCTGGGAGTTCACTACAACAAGCTATTGGAGATGGGAAAAACCCCAAGCCTGTTTCCCAGAATGGCCAGCTCATGATGCTTGTCTGAAGAAGATTGATGCCCCTGATCTTCAAAAGCAGCCCCTTCAAAACTCTGCTTTGAGCAGAACACCTGATCATTGGGGTATGGAAGGAAAAGTGACCTAAGAAGTCACACATATTCTATGGTCAGAAATCAAAGGGATAGAATAGGAAGGTTGGAGACAAGACGGTCTGGGGGAAAAGCATATGGATGGCCTTATGTGATGTATCTTTTTGTGCCAACATGGCACCTGTAAGAAGGTATGGGTGGAGTTTAGCCTATCAATCAAGTCATAGCTTGATGATCTCCTTTGGAGGTGGGACTAGTGGCTCTCTGGATGTCGACCCCTCTCTCTTTCTGCTCTTGAGCCACTCTGAGACCTGTGACTGTCCTGTAATATGGCCACTGCCATTGGATCCACACAACTCTGCATCTACCAACCTGTGATCGTCATGCATTCTGCACCATTGCATGTGTCAGTCTGAAGAGGGAATGATGGACTTAGGGACTTGATTTGGGCTGGGCTTTTTGCTTGCCAAATGATTACTTCTTGATATAAAGCTTTCTCTTGCACATGTATTTCATTGGATTTGTTTCTCTAGTCAACATGGCCTCACACATGTATCTCATGTCAAAGCCCACTAGAAAGCATCCACCATACTTAGCACTGAACAGCTAAGTGGGAGATGACTCACTCATTAGATTAAAGCCTTTGTTGTCATCCACCTTAGCACTCATATAATATGCCTACTAATGATTGTGATGTGATTGTGATGGCAGGGATAGGGGCCAGTACCATGGGCTCCCTTGCACTAAAAATGATCAAGTACTGTAGTAGCTGCTGGATGATAGCTTACTGTTAGTAAGAGACTGGTGTAGACCCATCAGTGTGGTACCCATCCTTGAGATCAACTTGCCTTTACTGATATGTAGACCTAGGTCAAACCTTGGTACCGAGGAGAGAACAATTTGTCCTTAACTGGGATCAACAGGAGCCTGGTATTATAATGATTATGTATTGTGCTGCTAACTGCAAGGCCAGCTTTGAAACCACCAGCCACTCTGAGGGAAAAAGATGAAACTTTCTACTCGGGTAAAAAGTCCCAGAAACTCAAAAGGGGAGTTCTTCTCTGTCTTATAGGGTGGCCGTGAGCCAGAATTCATGCCAAGACAGCAAGAGTTGAGGAGTAAATATGTATGAGGTATGGTATTTCTTTGATTAGCACCACTTTCCAGGAGCTCGCAGTGTGATTTCTTGGTGCGGATCCCCCATTTGTCCCCTAGGACCAGGGGAGTTACTTACAGCAAATAAGGTAAAACGAGGGGGCATAGCCACTTGTCTTTTGCACTGTATCACCTGGAGGGGCTGGCTTATAAGGTTGATGATGTATTAGGCCCTGCTTTCTAGAGAAACAATATCAGTCATGCTCTTCCATGTCTAAGAAAGAACTTTATAGGAAGATGTTATTTTATACCAAGAAAGCATCACAGCTTCGTTCAACTCAAGTCCACATGTCTGCTGCTAGCTGGAACCCTTTTCAGAACCACATAGCCGCAGGCCGCCAATGAGGCATCAAATTGAAGCAAGATTCAAGGATCCCAACTGGTCACAGTCACGTGGATCCCAGCTCGGACCGCTCTCAGGCTAGCGACTTACAAGGGCCCGCCTGGTGGCAGACACAGGGTCTGCAGGACGGGGAAGGGAGGGTGGGGGGAAACAGTGAAGTTCCCAGTGTCTCTCTTATATAAAAAGCCCATACCTCCCAGAAGGCATCATCAGGCTGTGATCTGATTGCTAGGTTAGGCTCCACCCCTCCACAAATGCAAGTTGACAAACTCTTAACTGCCACAGCTGTCTTCTTACTGGAAGAGTTGAGGTCTATCAATCATCACTCTTCAATGTTGCGGTAGGTACATCCAGATGTGGTATTCTGAATTAATGCCATAATACAATGTATGTTCTTCATGTGGCAGTTACACAATCTGTCAACTTGAGTGAAGGGGTGTAGTCGTCAATCAGGTCATAGCCAATGGTGCTTCTGTGTGGACATGGCTTTCTCCTGAGGATTCTGGGAACACCTGTCTTTCTCCCTAGAGGCGGGGCACACACACTCTGATACATACTCTTTGTTATAAAACTCTCTCACACACGAGTGTCTCTGAATCTGTTTCTGTAGTCAACACATTATGCCAGGGAACAAAAGGCTAGAAGTAGGATTGGCCCTAAATGATCCACGATCATTTCCAACGATTTACTTGGGAAAATGGTTTCTGATCTTTGCAACTTTACTCTCTGTAGGTCTAGAATCCTAGTTACTGTGGAAGAAAACAAGATATGGTAGCAGAATTCCATGAAAGTTTTTAGTCATGCTCAGCTTTCGAGTAAATAAGGGGCGCAGAAAGCAGTTGCCATTCAAGTAGAAGCAATTGACCTTAATAATGAGACCTAGTTTCTCCTGATACTTAATTTGTGGAGGACTAGAGATAGATATTAGTGGGTCATGAGTGTTTTCACTTCCTGAGAACCAGGCAACTTCACTAACCTTAACAAAGGTCAGCTAATCACAGGCTCAGATCCTTCTGAGTTACTCTCCCAGGGGAGTCACCTAGACCAGCAGTTCTGGCAGCAGAGAATAAGGGGGAGCCGCTAAATATGAACTATAAGCTTGGGTCAACAGCAGGACTGAGGTTTGTCCCACTCTCCTTTTTGCTGGGTTTCTTCTTTTCCTAATTCATTAGCCATTAGTTTGAATAGCAGTAGCTATTTTTACTTTACTATCGGGACAAGTGGATCTGAGTGTTTGAAGGGATTCAATTGCTACCCAGTGGTTTCATGTGTAGAGTAGAACTGGGATCCATAGTTTTCAGTAGCTCTCCAAGTCTTTTTTGGAGGTAGCTTTGGGTGGGCTTGAACTGCCCACTTGTGGGTAGTAGCCAGGGGTGTTAAAACATTTGCACCAGTGAAGTGTTTTAGTGCCTAGCCCAGTTCCCATCAGCACACACTGATCCCATGTACTCTTGGCAGTTTCTTCCTATAGGAACCCTGCAGGGGCTCAGGGTTCAAGGCAGGCCTGTCAGTCAAAGTGTGGGAATGGTCCTCAATCAATGATCACCGACCAACTAACTGGCTGGTGGGTTAGGTTAGCAGTCAATGCTTAACTCACAACATCACCAGGTAATGGTGATGTGCCTTCCTTCTTCCCCTTCATGTGTTAGTACGTGAGTCGATTATTCGGGCTCTGACCTTAGTTGTCATCTAGCCCAGGTTCTTCTTGGGGGTGGGGGGGTGAAACCCATTCAAAGATAGTCATATGCCTACTTTCCTGTTACTGGATTTCCAAGTTGTTTTCAATATGGCACTATTTCAAACAAGCTGCGACATTGTTCTATAGATGTCCTAGTACATATATTTTAAAGAAGTGTTTTATCACTAACTTTTAAAAACCTTTTATTACGGCTGAGCCCCAGTGGCTTAAGTGGTTGAGTGCTGGACTGCAGCCTGTGGGCTTGGCGGTTTAAATCCAGCGGCAGCTCTCAGGAGCAGCACTGGGTAGTACCCACGACCACCAGAGGCAGTGATACCCACCAAAAAAAACCTTTTATTGAGAATTGGGTGAAGGTTACAGAGATCATCAGTTTCACACTCAACAATTTTGTCTCATCTCATTCCCTTCAATCCAAATAGACCACTCATCCCACGTTTCCTCTTTCTATTCCTTTCCTAATCCTTCTAAACTTTGTGCTTGGGTCAATGCTGCCCTTGAAATCTCTACTGGTTGACGATTCCAAGGTGTGTGAACTTTACTAGTGCTATTGTTCCCCTTACAGACTTTGGTCTTTGGGTGGTGAATTGTTTTGAGTCCTGAGGGTGGCCAGGGTCCAGCCTCGGGACTTCCTGAGTTAAGCCTGGTCAAAAATCCTGGTAGGAGTTTTGTTACACATCTTACTCATGCTCTATCAAGGGCCTTCTATCTATCACTTTGAGAGCAGCTGGTGTGCTCATGTAGTTTCTCTCTTACCAAGGAGTGGAGCTGCTAGGTTGAAGAGTGTTTGCTTCTTGAGCGTAAGCATTGCCAACGTGCTGAAAGTCTGATTTGGGAGTTTCGGTTGTTTGGATAGCAGTTATACAGTGGGCTCTGTGATCTGTATGGTCTGCAGTTGGAAACTAGCAGCAGTTAAATGGGAGGAAGTCTGGGTTCTCTATGCCTATAAAAAAGTTATCCTTGGGGCTGAGCCCCGGTGGCATAGTGGTTGTGCGCAGGACTGCGGCCCACTGGGATGGAGGTTCAATTCCAGCAGTGGGGCTGGGCCTCCTACTCCCACCACCGGAGAGCAGTGATGCCCCCCCCCCCCCCCAAAAAAAAAAGTTACCCTTTCAGAAAACTCACAGGGGGTCGTTATGAGTCAGCACAGCCTTGATGGTGCTGAGTCCGGAGTTTTCTAGACATTAGTCAAGTATTGATGAGAATACTGTACCTGATGGGTGTGATATGGTACAGCAATGTGGTCTTTATTTACACATATTTGTATCCTTTTACTATTAGTATTTCATACTCCATTTGTTTGCTGAGCAGCTAATTGGAGAAGCTGGACTACATGCAGAAGAGTGCAGCTGTAGGGCGGGAAGGCTCAGTAACAACTTGCGAGATTCAGGTGACACCACCTTGCTTGTTGAAAGCAGGGAGGGCTCGAGGCACTTATCGATGGACCTCAAGAACTAGCCTTCAGATTGGATTACAACTTTACTATAAAGAAAACAAATACCCTCTGGACCAATGGGTAACGTAAAGAAATCCAAATCCTTCAGGTGGATCAATATGTAATGTCATGATAGAAGCAGAAAAAGACTCAAGGTGTTAAAGATTTCATTTTGCTTGTATCCACAATCAAAGAGTTGGCAGTCAAGAAATCAAACGATTTACTGCATTGGGCAAATCTGTTTCACAAGAGCTCTGGATTGTTGAAGGGCAAGGGTATCAATTTAAAGACTACAGTTTTCAATTGCCTCATAGGCATGTGATAGTTGGACACTGAATAAGAAAGACTAAAGAAAAATCAATTCATTTCAATTGTGGTCCTAGAGAGAATATTGAAAGTACCATCGACTGCCAAAAGGACGAACAAATGTCTTGGAATAAGTACGGCCAGAGTGTTCCTTCGAGGCAAGGATGGTGAGACTTTGTCTCAGGAACTTTGGATGTGTTTTCTGGAGAGACCAGTCTCTGGAGAAGGATCTCATGCTTGGTAAAGTGAAGGGGCAGAGAAGGAGGGGAAGGCCCTTAAGGAGATGGACTGATACTGTGGGCTCAAACACGGTCACCACTGAGAGGCTGGTGCAGGACCAGGCGGTGCTTCCTTCTGTCGTATGCAGTTGCTATGGGTGAGAACCCACTTGACGGCATTTAACAAGAACCACATCAGTAATTAGTTGGTATACAAATCAATTTCTATTTATTGATCAGTTGAGTGTTCAGTTCCAGAAAGCTCTAGACAAGAGTACTTCTGGTTATATTCAAGGCACCCTCGTTTTCACGTGGTTTATAATTTCTATTTCTTCTAGAATTAAATTTCTAGAGGTGCAAAACTATAACATTCTGAATTTTAATTGCCATTATTAATTTTGTACTTTAAAATGGATGTAACTTAACAGTACAGAAATTTCTTTGTATACTAATATTTGTCAACATAATAGATACAAAATATGTTTTCAATGTTTAGTTTAGTTTATTTTTTAATTCACTAATTTTGGTTTCTAGGAATATCTATTTGTAATTTATTCCATCTTTGAGCTTTTAATTTTTGCTATTATGCTTGTTACTAGCATAATTTAAAAATTGAGCACTCTCACATTGCAATATCCTATGGAATTTCACTGAAGATCAGAAACAGAATACTTAAGAGATCTCAGACCATTTCTTCACTTTTAACCATCAAAGAGTTAGTCTCTCACCATCTTTATTGACTGTTCTCAGCCCACTGATCCCCTGGTCTGAGGGAACAGAATATCAGAAATCTTACAAACTCAGAATAATGTACAGCCTTTACATTTAATAAAATTTTCTCTGTGAATTAGAAATTGTAGCTGTTTGTGTATAACGGATTTACGCCGCTCTGTTAAGTCTGTCCAGCTCTTATCTCTATGGGCCCTCATTTCCACTCACGCTGTCCCGGCAGTACGCTGGGTAGAAACTCGACCCTGGACAGGAGGGAGAGGCACTTACGTAGCTAAGCAAGAAATCTTTCACTAGTGGTACGTGATACAGTCTACTTAGGACTAGTGAAGGAAAATCAAAATAGCAAATAAAAATCACTGCTGAAAAACAATTACTCATAGATCTGAAGCCAACAAAGTCTCTTTTCCTTTATGTTAAAATACTGAATTCTTTCCAGAGCAACTTGAAGTAAACATGAAATGCCTTCATATTAGTCACTCTTTTCATATACTTCAAATTTGTACTTAATGCCCTTTTCTTCCTGGATACCAGGAAGAACACCCGGGTACCTGTAAAGAAAAATATATCAGTTAAACAGTATGTCGTTGAGAAAAAACAAACAACCAAACTCACAGCCCGCGAACGAGTGGACAATTCCCGAGTTAAGAGAGGAATACATCTTTACTCCCTCTCAGCTCACAGGCAACAATAGGACACAGGGAACTAAAGGTTTTCTTCACTATGGTGGGAGACAGTATTGTGTAAATACGCTATGACATTTGTAGGGATATTTTCAAGCTACACAGAAGATTCGAAAATCAAAAGTATAATTTCTCTTCCAGCTCCCAATCTTTCCATCCACACTAACTTCTATTGGCAGTGTCTCCACTCTATCATCCAGCTAACATGACATCTCTGAACAACTTTTACAAGTTCTTGGTATAAAATTTCCATGTGAGCAAAAGATCTTTCTATAGTTCTTAAATAGTAGCTCTAAAGAAATGCTTCAGGGCTGAGCCCCAGTGGCATAGTGGTTGTGCACAGGACTGCGGCCCACTGGGTTGGAAGTTCAAATCCAGCAGCAAGGCTGGGCCTCCGACTCCCACCACCAGAGGCCAGTGATGCCCCCCCCCCCCCCCCACCCCAAAACAAAACAAGAAATGCTTCAGATTAATAAATGACATCTTACTTACTCTGGGAGAAGTGTGTATTTTCCTAAATCAATTTCGGGAAAAAATGTGTCACATTCAAATTCCTGCATGATCCTTGTCACGAACAGTCTAACATGACCTGGTTGGTCCATGGCTTCCTTTGAAATAAAACAAAAGTTATCAACGTCTTTATCAAAAGACCTAGAACTGTTTTTCAAATTAGGCAATGAAATTGAGGGTAGGTAATTAAAGGATATGCTATATAACTTGCTCTTTGCAAAGCATGTGGATTAAAAATGGTATGGTTTCGTTTGGGGTCCTGAAGTGTGCCCTTGTCATGTTGAGAATTCCACTGAGCACCATGAGTGCTTACGAATGTGAATTTTCATATATTCTGCCCACTAGTTTGCTGGTAGAAATTCTTTTTTCTTCCTTGTGGGCATCACTGCCTGCTGGTGGGAGTAGGAAGCCAAGCCTTGGTCCTGGAGAGCTGCTGCTGGATTTGAAGCACCAAGTCCGTGGCTGCAGTTCCGCACTCAACCACTACACCACGGGGCTCAGCCCAGGAACTCTTTTTAAACTTAAATTTATCCTATACAAATTTGGTTGCCTTAAGAATCTCACAGAAACACACATGCATACATGGTGTATGCATTTTTATACAAATTACACAAGAGCATCATTTCATGAAGCCCAGACTCATGAAAACTCCACGGGTGCACTTAGTACATTTATATCAAACTTTGCAATGCTTCCCTTTCTCAGGTGATGGCTATAATGTCAGTGGGTAACATATTATGCTTCTTGTTACTAATGATTGCACTTGGGTTATTAATGAGTGTTATAACTTTCTGCCTAAATTCTTACTGGTAGTTCCTACGGAAAAAAGTGATCTTGGGACCAATAAATTAAAATCGTAATAAGAAGTCGTGAGTCCTGAGGTAGGTGGCTCTTAAAAACACAAAGAAAAAAGCAGCAATTCTTGATCTTCAAAGAGCTTAGAGAGGAAAAACTACTTCTAGGTGTTGGCTATCTATAAAATCCAAACAAGGACACGGGGTAAGTTTTCCTTTTTATTTTTAATAGTAGAGCTTACATTAGATCATTTATCCTCTTGTTCTAAACAAATAAATATTCTACCATTTCTTTTTTTTTTTTAAACAGGACTAACCATCACAGTACCTGAAGTTCTCTGTATGTAAGTCAGTAGTAGGAGTCAGAAAAATGTAAATGTTTCTGTGAAGGGTCAGATAGAGAGTCAACAGTTTCTTACTTTTGTAGGCAAAAGCAATCATAACCCAAGAGTCTAATCTGCGGTAGAATTGATTTTGATTCAAAACAAATGTGCAGGAGAGTGTAGAACTGCCGACAGCATTTTCAAGGTTGTATGGCTCTTTAAAGACTTCTCCATCTTTCTCTAACCGAGCTGTTGGTGGGTTCTAGTAAGCAGCTTTTCAGTCAACAGTGGGGCCCTTCCTCACTGGCCGGTGGGGCTCTACTACAGAAGGAACGGTCTAGCAGTGTCCCAATGACGCTGTATTTACAAAAATAGAGTGCTCTGCCAGAATTTTGACCAGTAAAATTTGAATGAACTACAAGCGATTGTAATGTGAGCTATGTGCAAATTGATCATTTTCATACTTTATTATTTCTACATATACACACCAAATAATTGAAATGTATTTAGGAACTTACATTGGTTAAAGGATGCATTTTCAAGAGAAATGGATACTGAATCATTCATAATGTAGTCAAGTGTGGAACAAAAGGACTTGTTTTCTTAGGAATTTATAGTTGGTTCAAAGGGGCAAACAAAAGTGTCCATTTTCCACATTACAGAGGAGGAGACTGAGGGGTTGTAGAAACAGAAAGCTTAGAAAGGGAGTTTGATAATTTCATTGAGGGTCATGTGGTATCTCTTCTTTCTAAAACAATTTCAATAAGTCAAGTAACCGCCACTCCTCCCTGGGTAAAGGTTGATATTTTTGTCTCCTTTATACATTTTTTATTTGTGTTTCAAAAGAGTCAAAGAATTCTACTCATAATCCTTAAAAGTCTTTAAACCTGGAAACCATTTGACATTAATAAAAAAGGAATATATGCTACATGAAAGGAAGTCCCCAAAATTCTATTTACAGATACTTCTACTCACCTTGTAAACAGAACTGCCTCCTATGATCCATACCATGTCAACTTTATTTCCTAATTCTGGTTGCTCAATGAGTTTTAAGGCACCATCCAGACTTTTGGCAAGAAAATGAGCTCCTTGTGGGGTTTCCCTTAAGACAAAAACGGAGACCATCAATTACCATACTTTTCCTAAAATATCGTCTAGTAATCACAATAGAAAACTTATTATACAACTAACATGACTAACTAACTAACATGCACAACACAGATAAAAACACAACACGTGGATGGCCAATAATTCAACACAAATTTGAATGCCTATGATCCACAGGGAATGAAAAACCCACATGTAAAACTAGACAGGATCCATGAGAACAATAGCGGTCTCTGGCTGGGTGGGTATAAAGAGGTTTAAGATTTCATTGTGCGCAGGCTGAACTTGTACAGGCAGTCATTTGAATTGAACAAGGAATATTTTATGATTTAAAATCAGGAAAGGTGAGAGTCAGGGTTGTATTCTCTTCTTCAATCTGTAGGCTGGGCAATTAATCCGAGAAGCTCGACTATGAGGAAAATGTGGTGTAAGGTTTGGAGGACAGCTTACTAAGAATTGAGTCACAACTCTGCTTGAAACACTTGCTGGGGAGATCAAAGTCTACAGCCTTCAGGATGGTCAGCCACGCAATTAAAGAAAACAAGTCTTCATCCATAGACAATAGCATGATAAAATGGGGAAGGGATCGAAGCTGTCAAGGATTTCCTCTTGGCTCCACAATCAATGTTCATGGGAGCAGCGGTCAAGGGCTCAAACAATGTATCCCATGGAGCAAATCTGCCACCCAAGACCTCTTTAAAGTGCTGAAGACCAAGTGTGTTACTTTGACAGCTAACCCAAGCGAGGGTCTTTACTTCAATCCCCTCAGATGTGTGCGAAAGTGGAACAACGAATAAGGAAGGTAGGAGAATTGATGCATTTGGAGTATGGTGCTGGTGCAGAATATTTGAAGTACAGGGGACTGCCAGAGGACAAACACATTTGACTTGGAAGAAGACTATCTCTTAGATGGGGGGTGGTGAAATTTCAACTCAAAGTCATGTTTTATCAGGAAGGACCAGTCCCTGGAAAAAGTCACGATACTTGGGAAAGTGGAAGGTCAATGAAAAAGAAGATTCCTCAGACATGGATTGACACAGTGGCAGCGACAATGGGCTCAAACCTAACAACTGTTGGTACAGAACCGGACAGTGGTACAGTCTGTTGTACAGAGGGGTCCTATGAGTTGTATAATAATGAGTCGGAATCGACCTAATAGCACCTAACACAGTAATGCTATGGGTAAGATGCTGAACAATATAGCAGGCATCAAGGAAATTTGGGAGAAATACAGTCACCAAATGAAAACCATCTGGTTGACAGCCGAGCATTTCAAGAAGTAGTGTATTATCAGGAAGGCACACTACTGAAAAAAGTTCAAGCTGCACCAAAGACATTAGTGAACAAGGCTCCAGGAATTGATGAAATATCAACTGAAGTATTTCAACAAATAGATGCAGTGCTGGAAACAATTGCTTGTCTATGCCCCGAAATTTGCAAGATAGCTCCCTGCCCAATCAAATAAAAGCGATCCATATTTTGCCCAAAGAAAGTGAGAAATCCATATTTTGCCCAAAGATCCATATTTTGCCAGTGTAAGAGAATATGGAAATTATGGAAACATATCATTGGTATCATATACCAGAAAAGTTGTAGCAATGCACTTACAAAGAACTGCTAGAAGTTCTAGGTAGATTCAGAAGAGGATATGGACTAAGGGGTATCAGATGGATATTGGCTGAAAGTAAAGCATACAAGGAAGATGGTATTTATTGACTGCAGAAGCATTTGACTGTGGATCATCAAGAAATTACGTATATAGGGTTAGGGAAAAAGAAAATTTTAAAAAATTAAAATAAGAAATTACACATACCATCTTGACCAGTGAGGATCCCACAGACCACTCACCTGTGCTGTGCTCACAGAGAAACTTTATATAGACCACTGGGGACCTTTTGAACAGAACAAGGGGATACTTTTTGCTTTAAAATCAGGAGAGGTGGGGCTGAGCCCCGGTGGCGTAGTGGCTGAGTGCGGGACTGGGGCACCCAGGGCTGGCGGTTTAAATCCAGCAGCAGCTCTCCAGGAGCAAGGCTGGGCCTCCCACTGCCACTCGAGGGCAGTGATTCCCCGGCCCACCCCCCCTCAAAAAAAAAATCAGGAGAGGTGTGGGTCAAAGTTGTATATTTCACCGTATTTATTCAATTTGTATGCTGAGCAGATAATGTGAGAACCTGGATTACATAAGGAACACAATATCAGGATCTGAAGAAGACTAGCAATATAGCAAATGCTGATGCTATGTCCTTACTGACTTAAGCCCGAGTGACGAAGATTAGCTATTACAGCCTGTGGAAAACTAAGAACCAGGAAGAGTGTATTTCCACAAATTCTCTATGCTCATAATTAAGAATCAAGTGGCAGACTGGAGGAGGAAGGACTTCACATCTGTAAGTTTGAGATGAATCCTAGTCATTCTCCTGACTAAAAACCATGTCCCCACCCAAGTAGGATAAAGATGCTCCTTTTAAGCTGCTCTCAAGTGTGCCCAGAGGCGATGTGCCACCCCACCCTAAATCTGGCCCACTCCCTTTGGATGAGGACCCTAGATTCTTCCCCAGGAAGCGCTCATGACACCGAAGGTCAAGTATCTCAGAGATGGCCGAGGTTAAGCAGCTATCTTAACTCTAGTATCTGCCCACCTTGTTATATATGTGCCTTCCTGTCACATGTATGCCCTGAGTACATCCCCTTCCTGTTATGTATGTATGTGCTCACGGGGGCTTGTCAGAGAATACATGAGCTCTCTGTTTCTGGGCTCCAGGGATGAGGTGAGCTCTTGCATGTCTTCTCGGATGTTTCTTGAACTCACCCTTCAGTCACACGATGACTCCTTAGGACCCACGGGGTTGTGAAGGTTGCTTCCCCACACCAGCCTTCAGCATGGATAACACCCCAACATAAAGAAAATAAAAACCCTTACTACTTGATTAATAAGCATTATTCCAGTAAACTGAAAAGATCCACACTGTCAAGGAAGGATTTCATTTTACTTCCACAATCATCTCCCATGGAAATGTCAAGAAATCAAACACTTAGGCAAATCTGTTGCAAAAGATCCTTGAAAGTACTAAAAAGCAAAGATGTCACGTTGAGGAATACGGTGAACCTGACCCAAGCCATGACATTCTCAAATGCCTTATTATCCACGTGACAGTTGTTGATTTATATGGTGCTGGTGAAAACTTATCAACTATACCAGACTTCTAGGAGACAGAAGAATCTGTCTTGGAAGTAATATAGTATCCCTTAGAAGTGATGATAGGAAGACTTTGTCTTTTGGACTTGTTAGGACCTGTTGGGACCAGTCCCCAGAATATGGCCTCATAGAGGGTAAAGTTGAGGGTCAGTGAAATAGAGGAAGATCCCCTGCTTCTCGATGGACTGACATCGTGACTGTAACAAAACCTAACAGCTGTGAGGGCAGTACAGGACAGGCAGTGCTTCCTTCAATTCTATGGCGTCTGGCCACTAGGAGGTGGACTCAATGTGCACACACCCCACACACTCAGTGTACATACAATCTGAAAGGGAAAAAGGGAAATTGTCATTTCAATATTGACATTGGCTAATCTCACGTCTTCTCAATTCCAATACCCTGCACTGCCACAGGGAGTGTGCAATGAGCTATCACACAATGTTCCGCCTTCATAATAATTAGAAGCAGAACAGAGATGTTCAATGTTCAGTTTTTACCTTGGTGCTTAAGAAATTACAAGTCGGGCTGAGCCCCGGTGGCGTAGTGGTTATGCGCAGTGCGCAGGACTGTGGCCCACTGGGATGGAGGTTCAACTCCAGCTCCACAGGAGCAAAGCCCGGGCCTCCTACTCCCAGCAGCAGAGGGCAGTGATGGCCCCCCCACCCCCCAAAAAAAAAAAATTACAAGTCTTTCAAGTAGTAGTAACGACAAATTCTCGTTCACTCAGGAAATGTTAATGCTCTTGGCTTCTTATGACCTCTTTTGACACCTATAATTATTCTATCCTTTGTTTCATTACATGAGTTGGGATAGCTAAGAGCAGAGCATATATTTCGACTCATGGAAAAAGGCATGGAAGACATCATAAAGTTAAATGTGCCAAAAGATCTCTTATGGCAGCATGGTAATTGTGGTTGCTAGGATGGGTTAGACTATACAGGGGAGAACTGGCTCTAGAAAAAAAAAAGATGAGTTACAGTTGGGGGTAGATATAGTCTAGTTTTAAAGTCTAAGGTGATTAAAATTTGTAAAGCAAAATCCACGAACCGCCATCAAGCTGATTCCCACTCTGGATGGTGGGTGGCCATCGCAATGATCCGTGCACTCAGCAGAGCTGCAGAGTGTGCTGTGTGACGGGACAGCTGGTGTCAGACAGACTTGGCAAACAGGCTGGCGGTTGAAGGTATGTCTACCTTCCAGGGCAAGGGAATCAGCCTCAGGCGGATCATTATTCTTTCTCCACCCTCTCAGAAAGTTAGCAGACATCTGACACCATCACACCAATTTTACCATGTTCATGACACCGTCATTAATAATTGCTAGAAACTATAAGGTAAGGTGATGCTGTTACGTTAAGAAGGAGGGCAGACTCCCTAATGATGCTCAAACTGTTCATGAACTTGGCTGCTCATCGAAAGGTCAGAGGCAACTTAGAGGAAAGCGCTGGCGAGCTACTTAAAAATGATTTATTAAAAAACAAAACAAACACAAAATGAAGCCAGCAGTTTTACTGTAACACCGGTAGTTTCATCCTGAGTTGGAATCGACTCCCTGACCTTCAAAGTCCGCTCTCTCTGGCGAGGGTCCTGGGAGGCAGGTCAGTCCTTGTTAAGGTGTGTGGGAGGGGTCTGCTGCATGAAGTGGAGGAAGATGTAATCATCATGGAGCCAGGCTTGTGAGCTGGTAAAAAGGTACTGTACCATGAAATGGTAGGTCACTTTTATAGACTGAAGACTTTTATGGAGCACAGCACTTAGAACAGCTTTTCTGAGATATAAACCACTTAACATTAATTTACTCTCCAGTGTTCAGCTGAAGGATGTCGAGTCTGTTCAGAGGTAGGCATTCACTTCTACTACCTAAGCATTTCTGTGACCCCAGGAGACCTCGTGCCCAGGAGCAGTCATTTCTGTCTCCTGATGTTCAGTCTCTGAATCACTAATCTACTCTGGCTCTGCCTATTCTGGGCATTTCATATAAATGCAGGTATACTGCACCTGGCCTTTTGTGCTTGGTCTCTTCTACTTCATATTTATGCTTTCAGGGCCTGTCCAGGATTGTAGCATGACCGTATTTCAATCCCTTTTTGTAATGTGAAATAGCATACCATGGCATGACTCTATCACATTTTATTGGGGTATTCAACTGTTGATGGTCATTTGGGTTCTTTCTGTTCTTTGGCTATTATGAACAGATTTGCTACAAACATTTCTGTACAAGTATGTGTGTGCAAAGTCTTTAACTTTCCTGGGTGTACGGGTAGGAATGGAATTTGGGGGTCCTATCTGGCTACAAACCATAAGGTCAACCGTTCAAACCCACCAGCTGCTTCTTCAGATAAGAGGCGCTGCTTGCACAGTCTCTGGAGAAAGCGTTTCAGAAACCGTACACAGGGTTGCTTGAGGCTCCATGGTCTCCACGGCAGTTGAGGTTCTGATAAGATTTACGTGTAACTCTTTGAGGGAAGTCCTGGATTCCACAGGTGATTGCTAACGTTTTCTTTGAAAGCCACAACACATCCACATAGAAAATTTTCCAAAAGGGCTTTATCCCTTATCTTATTAATAAAATTATCCCGAATAACGAGTATCTGAAAGTAAATTTGGGGAATGTCTTGAAGATTAGTTTCCATTTGGGGCTGCTGTCTGGTGCTGTCGAGTTAGCTCTGACTTACGGGGACCTGAGATACGAAACAACGAAACCAGGCCAGGCTTTGTGCCAGCCTCAGAGTAGATCTGACTCTTGTAGGTCCCGGGTCATGGATGGCAGTCTCCAATATGGGTTACCCCTCAAGGGAAAGGAACCCCAAACCCCACAATTGGACTAACAGGCAACATCAAGATAAACAGGGAGAAGATCGAAGTTGTCAAGCAGTTCATCTTGCTTAGACCCACCATCGATGCTCATGGAAGCAGTAGGTAAAGTGATCCAATTACCCATGGCACCCAACCTCTTTAAAGTCTTGAGAAAGTAGGGAGTTCCTTTGAGGATTAGGGCACAGCTGACCCAAGCCAGGGTAGCGTCCGTCACCTTGTCTGCACGTGAAGTTTGGACACTGAATAAGGACGAAGGAAGAAGTGAGGCATTTGAATTGTACCAGCGCAGAATGTTGAAAGTTGGTGATCTGCTAAAAGAAGAAGCCAATCTGTCTTGGGAGTTCAGGTGAAATGATCCTTCAGAGCAAGAATGATGAGACGGAAGTCTAAGGTTTTCAGGAGAGCTCAATCCTAGGAGGACCTCATTCTTGGTAAAGGGGAGGAACAGTAAAAAAGGAGGTTACTGGATGGTGGCCGCGACAATGGGCTCAAGGATAAGTGAAGACCAGGCAGTGTGATAGTCTATTGCACAGAAGATCACTGAGTCGGAACTGACTTGATGACGGTAATAGTCACAACTGTGTCACTCCCCTTAGTTGGGGTCTTCCACTTGGGGGGGCGGGGGAGGGGAGTGAGAAAACTGGCCATCTCTACCTTTCATTTAAGCCCTCGTTGGCAGCAGCATACTGCTGGTGGTGTGTGTGTGTGTGTGTGTGTGTGTGTGTGTAGTCGGCTGGCCAGGAGGAAAGCAGAGGGGCAAGACATGAACTCTGAAACGTCAGAAACCAGCATGCCTATTTCTCAGTATGCTCCATAATAAAAACTCAAGGTTTTCTGCCTTCTTTTTTTTTTTTTTAATTAAAGAAAATGAGACCCACATGAACAAATGTTACATATAAACACTTACGAAGAAACCATACCAAATTACCTACACCACCCAAACCAAAATCACTGCTACGGAGAGGATTCAACCCTGTCCCGGCCCCATCGGAGCGAACAGAACCACTCCTTGCGTCCATGCGGTTTCTAAGGCCGCACATCTTTAAGAAAGCAGGCTGCCCAATCTTTTCCTCCCAGGGTGGCTTGTGGGCTCACAAGTATCAGTTTCTTGAGTAGCAGCTGATTGCTTAACCACCATGTCACCGGGGCCCCTGCACACATTGTTGGGGGTGGTGTGGTGTGGAGGGGTCATGGTCATAAAGCCGGAATTATCTCATTTGAGATGAATTGCTGGCTCCAGTGAACATCTCCCCCACTGAGATTTGTTTTAGCTCAAGCTAGCCATGAATAAACTTTCATATTCAAGAATATGGTATTTAGGGGGCTCTGGGAATAGCAATATAGTCTAGAATTTGCGGTCTACCCAGTAATGAGAGAATCAGAAATATCCTAGCAACGAGGAAGAGAACATGAAGGGTGAGGCAGAGGGCAAGATGCACATCTATTTACACATGTTGATGCTTTCCTCCATGTTTCCAGACGGTAGGGATTTGGGAGAAAAAGCTTTCTATGAGCCTGAGTCCCTGTGGCCTATGTGAGGCTTCAGACTTTCACATACGGTCCCTTCAAAAATCTTTTTTGGTTTAGGAGTCCTGGTAGTGTTGTGGCTATGCCATTGGACAGCAACCCACAAGGTCAATAGATTGAAACCACCGGCCGCTCCGTGGAAGGCTTTCTCTCCCTCTAAATCAGCGGCTCTCAACCCTTTCACAGGGCTTGCCTGAGACCATCGGGAAACACTTATCTCCCATGGTCTTAGAACTTGAGACACACAGCTCTTCTCTCCATCTCCATCTCTAAGGGGATCCACCCACATGCACATAAGCCCACATACAAGTATCAGACGTGAAGACTGTTATTCATGTTTCAAGACAAATTTTCATTTATCTGTAATTAGAAATAAGTGTTCCACAATATATAATTACATGGTTTTTGTGATGAATCACTATGCTTTAATTATGCTCAATTTATAACAATGAAAATACATCCTGCATGTTAGATATTCACATTACGATTCAAATGACCCTTTCATAGAGGTCACCTGATTCATAACAGCAGCAAAATGACAGTTATGATGTCATAACAAAAATAGTTTTATGCCTGGGGTTCACCACAAGATGAGGAACTATATTAAAAAGTCACGGCATTAGGAAGGTTGAGAACCACTGCTCTAAAGTTAGGTTCAGAAACTTAAGAAGCAGTTCTTCACCCTGCCTTAAGGGGTCGCTGTGAGGTGGCATCCACTCAATGAAAGTAAGTTTGGAATTTCTGGTTTGTCAGGTTAGCTAACGTTTCAACTGATCTTTAAAAACAAAAAATAAACAACTTATTTCCATTGATCTCTTATTTCTCTATCTCAGCGCTGAATCATTTCCCGTCTTCTGTTTTTTTGCATTTGTTCTTCTTTTACGAATTCAGATTGTAAGGTTAAGAGTACTGATTTATGATCTTTTTTCCTTTTGATCTTACAGCTGTTACAATTTCCTCGGAACATCACCTTTGCTGGGCCTGGGCAGCTTTGATGTGCTGTACTTTCTTTATCATCTGACTCTTTTGACATTTTTCGTTTCTTCCTGTTACTCATTTCCAATTTCATCCCATGGTAGTCTTTTTTGATGTAGCTAGGCTGTGGTTCCTGGTTATTCAGACACTAATGGAAGACAATTATGCTTCAAATCCCTCAGTTATCTTTAAGTAAGGGGGCATTCTAGAGAATGTGAGCAGGGTTGAGTCAATCCGCTGAGGGCTCTTAAAAAGTGCTAGAATTTCCCTGAAGAAATTCCACCTGTGCACCCAGTATTAGCCTGTGTCTTAAGAGTTTCTGCTTGTTCCTGACAGTCTAGCCCACAGATTTCTTTTTTTGTTTGGCCAGGACCCACTATTGTGCAAATGGGTTCCTTGTAATATGGTCAATCTCTCAGGGTTCTGTTTCTCTAGCTACACTCTTGACTAAGATGTATGGCAAAGGAATAACAGGACCACTGTTCTCAAACAGGTAGTGCACTAAGATTAAGTATTTTCAGTGTGACTATATTAGTGTAACATACTAATTGCAAGAACAACAACACAGGTCAATTCCAAACTTTCCCCAAAGGTCTAGTTCAATTCTACCTCTACTCTCCCCACAGAATCCCTGAAACCCAGTAAGTAATCTTGATGGGTTACAACTAAGTTTTTCCCCATTCCATTCTTTTTCTTTTGAAAAAAAAAAGAAAGAAAGAAATAGAAATCAGGGTATGGTACAAGTCAAGTAAATACCATAGAAACATCGAACGAGGTACATTTCCAGGCACCTGAAACTGTATCTCCACTCCAAGGCTTGAAAGGACAGGAAAATCCTGAGGCCAACTCATCTCTGAGAAGCTTTATGACTATTTCAACACTTAGACATTTTCTTCTGCTACATGCAAGATCAATAACACAATGTGACTTGAGGGTTGTGGTTAATTAAGAATTTTAGGGTACACAATTCTGATTGGGTCAGCCCATTCTATAACGTAAATCTTATTGCATTTAGGACTAGGCTCAGAACGAGGATAATCTCTCGATTTTGACAAGTCCCCAAACAGTTATTTTGATTGTATGTGAACCTAGAAAAAGTTATTAATTAAAAAGTTATTAATTATACCATGTATCTGATATTTTGTGTCTACTGCATGTTCTAAGGAAACTCGTGATGAACCAGAGTTAAGTTACTGTTATATGGCAGAAATGACTGCTCATTCATTGCTTGAAATCACTTGACTGATATGAGGTCACTTTAGCAACAGCGTCTTTCTAACCACCCCAGTGGGTCATACACAGGTGATTCTTATAGCAAATGTAAACGATGGTACTTACTTGAGTTCTCTACTGAGAACAAAATTAATTCTATCTTTCAAAGGTCTGTTCTTCTCAGGAATGGAGAACCAGGTCTTCCTACCCATAATCACCACATTCTTTTTACCTGTAAAATCCACAAGAAATGTGTAGGTATAATCTTTGGGAAAAGTATACCAGTTTCAGACTGCCTATCTATGTGAATATATACTGCTAACTAAACTCACTGCCATCAGCTTAATGCTAACACATGGAAACCAGATAGGGCAGGAAAGTGTCTCCCCGCCTTCTCCTACCCTACCCTAAAGGGTTTCTTTAGGGGAGCAGAAAGCCTCATCTTCCTCCCTAGGGGAAGCTGGTGATTTCAAACTAATGACCTTATGGTTAGCAGCTGTCTGCATACCCACAATGCTATTAGGGTTCCTATACGCACATACACACATAGGTTATATAATTTACACGGATAAATTACATTTCACATATTTGTCGGGAGAAAGACATGGTGCGTAATAAAGTACAGGGACAGTGGGAAAGGAAGATCCTCTAATACAAGATGGGTCTGATACCGTCGCTGCAGCAATGGGCTCAAACACAGGAACTGTGAGGTGGGCACAAGGCCGGGAGGGGGTTCACTCTGCTGAGCACAAGGTCACTATGCCCGGGAGCAGCCGTGACAATACCCAACAATGACAACGCATTTATCAAAGGTTCTAGAGGTAGTTCTACCCCTAACCATCCCTCTAGCTTGCCCTTTCTGCATCAGTTGTCACCCATGAGACAGACGGAGACAGTTAAGCAAAACGGCTGGGAATTGCATGGTTTTCCTATTACCAGAACACACCTTGAATTCTTTAGGCTTAGGAACTTTCTGACTTATTTAGGCTTGTAACTCCAAGAGCCAAATCAACGGGCCTTGTCTCTGACCTGTTGCAAAGCTCTGCAGCTTCCGCGCCTTCCTCATCCTGTTTCTCTCTTGTTCCCTTTGAGACTTGGCTCAACTGTTACACGGGGCCTCCTGCATAAGGAGTCCTGATACTGGGTAAGTCTTGGATGGCTAAGGCCATGTTGGTAGTTCAAACCCAAGTTGCTTCTTGGGAAAAGATGACGCTATCTGCTTCTGTAAACACAGCCCTAGAACCCCTCTTTATCAGGTGCTATGATTGGGGATGGACTTGAGGGCAGTGGGTTTGGATTCTTTCCTTCACTCATCTCCTCCTTGGGAGTGCTCTTTGCTTCAGTTGCCAGTAGCTGACATTGCCCTGGATGGGCAAGTGCCACCTCAAAACCATTATCATCTCGAGTGCACTTTTTGTCATTCTGTACTTTTCATGTCACTCAGACTCTTAAGTTTTGAAAGCCTTGGGAGCTCATGTTTCACGGTCTCTAACTGATGTAAAACAGAACAATCTAGTGACCCCATGCTTCCCCTCTGTGTTACTAACTGCTGTAGATCGTAGAACACGGTCTTTGTGAGCTGTGTTATGCCAACCGACCTAGATGTACCCCAGACTACGGCTCTCTGATCGTTCAGGTCCAGTGACTTATTCCCTTCAAGCTGTTTGGTTATGAAGTTCTCAGACCTTTGCCCCAAGCGCTTTATCTATTCACAAACATAGTGGCAACAAAATTACAAATACCCTGTCAATCTACATATCCATATCTATCTAGATAAATTATATGGTGATATGACCACGTTTTGTTTCTCACCCATTCAGTGGCACGTTTATCCAGCATCTACTTGTAGGTCACAGTTCTTGTAGGATTGTGAATCTCACAGTATTTACCTCTGGCTGCCTTTTAACCCCAGCCCCCTTCCCCACTTCCATCCACTTTGGGTTATCTCTCTCTCTCTCTTTTTTTTTTTAAGGCATCACTGCCCTCTGGTGGTGGGAGTAGGAGGCCCAACCTTTGCTTCTGTGAGCTGGAATTGAACCTCCATCCCAGCGGGCCGCAGTCCCGCGCACAACCACTATGCCACCGGGGCTCAGCCCAGGTTATCTCTTTTATTGTTTATGGCTGTATTCCAATTATTGCCTAATACCCGATCTTTCCGAACAAGCCCGGATAGGATTTCACGGGGGAAAATTATGAAATTTTGAATAAACCTTGAGAACTGCACACACATCTCAGTTAGGGAAAGGGTTCCAGATTAAAAAGGGAAAAGTTACAATTTAACATGTGCACTGGTAAACTTATTCCACCAAGAACCTTGGGGTCGGGTGAACGGGAATGCCTGAAAACATCCACATTACCTTCGACTGAAGAGGAAGTGGTCGCGGTCATTCTCTGGAAATACTGGAATTCATTCCTACAAGTCAGAGAAGGACAGCATTACTCAGACGTCCCCACGTGGGCTCAGGCTGTAACACGCGTAATGGCAGACTGCGCTTGAGTGGGTGTCCTCGACCTGGGGGGTTGGGGGGTGGCCTCGGAGCAACACGACTGGGTCGGAAACCAACGACCCAGCGTCTCGGCCAGTGTGAAGGCAACTGTGGGGTCTTCGACTCGGCTCTCAGGTCAAAATCCTTCGGATTCTCCAGCAGCGCGTCCGCAAGACGCGCCGGTACCAGCCTTAGTTTCCCCGCCCCGGCAGGTACCTGAGCATGGGCCAGGGTAGGTTTCCGTTCTTGCCGATGCCCAGGTTTTGGGACACAGCGACGATGCAGTTTAGTGTAGGCGCCATGAGAGCAACGATGTACACCTCGGAGCTCAGCGCCGGTCACCTGGATTCCGGGAGAAGCTTGGCGCGAAATTGTGGCTACCCCGCCCCCTTGGTTCTATTTGCGCAGACGAGGCCCCGCCCCTGACCCCGCCCCGTCGCACGATTGGGTGGCGACGCGCTCGCGCCCGCGGACGCCTGGGAAGCGTGGCCGCGGGGTCGCGCGCTCAGCTCGGCCCTACCCCCAGGCTGCCATTCCGGCCCCGCTATGTCCCGCCGGAAGCTGGCCTCAGGCGGCGCCGAAGCGGCCGGCCCAGCTCCTGCAAGGCAAGCGGTTTTGAGCAGGTTCTTCCGACCGGCGGGAAGCCTGAAGTCCACCTCCTCCCCCGCGGCTGCAGCCGAGAAGGCAGACCCTGACTCCGCAGCGCCCCCAGCGTCCACTTCCCCAACCGGCTTGCTGCCTCACGTGGTGAGTTTGGTCCCGCCGGGGGCGTGGCTAGGGAGGGCGGAGCCTGGAGGGCCGGAAGGAGAAGGCGACAGCTAGGAGGGAACCGGCGGGATGAGAAGGGGTGGAGCCCGGGGAGAAGGTGAGCAACTCGAGCCTGACCCACATTCAAAACTATTAGTTTCTAGCTTTTGATGGGAGCTTGGGGAGCACGGTGGTTAAAGCACCTGGCTTTGAAAGGTGCTTCCAGAAGGAGTAGACTCGCTTTGAAATGTGCTTGATACAATGGAAGTGTGGATTGTTATAAGAACTCCCAGTAAAATGTTATTAAAAAAAAAGTGGAGTTTTGGAAACAGCTCTCCTTTGACCTGTGGGACGCCGGTTAGTCATACGAAACCCAAATCAAACTCATGGCCATCAAGTCCATTTCATCTCACAGTGACCCCATGGAACCGAGTAGGTTTCAGAGGCTGTAACACTTGATGGGAGTTAGAAAGCTTCCTCTGTCATCCTTGGAGAAGCTAGTAGAATCTAACTGTTGACCTTGTGGTTAGCAGCCCAACACATAACCACTACACCATAGGGTTTTAATGAATCTGTGATGCAGGTCACACAAGGTTCCTAATAGACTCAGGACTCCTGGTTCTTATTTTGATGAGGTTAGGGCGTGAGTGGACAAATAGAATGTCTCTTAATCTCAATCCACCTTTAAAACATGGATTGGGGATTGGAGGAAAGTCTTACTGTCTTCCAGTATGAAGGACAGTTTAGAATATTTGCTACGTGAACAGAAGAAACTGCTGCCTTACTTGTTTTTAGTTCTTTGGTGAAATTTACTTGGGGCTTCAGAAGTTCGTGGAAAAATTCCATTTTTCTTCCAAAAGTTTTTGATGAAGTTTTTTTTTTCAATTGATGAGGATATAAAATTTATTCTCTGCCTCGGAGTTGATTCCCATATAAAGTGACCCTATGTGGCCGAGTAGTTTAGTTGTTCAAATTCATCCAAAAAATTGTAGTAATCACCATCACAATCAAGTTTTCTCCCCCCGCCCCCACTTTATGAAGTTCCTTTGAATACCATGAAACACCCCTACAAGTTTCTCCATTCTGCTAATTGTTCCTCCTTCCTCTTTATGGGTTTTCATTTCTGACATTTTAAACACAAGCTGTGTTAATCCGGGTAGACTAGAGGAACAAATTTCATAGACACGCATATGGATATAAGGAAAGGGTTTATATACAAAAGGAATGGAACATTGAGAAACAGCCCAACCCAGTCCAGTTCAAAGTCATAAGTCCGATATTAGCCCATATGCCCAATACCAGTCTATAATGTCTCCTTCCGACTCATGAAGCCACAGGTCAGTGGGTGCAGGATCCCGGTGCTGGCAGGGATCTCCCCATGGCTCCTCGCTTCCAGGGCTCAGGGTTCATCAACAGCATCCAGTGGTGGCATCACTGGCAGGGGTCTCCACATGTCCTCTCCAGCTTCAGAGGTCTGGCTCCATCAGGGCCAAGCCGTGTGGCTTCTCCAGCTCCTCAGACACTGCCATCTTGTCCGTGATTAATCATCTCTGAGAACTAGCTCCCAACAACCAGGGAGATATCTTCTCATCTTCATGAGGGAAATATCGTGAGATTTCCCAGATGTATCAGAAGAAAGCCATGCGCACCCAGAGGCCTCATTGGCTACTCAATGGCTATCTCCAGATTAACAGGCTAGACACCACCCCTACATTTCAATCATGAAATTAACATAAGCACATACTGCCACACAAGCCCACTGCTGCTCAGATTTGCTTTTGAGTTGCAACTGATTTGATCCCATATACTTTTGTTTTGTTTTGTTTTTTTTGGCATCACTGCCCTCTGGTGGTGGGAGTAGGAGACCCAGCCTTTGCCCCTGTAGAGCAGCTGCTGGAATTGAACATCCATCCCAGTGGGCCGCAGTCCCGTGCACAACCACTACGCCACCGGGGCTTAGCCCGACCCCATATACTTTTTAAAAAGAACAACTGCCATTATATTTCATTAGACTAAACTGTTATTGGGACAAGTGATTTACACGATGGATTGCTAAACATGAGATTATCAGTTCAAAACTGTTGTCTGCGCTGCAGGAGAAAGGTGAAGCGTTCTGGGCCCATAAAGAGTTACCCTCGCAAAAAAAAAAAAAAAAAAAAAGAAAAGAGTTACCCTCTCAGAAGTCCCAGTGGCAGTTCTACTCTGCCGCGTACAGTCACTGTGAGTTAGAATTGACTGGATGGCAGTGAGGGTTTTTTTATTTTTTAATTTGTTTTATTCTTTATTATTATTATTGTTATATTGTTCAAGGTTTAAAGATTTCCTTTGAGTAATAATTTCAGTAGGCCATCTGGCCTCAGCGACTCATGAAAGCTGTTAATTTTTAAAGCTGCAGCTCATTTCCCAGTATTTAAAGTGAAGACAGTTAGAAGCAGTCGTAAGGTAAAGTGACCAGATTTTAACATTGGTAAAGCGGGACACCATTGACCCGTGTGGGGGGTGGGAGGGTAGATGAGACATATTCCCTTCTCATTCTCCCTAGCTTCTTGTGCATTCTTTCTAAAAATCAAGACTTTTTAAAAATGCCATGAGACACAGGAAACGTTGTTTGAAATCAGGACTGTCCTGCCAAAAGTGGGACGTCTGGTCACTTTATTGTAAAGGGCAGTTGTCCATTCACGGCTTTCCTTGTAGTTGTAGCATCTGACAGGCAACCTGGGCAGGTGAAGTTCCACAGGGCACAGATAGGAAGATTAGCCATTAGATTCTTTCTGTTTTTCAAACTGAAGAACCAAAATCAGGGCTATCAAGTCTGTTCCAGCTCACAGTGGTCTGCCCTTGAGTGGAGATGTCCTTCCAGGGTCAGAGCTAAAGGCCGAGCCTTGGCACCCCCATGAGTTCTTAAAGTGAAGGTGAAAATGAGCCTTATAGACCAGTCTTTATTCAACTCCCGGAGTTTCCTGGGGATAGCAGCTGGACTGCCACAACACATAGTGTTTCCTTGGCTGACTTTACATTCCAGTATTTTTCTCTCTCACTCTCTCTTTTTTCGGAGAATAACATACATTTTCATGAGTATACCAAGACTTATTGACATTCATGTACAAACACACAGAGGCTATGTCAATGCTTTAAGCAAGTTTTGGCACATTTCCTACCATTGAATAACTCATCATCTCATGGCATCTTTGCTATTAAGAGTAAACCATGTAAACATGGAACCGTTAAACTACAATGAATTCTTCCAAAATGTGTCTGTTGTTTTAAAACAGTGGTTCTCAATCTGTGGGTCATGACCCCTTTTGGGCTCAAACGACCCTTTCACAGGGGTCACCCAATTGGTAACAGTAGCAAGACTATAGTTATGAAGTAGCATCAAAAGTAATTTTATGTTTGGGGGTGGGGGTGGGGGGGATCACCACAACATGAGGAACTGTATCAAAGGGTCAGAACATTAGGAAGGTTGAGAACCACTGTTTTAAAATATCGTAATTGATGCCCCCCCAAAAAAAAAATATCGTATTATTGGAGGCTCTTCCAGCTCTTAGAACAATCCATATATTAATTGTGTCAGGCACATTTGTATGTATGTTGGCATCATCCTTTTCTAAACATTTACATTTGAGCCCTTGATATTAGCTCCTCTTTTTCCCTTCCCATATCCCTTGATAAATGATAAATGATTGTTATTTTCATATCGTACTTTGCCTGCTGTCTCCCTTCACTCCTGTCGTTTGTCACCCTAGGTGTGTGTGTGGGGGGGACTGTTACATGTTGATCATTACAATCTGCTCCCCTTTTTCCCCCTCCTCCCCCACTTCGCCCCCACCCTCCAGTTTCGGTTCCCAAGAGTGGTTTATCTGACCTTGATTCTGTGTGTTGTGAGCTCTTCTCTGTACCAGTTTACATGCTACAGTCCAGCAAGAAGTGAAAGGCAGGACTGGAGGGAGGTAGCCTCAAGTAACCAGAGGAATATTGTTTGATTGGTGCTATACTGTGCTGGCTGACTCGCCCCTTCCTTTTGATCCTTCTGTGAGGGATGTCCTATTGTCTATTGATGGGCTTAGGGTCTTTGCTCCAACCCCCACCCCATCCTCAACAATATCGTGTTTTTTGGTTTTGTTTTGGGTCTTCTAACACCTGTTACCTGACCTCAAGATCGTACAGGCTGGAATGCTTCTTCTTCGTGGGCTTGTTAATCCTCTGCTAGTTGGCCGCTTGTTCAACTTCAAACCTTTAAGACGTGTTTTTGTTGTTTCAAATCTTCCTTCCCTCCTAACTTTGCCTTTCTAAATAGATATTCATTTGTTTCTTAGGAGTATTTTTTTTAAGATGTTTTGTTTCCATTAATTCAATTGGGATAGACTGATTGAGTCAAGAAATGTAGCTGCCTCAGTTCCAGTTAATTCCAGGAGGACTTGAGGTGCCGAAGCTTATGACCTACTCCCTGTTTTTGATAATGGGAGAAACAGTTCACCCATAGATCTTTTCAGAGTCAAGAGTGCATGATTCTGTGAAGGGTAGTTGGGGAGAACCTCGATCTAGTTCAGAGGTCGTGTAAGTGACCTTACATGTATCAAATATTGAGACTAGAGATGATCGGCTCTTTGAGAACCTGTGGTCTTTTGTAACCAACATTTTTTCTGATGCAGGTCACAGAACTTGACAGAAGTAAAAAAAGAAGATTGGAGAATGATGGGCCTGTTAAAAAGCGAGCAAAGAAAGCCCAAGAAACAGAAAGAGCAAGCGATGTGGTAGTTTCTGGAAACTCTGGTGAGTTCTGGGACAATGGTTCTTTTTCTTAGCAGTCTTGGCTGTTATAATTTGTGCATTCCCCAGAGCAGAGGAAGCTACTGTGGAGTCTTGTCTGGTTTTGTTTTGTTTTGGGAGAGAGAAGTTCCCATTGTGTTGAAGCCAAGCTGTCAACAAGTGGTGGTGTGGGTGGGGACAGAACTGGAGTTCTGCAGTTTAGCTTTTGTTCTCCTAACTCATTTATTCCTTCCAGTTAATCCCCCTACCCTAGCCCACTCCCCTGGTTGTAGGAGTGAAACATTCTTATTATAAAATCTCACATAGAGGCGGGGTCAAGATGGCGCTGAGAAGTGGGCTTGCAGATCCCACCTTGAAGCACCCATCCATGAGGACAGCGTGGACACATGGAAGAAAGCATGGAAAGAGAGTTACAGAGCCACACGCAGCCAGAGTCAGATGGGCCCCATCCCTGGAAGTGGGCGTGGCAGAGAACAGATTGGGGGGATGGGCCAGCATGCCACACCCACAGGGAGAAAGGCAAGAAGAAGGGAGGAAGAGAAAGAGCCAGTCCGGTCCCCAAGCTGGTCCACAATGCTCAAAGGACTCTGCCTCTGCAGGGACCTAATGGGTCACTGAAAGGACTCGGTAAACAACAACAAGATGTGGCACACTGTCTCCCTACTGAAGCAGACAGCAACAGAGCACATTTCAGGGGTCACATGGTGGGGAAGCAATGCAGACTGACCCCCCCAAAATGAACCGAATTAAGAAGGGAACACTTCTGGATTGTCTCTTGGGAGGAGAGAACAATGGGTCTGATGGTTCCTGGGAGCATGGCGGGGGGTAGGTGGAAAAGTGTGCATGGACAGGCTCATGGACGTGAGAGGGGGTGGTGTAGGTAGTGGGGGCCGGGGGGGGGGGCAATAGGTAGTCCGGAATAGGCGGCAGGGAGCATGTGGGAGGGCTTAAGCAAGGGTAATGTAACAGAGAGGAAGTACTCAAACTCAAAGGAAGGCAGAGCATGATGGTGGGATAGGAGGAAGATAGAAGGAAATAGAGGAAAGAGCTAGAAGGCAAAGGGCACTTGCAGAGGTCTAAACACAGGCATGTAAATATAATTATTTTTGATAAGGAGGGAATAAATCTAAGAACATATATTTATAGGTTCAGTACTAAGTAAGCAAATGGTCCTTGAACTTTCACCCAGGTTCTTCCTCAATGCAAGAACACTTTGTTCTATGACTCTGGTATTCCACGATACGCACTGGCCCAATACGATCACTGAAGTAAAATGGGTGCATGAGCAAATGTAGTGAAGAAAGCTGATGGCATCCAGCTATCAGAGGATATAGTGTCTGGGGTCTTAAAGCCTAAAGATAAACAAATGGTCATCTAACTGAGAAGTGGCCAAGCCCACATGGAAGAAGTACACTAACCAGTGGGACCATAATATATTGAAAGAATTAGGTCTCAGGCATCAAACAGAAAAAACATATCACTGTGTGCTCACCTTCCCGAGGCGATCACTGATGACATGTGGGGGCAAAAGCCAGAGTGGTGAAGTAAGCTGATGGTGCCTGGCTATCAAAAGACATAGTGTCTGGGGTCTTAAAGGCTTGAGGGTAAACAAGCAGCCACCTAGCTCAGGAGCAACAAAGCCTACATAGAAGAAGTACACCAGCTTGTGCACCCATGAAGTGTTGAAAGAACCAGGTATCAGGTATCAAAGAACAAAAATCATGTCAATATGTGCCCACCCTCCCGATATGATCACTGAAGTTAAATGGGTACAGAGGTTGGGGTACAGACCCCAGCGTCTGGGGTCTTAAAGGCTTGAAGGTAAATGAGCGGCTGTTGAATGCAGAAGTAGCAAAGCCCACATGGAAGAAGCACACCAGCCTGTGTGATCAAGAGGGGTTGAAGGGAGCAGGCATCAATTATCAAAGAATATGAAGCACATCACTATGAATGAGGGGGAGAGCAAGGTGGGGACCCAAGTCCCATTTGGAGACAATTGGACACCCCCTTACAGGGGAGTTGCAGGGAGGATGCTGGTCAGTTAAGATGCAGTGAAGTAGTGATAAAACATACAACGTTTCTCTAGTTCTTGAAGGTTTCCTCCCCCCAACTATCTCATGATCCCAATTCTACCTTACAAATCCAGCTGGACTGGAGGAGGTACACTGGTAGAGATGGGAACTGGAAATTCTGGGAATCCAGGGCAGATGAACTCCTCACGACCAGTAGTGAGAGTGGAATTACCGGATGGGTGGAGGGAAGGTGGGCTAGAGTGGGGGACACAATCACAAGGATCTACACGTAACCTCCTATCTGGAGGAAGGTCATCAGCGGAGTGGGTGAGGACAGACGCCGGGCAACGTGGATATGACAAAATAATAATAATTCATAAAGTAATGAGGGGCGGCAGGGCAGGGGGGAGCAGGGAGGGGAAGATATGAGAAGCTATCATCAGGCTCGTGGAAAAGCAGAGATTTGGAGAATGATGTCAATCGCAGGCAGGCGAAGGGGCTTGGCACAGTATAGGTATGTGTGTATTGTGAGAGGTGATGTCTGAGCCCCCAAAAACATGATTTAAAAGAATCTCGAATAATACAGAAATATGGAATATAGACAATGAAAAAGTCACTCAAGACCACACTCACCATACCTTTGTGTTGATTCTGACTAATAATTAGCCTGTAGAACAGAATCACTGCTTCTGTGGGTTTCCAAGACTATCACTCTTTAGGAACAGAAGCCTCATGTTTCAGCTACAAGTGGAGTGGCTGGTGGGTTTGAACTTTTGACCTTGTGGTTGGCAGCCCAGCTTGTAACCTACTGTGTTACCAGGGCTACTAGGGCTCCTCATCCCACTTTTCAGTGATGCCTCCTGCTAATTTTTTGGAGCTCTGGTGGCATAATGACTATGCCTTGGGCTGCTGTCTGCACGGCCAACAGGTCCAAAGGACCAGCTGCTCTGCAGGAGTAAAAAAAGACTTTCTACTCCTGTAAAGAGTCACTGTATCAGAAACCCGCAGGGGCAGTTCTACAGGGGCCCTCTCACGTTGCTGTGACTTGGAATTGGCCGAAGGCCATGAGGTTTGAGTATATTCACCCACATTTTTTTTTTTTTGGGGGGGGGCAGCAATCACTACCTCTGGTGGTCATGGGCACTACCCAGTGCTGCTCCTGAGAGCTGCCGATGGATTTGAACTGCCAAGCCCGCGGGCCACAGTCCCGCACTCAACACTTATGCCACCAGGGCTCAGCCCACCCACATGTTTTCACTTATGTATTGACTCACTTCCGTAGAGTCCATTCTGACTCATGTGACTTTTGAGCAGCCGTAGCAGTTGGTGGTTTTGAACTGCTGACCTTGTGGCTAGCTGTTCAGTGTGTAATCCAGTGTACCTCCACGGATCCTGGAGACGGATGATGGGTGAGGAGAACTATGGGTTAGACCAGGAACTTAATGAAAACCACCAGGAGCGCTGATACTGAAAGTTCTGGAAGTAGGACCCAGTGCTGTAGAGTCAGCACCGACTCAAAGAGAGACTGGTACAGTGACCTTTCCCGTTTCCTTACAGTGGCATTCAGGAAACAGTGACAGCAGCACCCACCCACCAAAAGCTGAGTGATTGTTCTACTTTAGCTATTCTTAAAAAAACAAAGCAGCACAGCTCAATTGAAATTTATTGACAACTCACATGCCATACCACTCACCCATTTCGGTGTACAAGCACAGTGTATTAGCACACGCTCAGAGTCATGCAGCTATCCTCACAGTGTTAGAACATACGTGTATTCATCCCCTCAAGAGAAACCCCACTCACTGTCCACCTCCCCCTCACGCCAGCCAGGCAGCCTCTTGTCCTCCTCCTATCTTTAGGGATCTCCTCTTTCTGGTGTTTCATCTAAGTGGGATCCTACCAGAGTGTGACCATTTGTGTCTGGCCTCTTATTTATGTTGGACCGGGGAGACAAGCTTACCCAACAAGCACGGAAAATGACACTTGAGGTGCAAAGGAACAAAAGGAGTTTATTTTCTAGCGTAAGCTAGGATCAGGCTCATACCACTACACAGTGTAGTGGTTTTCCCGTAGCCTCGACCCCGACCACCACACAAAGCTTAAGTTTTTACAGTGTCAGGTTACATAAGGGGAGTGCCCTTTCCTGATTCCCGCCACAGAGTCCCATTAGAGGAAAGGTGGCCGTTCTTTATTGACGAGCTGCTTTCCATATCCTTCTCTGGTTGGCTGTCAGGGACTTGTCGAATTTTGAATGCTTCTTTCTGGTTCCTGGCGCTGCATCCGCTTTGGAGAAGTCACGGGTTTTCTCTGAAATAGAAACTTAGGCCTGCTCTGAGTTTCAGCTCTTTTGGAGCCTGTCAAGACATTTCTCAAGTTTATTGAGTATGAAGAACATAAGGTCCAACACTTAACCTCTTGTTTTCAGGCATTATTCATGTGCTAATTGTAGGGTCAGCAGTTTGACCCCACCAGCTGCTCTGTGGGAGAAAGATGAGACTGTCTGCTCCCATAGAGATTTTAAGCCTTAGAAACTCAAAATGGCAGTTCCACTCAATGGCAGTGGGTTTGGTTTTTAAGGGTAAGCACTAGACTACTAAACACAAAGTCTGCAGTTCAAACTTACCAAGACTCCAACAGGAAAAAATGAGGTTGTTGATAAGCAAGGTTCATTGCTTCCATACAGATTTAGAAATCTTCACAAAAACCTGTCTAGGGTTGCTGTGTGTTCAAATGGATGTGATGGCTCTGGGCTTAGTTCTGTTTGGGTTTAATATTTCATTGTACATGTCCCCCTCGGTGCTTGACCCTTCCGTTTCTCTGTGGTATGTTTCCCTCATGTATACCTGCGATTCTCAAGGAAGGCCAGGAGCCCTGGTGGCATGTAGTGTGTTGCATAGTAGGCTCTTAACCACAAGATCAGCAGTTCAAAGCCAGCAGCCACTCTTCCAGAGAAAGATGAGGCTCTCTACTCCCAGAAAGAGTTACAGTCTTAGGAACCCACAGAGGCAGCTCTGCCTTGTCCTATAGGGTCCCTGTGAGCTGGAATCGACTCTGGGACAGTAAGTGTGGTTTTGGTTTGCTTTTATCAGGAAGGGTGGCCTTATCCTCAGAAAAAAACTTCTAAGGGCTGAGCCCCGGTGGCGTAGTGGTTGTGTGCGGGACTGCGGCCCACTAAGATGGAGGTTCGATTCCAGCTCCACGGAGCAAAGGCTGGGCCTCCTACTCCCACCACCTGAGGGCAGTGATGCCCAAAACAAAAGAAACAAAAAAGAAAAGAAAAAAACTTCTATACATTTGAAAAGTGATTCAAGAATTTATTTTGAAAGCCAGAATAATAATAATAGTACATAAACAAAAAGTCCACTTAAGAAGAGAGTGAAAGACCTCTATTTATGGTAGATGAAGTCACAGTAAAGGGAGAAGTCTACAGTCTTCTACTGAAGTAGACGAGGGAGCTTGACCCTTGAACAGAGAGTGGGAGTCAAATTGAATTCAACTACTCGTCATCTTGATTTTAGGGTACCTCCTATCCCATCCCTTGTATCCCACTCAAAAGCAGTTGGCACCCTTATTCCCGAGCCCTCTGAGGATTTTGTGTTATAAACCAGGGTTGTTTCTTTTCTTCTGTTTGTGCTGAAGGCTTGAACGCCGCCGCCGCAGCAACCCAACAGCATCTGATTAAAGATTGTGGTTGGTAGGTGTCATTGAGCTGATCTTAACTCACTGTGTGCGGCAGAGTAGAAGGATCCCAGAGTGTTGCCTGTCATCTCTCAGGAAGTAGATTGCCATGTCTTCCTCTCGGGTTGCTGCTGGATGGGGTGGACTCGTCTGGGGAACAGAACAATTTCTCCCAGGTTGTCTCCCCCAGATATATGCCAAACCTAGCTGCTTGCCGCAAGTGGCAAATAACTCTACGCTTGTACTCTTCCTACGGGTTATCAGGCATCTAGAGCAATCAAAGTATAGTCTATCCCACCCAAAGTAGGGCCCACTCCTTTCTGATAAGGACAGTAGTACCGGGAGGTCAAGCCCACCCAAGGATGATCAAGGTTAAGGTGGCCATCCTGAATCTGGGATCCGCCTTTCTTGTCACATGTACAGCTATGGCTCGTCACCTTTTTGTTATGCTTAGGCCCATTATACATCCCCTTCTTGTGATGTGCATGCCGATTGTGTAACCCCATCCTGTGATGTGTGGTTACCTGTCATCACACCCACGAAGTAGATTTAAACCTGGGTGAGCAATAAACAGAAGCTCTCTCTGGCTCGGCCCCCGCCTCTCTCTGGTGCTCCCTGGCTTCCTGACAGTGCTGTGCGTGGACCTGGCTGTCAAGGTCCTGGCCATCCAGGAGATGAGTGTGTTACCATGAAACGTGCCTGACTCCGTTATTTCAATCTTCTATTTCATATTTTCTATGGCTTTACTATAATCTTTACCTGTTATCGCTGTACAATAACTCCTACCAGACCTGTAATGATATCTTAGGGGCTGGTTCCTCTGACAGACTCGCTGCTTGTTCCTCAGATAGCTGAGTGCTTAATCATCTGTACCACCAGGGCCAGAGCAGGAGTGTCTTAAACTTTTTCCACTCGCATCCCAGTCTCCCCCAAGAAATGTGCAACACGGCTTCAGCTTCATTATGCATTGATGTTGGATTAATTTTCAGTCGTGATGCATTCAGACACCTTTTACTATTGCCAAACTTGTTTGCAATTGCACATGAGTTCATGACCCACAGTTTAAGACTTCCAGAAGACAGACTGGCTGCCGTTGAGTTGCTGCTGACTCTTAGTGACCCTGCACAACAAGGGAGAACTGGCCCTGGGAGTTTCCAAGACTGTAGTTCTTTTTTTGGGGGGGGGGGGGCATCACTGCCCTGTGGTGGGAGTAGGAGGCCCAGCCTTGCTCCTGAAGAGCTGCTGCTGGATTTGAACTGCCAACCCAGGGGATCGCAGTCCCACACACAACCACTATGCCACCGGGGCTCAGCCCCAAGACTAAAATTCTTTATTTGTGGCCATATATTCTTGGTAATTGGGGTTAGTCTGTTGGCTCCTGGGTGAGGTTGGATTATATGATGTTCTCCTGTTGGTGCTTGGTGGGTGTTAGTCTTCTGGCCATTGTGAGTTGGCAAGGATTTTCCTCAAGGTAGGGTGTCTCACGGCATATTCTTTGAGTTTTTCCTTATTTCCCCATCTATCTTGATTGATAACTTTGCAGCGTAAAGAATTCTAGGGGAGGCGTTGTTTTCCTTCGATTTCTGGAAGATATTGGTCCACTCTCTTCTTCTCTTCATGGTTTCTGTTGATAGGTCTGCACATATTCTTACCTGAGAGCCATGTGACCATCCTCTTTTCTCTTGCTGCTCTCAGGATTTTCGCTTTTTCCTCGAAGTTGGATAGTTTAACTCTTATATGCCTTGGTGAGTTCTTCCTGGGATCTAGTCTACTCGGTGTCCTCTCTGCTTCCTGTATGATAGGCTGGTTCTTGTTCATTAGGTTAGGGAAATTTTCTTTCAGAAATCCCCCTGTTAAGTTAGCTGTTGATGTCTTCACTGTGTCTTGTTCTGGTAAGCCAATGTCGTTGTTCCTTTTCATAGCAGCACTCATTGATCTCAGGTTTTCCTCTGCCTCTTTTATTATCTTTTTGATTGTCTTTCACGTTTATTGAGGTCAACCTGGTTGTCTTCAAGATCACTGATACGAGTAAGACTAAAATTCTTAATGGGAGTAGAAAGTCCCTTCTTTCTTCCAAGGAGCGCCTCGTGGTTTCAAACTGCTGACCTTGAAGTTAGCTGCCCAGCACATAACCACTGCACCCTGAGGCTCCTTTAAGATGCTTAGGGCTAGAGACATGTATGAAGCAGGGCTACTCTAATTCACGGGGTTGCACTGAATTAGAATGGATTCAATTGCAGTGGTGTTTTTTTGCTTTCCGATTTAGTTTCCAGAGCTGTAAAACTTTGATTGTCCTTTAAGCTTCAAATAGTACATCTGCAGTTAACTCTGGTCCTTTATATCTCTGTCCTTATAGATGTATGCCAAGCCCCCTCACCTCCCTCTTCATGGACCTGGGATGGGGTTTCAGGAGTGAGTGTGTTTTTACACTTAGATGTATTTTTCCCCCTGTAGTCTTTCTTTTGGACCCAAGATTCTTTATCCTCAGTGTAGCATAGTTAGGTTTGTTGCTTTTGTGTGAATTTCCTCCTTAATTTATTTTGTTTAGTCTGTTTATGAAGTGAAATATTGAGACCCATACATTATTGTTTTATTTTCTTTTGGCGTGCTAAGAATCAAAAAAATGTCTCAGGACCAGAAGTGTTTCACAAGCTCTGGAAAAACTGAAAGAATTCTGCTGCGATTCTGCTCCCCCTGGCAATCGAGCCTCAACCGAACCTGGTCCGGAGAGATTTGCGATCTTACCCAAATGTACCGATTTCGATGACATCCATCTTCTGCCAGCCGAGACTGCAACTTCCTCTGAAGATGCCCAAACACAAAGTCAGCGCAAGGTAGGGCTCTGCTATATAAGTGCTCCTTTGAACTGATAGGGGGAGGCTTTTCTTTTTATTCTTCTCCTTTTTAATACCCTGAGATCCTGATTTACTCTGTACTGGGGAGGGGTGGTGTGATAGTTAGGTTTATTGTTCCAACCTGGTAAATAGGAACATGTGGGATTAATCAGATCTCAGTTTGATTGGAGGACAGAGATATATGATTGTGTAAGACCCGACCCCCTCTCTCACTCTCCGGTGATCAGGTCAGCATGCTGCTGCTTTAGTTAATTCTCAACCTGTGAGCTACCCTACCTGGGCCAAGCCAACTCATGGATCATGTCACTAGAGCTGGAGGTTTCTTTGAGACCTGGTCAGCCACGCTGCTGAGGCTTGGGGCTTGAGGCTGGTGGATCCTGTCGCCTTGCATTGCTTGAGTTTGATACCTGGGCCTGCTTCGCTAAATTCTGGAACAGCTGACTGTTGCTGACTCAACCTTCTGTTTGCTGCCTGTGGGAAGACTCGGACTGCCTTACCCAAGGGAAAACTGCTGTCTGCTTCCTTGACCTTGAACCCAGCTGCCCACATGAGTTGAAGGAACTGTTAACTGTTCCATGGAGGTTTGTTGGACTGAAGTGTCTGTACTGCTGTGTGGATTAATTAGCTGTTATTTTCTTTCTTGTTGTATAAACCTATCCTCATACACACACACATATATATATATATATATATATATATATATCTGTAATTATAAGTGTCCTGGTTTTGTTTCTCTCGAGGACCCTGCCGAACACAGGTGGGTAGCAATTTCTTCAAATAGAAGAAAGAAGTAACCTCCCACATGCTTCTGATACACAGCCTGATTTTGGGAAAAGGACACACTCATTTGTTCCTGGGTTCAATGATTCATGGCAGTGGTCACCTAGAAATCCCACACACTCACAATCATGGAGGCTTATAAGTTACCACAAGCCAAGATTACAAAATATTGAAGATTCATTGGTTGGTCCACAGCCATACCTTTCTTCAGCCACCAGCTAAGTCTTTCTCTCTGGTCCTCAGCTTCTCAGCCCTTGGTCTCTGTATCTGTGGGCCAGGAAGACTGCTTGCTGTTCCATCTTGCCTGCTTGTCTCAGCTTCTGGTCTTGGCCTGGCTTCTTTGCTTTGTCTCATGGTCTCTGGGCCACAGCCTGTGGGGCCTGTGGGGCCTGTGGTCTCAGCCTCTGCTTGGGCAGAGAGGAATCTTGAAATGCTCCACTATGTCTCTTTTTCCTTGATGGTCCCAGGGCTTCTCTGTGTTTCTGTTGCTGATGTGGCTCACTCTTACATACCCAGGGGAGCGTTACCTAAACTGACCAGTCCCCTCTGTTGGGGTTTTACACACCCTACTTGCATGCTCCCACCCAGTCATTTGGTGGGAGTTATCAAGGCATGGGTAGAAGAGCCACATTAAGAAACCTCACATTGAATATCTTTAAAAAGTTAATCTCTTAACTGTTTGTCTTAGCTATGCTGATTTTTAAAAGCATTTAGCAACTGCAACAGGTACATTCCTGGGTTTTCTCTTGGTCTTGGGCCTTCCTCTCTGAGTCTTGAAGACAATTCTGTTTCTGTCTTCTCTTCTTCTCCTGGTCACTAGTGTTTTAGGCCTTCTTTTTACTTCCAGAGAGAGTTGGGTACATTTTTAGTTGTTGACAAGGACATATAACAATGGAGTATATGTTGGCTTTGTCCTAAAATTTTGTCTCATTTTACTTTGGGTAAAATGATATATAAGCCGAGCAAGTCACCTGAGACTGTTTAAAGTAGACCGTGACATGAGGAATGGAAGACTTGTTAACAACCTAAGCTATGCAGATGGCACAACATTGCTTGCTGAACAGGTTTTCATCCTTACATGCTTCGAAGCTGTCATTTAAAGGATGAACTACAGCTCAATGTAAAGAAAATGGAACTCCTCACAGCTGGACCACAAGAAAACATCATGATAAATGGAGACAAGATCGAAGTTGCCAAGAACTTCATTGTAGCTGGCTCTACAATCAATGCTCACGGAAGCAGCAGTCAGGCAATAAAAAGGGTGCCTTGTATTAGGAAAAGCTGCTGCAAATGGCTTCACTACTTTAACATGCTGAAAGGAGGAAGACGGGAGGGGTGCCTGGCCCAGTCCGTGGGCTTTTCCGGTTGCCTCACGGGCCCGTGAAAGCTGGATTATGAGAAAGGAAGTGTAGAGGAGAACCGGAGGCATTTGAATGATGGTGGGTGATTGAGTATTAAAAGTGCCTTCTGCTGCAAGAAAAACCAACAGATCTGTCTTGGAAAGCACAGCCGGAATGTTCCTGAGATGTGAGAACAGGGAGGCTTTGAGCCCGCTGTGAGGTGATATCCATCCCTGGAAAAAGACCTTGTGCCTGCTCAAGGAGAGGGTCCGTGTACAAGACGAGAAAGTCCTTAAGGAGGTGGATTGCAAGAGTGGCTACCAGTGGCTCAGACACAGTGACACTTGTGAGGGGGACGGACGGACAGGGAATTGCTTCCTCCTGTGCATGGGAACCAATTTACCAGCACCCGAGAACAACAGTGCCTGCCTTTAAACATTCTGTTTCTTTCTTTTTTTTTTTTTTTGAGACTTCTTTGAGCCATGTTTCATGCCTCATACACTCCATAGTCCAATTGCTAGTAGGTGCATGCAGCTGTTTCTGTACTTTTGAGAAGTTGGGACACGTAGTGAATGAAGGTCCCCAGTGCTTGACTCCCTGTGTCCTGAGGCCCCGCGTCGAGGAGGCAGCTCTTCCTCAGTTGTTTTTAGAGCTTTCCGACCTAAAGGATTCCTTTTCTGGCACTATGTCAGGTGAAGTTCTGCCATCCACAGCTCGTCACTGGCCAAGTCCTTTCACAAATAGACCTCCAGATTCACCGGAAGAATGGCTATGCATCAGAAAGCCGTGCCGAAACCTGTCCCTCTGGGCTACCCTGTTGGTACTTGGACTGCTAGTGGCATAGCTTCCAGCCTCCCAGCAGCCCCCCAGCCACCGTGGTACAACAATCTGACAGACAGGTGGGAGTTGAAGCCTGTTGCTTTGAAACCTACAGAACACTTGCCTACTCGCAGGTGCCTCTGTAGGTTTTTTCACCTACATTCAGCCGATATTAGCTCAGTACCAAATAAGCATTTTCTTTCTGGGAGCTATTTTTGCTTATTATGGTAAATTAAAAAAAAATTTTGGGGGGCTCATATAACTTATCACAATCCATCCATTCATCCATTGTGTCAAGCCTATTTGTACATTTGCTGCCATACTTTTCAAAACGTTTTCTTCCTACTTGAGCCCTTGATATCAGCTCCTCATTTTCCTCTCCCCCTCCCTCCATCATGAACCCTTAATAATTTATAATTAGTATTAATATTTTATGTCTTACATTGACTGATGTCTCCCTTTGCCCTCCCTTTACCCTCTTTACCTCATCCTCCTGAGAAGGGGGTATATAGGTAGATCATTGTGATCAATGATCTCACCACCTTCCGCTTCCCCTCCTGGTATGGCTACTCTTTTTTGTGTGCTTGTTTGTTTGTGTGGGCATTACTGCCTTCTGGTGGTGGGAGTAGGAGGCCCAGCCTTTGCTCCTGTGGAGCCACTGCTGGAATTGAACCTCCATCCCAGTGGGCTGCAGTCCCGTGCACAACCACTAGCCACCGGGACTCAGCCCTGTATGGCTACTCTTAATATTGGTCCTGAGGGGTTTTTCTGTCCTGGATTCCCTGTGTTTGCAGCTCTTGCCTACCAATGTACGTACTCTGGTCTAGATTTGTAAGGTTGAGTTGGGGTCATGAGAGTTGGTGGGGGGTGGGGTGGGGAAAGAGCATTAAAGAACTAGAGGGAAATTATATGTTTCATTGGTACTCTACTGTACCCTGACTGGCTAGTTTGTGATCCTTCTGTAAAGGGATGTTCAATTGCCTACAAATGGGCGTTGGGTGTCCACTCCTTACTCCCCTTCATTCACAATGATAGGATTTTTTGTTCTGGATCTTTGATACCTGATACCTGTTCCTGTCAACACCTTGTGATCACACAGGCTGGTGTGCTTCTTCCATTAGAGCTTAGTTGATTCTCAGCCAGATGGCTGATTGTTTATCTTCAAGCCTTTAAGACCCCAGCCTATCTTTTGATAGTCAGACACCATCCGCTTTCTTCACCACATTTGCTTATGCATCCTCTTTGTCTTCAGCTATCGAGTAGGGAAGGTGAGCATCACAGAATGCCGGATTGTTAGAACAAAGTGTTCTTGTGTTGAGGGAGCAATGGTGGATATTTTTAAATTACAAAACTCTCTTTGTTGCCAGGGAAGAACACTAACTTCTGATCCTAAGGTGTCGAATAGACGGACTAAAAGTGTCTACACTCCATTAGAATTGCAATACATGGCAATGAAGGAGCAGCATAAAGATGCAATTTTGTGCGTGGAATGTGGATACAAGTATAGATTCTTCGGTGAAGATGCCGAGGTGAGTTGCTTCCCCCAGCCAATGCTGTTTTTTACTTTTTTTGACCAGCCTTTGGCATTTCACAGTACTTTGGCTACATTTTTTGACTCTAGGAAAAGCTCATTTGATTTGTTAGAAGCCCTGGTGGCATCATGTGCTACATGTTGGGCTGTTCATCGCAAGGTCGGCACTTCAAAACCATCAGCTGTTCTGTCAGAGAACAGTAGATATGCCTCTCTACCTCTGTAAACATTTACACTCTTGGAAACCCACAGGGGCAGTTCTCTCACAGGGTTGCTGTGAGGAGGCATGGACTTGATGGCAGTGAGCTTGGTTTGGATTTATAATTTCCTTTATTACGCTCCACAAATGCTGTCATTTAAAATGCATATCAAAAATAAATGCAACCACACTCACCTTGGGGGGGGGGGGCCGGGGGGCGATCAGGTTCCTGTAGGATGTTGTGTGCGTGCTCCAGGGCGGTAGATGTTCCTTTCCTCCATCACACATTCCCTGGAGGCAGAGGCCGTGGTAATTCATGACGAAGTCTAAAGGAAAGACATTTTGCAAGGCACCGACTGCAGAGAATCCACTTAGGGATTCTCAGAGCCAGGGACGTAGGTAAGTCCCAGTGGCCCATCGACCCTGTCAGCCACCAGTGGGGTATCTTTATGTTTGTCTTCTTGCTGTTCTCTTAGTCCCAGTTGATTTGCACTGAGTTTTGAGGTTTCTCTCATTTGCTTCCCTTGGTTGGTTCTGCCTTCTGGTGACCCCCGAGGACAGTGGAGAACTGTCCCCTTAGCTTCTGAGGCTGTCACTACGAAGGTAGAAAGATTCTTTCTTCTACCCGAGCTGCTGGTGCTTTTGAATGTCTACCTTGCAGTTAGCAACCTGTGATCGGTCGGGTTGACTAGAGAAACAAGCTGAGTGACACTCAAGTGTATGTGTAAGAGAGAGCCTTATATTAAGGAGTAATTCTATGTCAAGCACACGTCCCACTCCAGTCCGTAAGTCTATTCTTAGTCCATGTGTCCCTCTTCAGACTCATGCAACGTTGCAGAATGCAGGAACACACCCCTGCCCGTTGGTGCAAAGTCTTGCAGACATAAAGATGTTGGAAGCCATTACAGAGCTCTTACAGGTCTCAGCGTGGCTCCAGCAGCTCTCCGAGTGACTCGGTAGCAGGAAGGTGAAGACAGGGAGAGAGAAAGTGCCCAGAACTCTTGTTATGAGGAGCTCAGGCCCACCAGGAGGCACCATCAGGCTGTGTGGCCTCACTGATAAGCTGGATTCCCCCCCCTATTTATCAAGTTGCTAGGAAATTATGTAACGACCACACAGCCCATTGTGCATTGAGGGATGTGATGCAGGCTTAAGGCGATTCAGAAGGCCAGTGAGTTAGACCAGTCAAGAGGCACCCACCCGGCGGTCCTGGGTGATGCTGGTGATTCTGTAGGTCTCAGACCTCGCCGAGGCGGCAGCTTTGGAGCACCTCTGACCAGAGGTCAAGGGGACCCGTGGCCAGCTGCCTTCACCCCAGTTAGCCAAACTGCATTGTGGCTGGAGAGTGGGATTGTCTAGGTCAGTTGCATCTGGAGGTTTTCTACTTGATGAAACCAGATTCCAAAGAGAAGAGCCAACACCGGTCCCTCGGTGATGCACACATTACCGGGGAGTGGGTGAAAGCATGTGCTGTCCTGTCTCAGCCATTCTAAGCTGCAAGGTCAATTCAACTCAACCAGGGTAAAGACTGATGGTTTCCTGGGCTGCCCTGCTGGAGGATGTGGGGGAAGCCAGCCCCCCACAACTATTCGCAGGTTTGGTAGCCTCAGTTGTACAGTTAGAAAAGTATAGGTAGATGCTACGAAAGTCATAGAGAATAGGAGAATTAGGAGGGAGAGTAAAATGAAAGACACATTTCATGATAGCATGCTCACTTCCTGGCCCGCCATGATCTCATCAGCGAGGTCTGTGCTTGGCTCAGGCAGAGAGGGCAGGAGGAGTCTTTATTTCTGGCCAAGGCCTATATGTACTCAGGGACATGATTGCACATACGTCACAGGCAAAAGCTGTACAATAGGCATAAGAGTGACAGGAAGGGGATGAACTTGGAGGGTACACATCATAGGGGAGGGACCAAGGATATGCCTGTGACAAGATGGGTGGGGCCTAGATTCAATATGGAAGCCTAACCTTGGTCACCCTTGAACTCCCCGGGCCCTCCTTTAGGGAAGCAATCTACCATCCTTATCAGAAGGGAGTAGACAGACAGGCTGATGGTTCTAGTTGGCTGATAATCCTTAGGGAGGATAACCTGACATACTGTCGTTGATTTACCATGTGCAGCAAGCTGCTAAGTTTGGGCTACATTGTGGGGAGACAACTTGGGAGAAATCTTTCCAGAGCCCACAGATGGATACACTTTAGGGCTGGGTTGGGGCTGGGGAGTGTTAGGGTGAGGGATCCTTGGCCCCAGTGGGCACTGCCTGAGTCATGGCACGTACTGAAAAGGGTTGCCTGCTCTGCATTACTGCCACTCCCCATGCTAATCACATCAGGGCCTCCTTGGTTAAGCCGGTTTGTGATTCACGAAGGTGGTGGTTTAGTTGCTGTCATGTTCATTGCAATCCCTGACAACCCCATGCCTATGGAGTGGACCTGCTCCCTGGACCCCACACATGCAGAGAACCGCTCCAGGGACCGCACGTGTGCAGGGGGGAACCACTTCATCGGGTGTCCGGCCCGTGACCTCTCAGAGGCAGATCACCAGGCCTGCCCTCGGAGGCACCTGTGAGTGGGTTCTCACTGCCGAGCCTTTGTCACCAGGAAAAAATTAGCTTAGGTACATCATTCTCTTCTCACACATCCAAATTATGATGTATTTGCACGTGCTTGAAGCAACTTCACATTCCATGATAGCCCCTGTGTTCTTTGTACCGAATATCCTTCAGGTAGGGAAACTCCGCACTTTGAGGTTTTCTGAGGCTTCAGGATTTAGAAGGCCCCCTGGCGGTGTAGTAGGTTACACTTGGGGTTGGCAGTTACACAAGGTTGGCAGTTCGAATCCACCAGCTGCTCCCAGGGAGGAACATGAGGCTTTCTACTCCGTAGAGAATTCCAGTGTTGGAAACCTGCCCTTCAGGGTAGCTGTGAGTCAGAATCAATGTGATGGAGTGAGCTGAGTGAAAGGAAGAGTTGGAAAGAGAACCCGTAATAAAGAATATGGAGATGAAGAAGAGCTGAAATGATAGCATGCAAGCAAAAAGACTGGTTAGTAATATTTCTGCAGTGGTTTCTTGAGGCCTAACACTGTAATTAGGTCATTGAGAATGGGTCCCCAGGCCAGTAACGGCCTTGAGTCATTCTCAGCTGATAAGGTTATAAACCGAGACCAAAGGCACGAAGGTGGTGCCGTGTTAGCCTCCCCTTCTCCTCTTCCCTCTCGGCTCTCCAAATAAGACCTTGACTCTTCTGAGGCAGCTCCAAACTCTGCTTGCCCCATTAGTAAGAAGTGTACACTTACCTGGCGAGACCCTGAAAAACTACCTGCAGCTTTGATGTTTGCCCCCAACCCCGTTACCCTGCCAGCCTGATGCGAAGGCGGCTGCTAGCCAGAGATCCTGAGCAGGCCGTGGATGCGTGAGCAGACCAGAGACCTGGGCCAGGCCTCTTGTCTTTGCTTGGCTGTGCATACCAAGCTAAGTCAGTTTCTGGGGACATCCCCAGGAGTGGCAGCAGAGCGGACAACCTGCCCACCCTCACAACCCCTCCCCACCCCAAAGAGCAGAAATACAGCCGATGTGATCCCAAACAAGAACCACCAAAAAGAATTATATACAGATTGTTTATAATCTGTACCGATCCTCAAAACAGCCAGTAATGCACCCAATTCCCCAAAGAAACGAAAGACCAAAAGGATGGCCATCCAGTCAGTTCCTGAGAATTTTGTACTGAGGCTGAGCCTGAACTGAGGCTGTAGAAACTGCAGCAAACAGCATAACCCCTAAGCTTTTAAACTTTTTATTCAGGACACCAGGCACATTGAAAAGTAGACCGATTCCAAGTATGTGCTTTGATGATTTTTTTATAAAGCGACGACATCCCACAGAGCCAATCTTGAGACAGAAACTTATCAATATTCTATTTTCCAAATTTACAGATTGCAGCCCGGGAGTTGAATATTTACTGCCACTTGGACCACAACTTCATGACAGCAAGCATCCCGACTCACAGACTGTTCGTTCATGTGCGCCGCCTTGTGGCCAAAGGATATAAGGTCCGCTTTGACTTGGCGGTTGGCATTCTCTTCCAGAGAGTGAAAACCTGTGGGTAGTGTGGTGGGTTTCCCTTGGCTTTGGGTTGTGGCGTGCTGGAGAACGGAAAGGGTAGGATAATTATTAGGAGCCATGGTGGTGTAGCAGCTGTGCATTGAGCTGCGATCCGCATGGTCTGCAGTTCAAAACCACCGGCAGCTCCAAGGGGCAAAGCCTGGGCTCTCTACTCCCATACTCAGGTACTTCTCTGAAAGCCACAGAGAAGGCACTGCAAGTCAGCGTGGACTCGAGGCGATCGAACTTACTGCTTCACGCGCATGGAGTTAGGTGTCTAGGGTCAAAAAGAAATACTTCTTAATAACTTGGTGATGGAGTATTTCTGAGAAACTTAGCCACACTTGTAGAACCCCTGTGGTGTCTATAACTGAAGCCCTATATCTGATGATTGTGAGATAATATTTCTTAAACGTTTGCAAGGCAGTCTTTTAAATTTGGGGGATTTTTTTTTTTTGGGGGGAGCATTACTGCCCTCTGGCGGTGGGAGTAGGAGGCCCAGCCTTGCTCCTGGAGAGCTGCTGCTGGATTTGAACCTCCAACCCAGTGGGCTGCAGTCCCGCACGCCACGCCACCAGAGCTCAGCCCCAAGGTATTTAAAAAAAAATTTTTTTTTTTAATTCCATCCTCCATCCAATGTACTCTTCCGATGGTTCCTGCAGGTGGGTGTGGTGAAACAGATGGAAACTGCCGCCCTGAAGGCTGTCGGGGACAGCAAAAGCTCCCTCTTCTCCCGGAAGCTGACCGCTCTTTATACAAAATCCACCCTGATTGGTGAGGATATCCTTTCTGAGTGGAATTCCTCCCTGAAAGGTCACAAACGGTTTATAGACAATAATTTAAGTGGCTATATTTTTGATCAGTTGAGATAGTGTGGTTACTTTAGCCTGTGCGTGTGCACGCGTACATGTGCGTGCACGTGAACGCGTGTGTGTTTTCATGTCTTTCTTTAATGAAAAAAAACCCAACCATACCTGTCAGCCATTAGGCCCTTTAAACAAACACTAAGCCAGCGAATGCATGGAGAGCAAAGCGTTCTACTGTTACTACTGATCACGAGGAGTTTGCAACGAATCGTTATGGGGAAGGAGCTGGCCGCTATTGGGTACACGGGCTTCTGGAATTAAACTGAGGCTATAAGTCTCAGCATCACTCCTGGGAAGAAGAGGGAAAGCACTTGGGCTTCCACAGTGTCTGGTGGACTCTGCAAGAGTCTCTGGGGGTGGGGAGGAACGGTCGTCATCAGCCAGAGCACTTGGGGGCAGAAGAATCGATGCTCGATGGAAGGTTTTGGTAAAGAGCCAGATGTGAGTATCCATCAACCAGTATTGCTAGTAGGGTTCTGTGCATATGTGCGTGGGTTTATTCCACATATAGCATATTTAAATATGTCTCTGCGAGCAGTAGATGGCGACAGACAAGTTCTCAAAGTAATACACTAGTCTTCGTCTCATTAGGATGCCTTCAAGAAGAAAAAAGATTGAGTGGAAAAAAACAGTGGCTTGTGGATACTGGCTTTTGCGATCCCAAGGGGTCATCTTGGTAGATTTCCTCCAAGGACATAGGGCCGTCACAGAGGCTTATTTGGAAGAGATTTTAAGAAACTGGAACACTGCACTGGGGAGAAAAAGAAGGAGAGCTGCACTGAGAGTTTGTCAGTGCCCGAGTCCGATAATGTGCACCTGTGCATTCTCTCAGGGGGAGCAAAGGACGTGCTGTGAGAATTTTGGAGGAGAACCATACCCCATTCCCCCCGTAGCCCTTAACTTTCCCCTTCAGGTTTCTTTTTGTCTTGAAGCTCAAAGAACACTTCAGAGGAGCACAACTTGGGTCCCTTGCTGCAGTGTGACCTGAAAGCGAGCGCAGTGTTCTCAGAGGAAGTGTCGCAGGGATGGGGATGCCACTTTCATGTGGAGGATGTGCCAGGGAACACGAACTTCCTGGTTTTTGTTTGTTTGTTCATTTGTTTCTGTTTGACAGATGTTTCTGTGACTTCTTTTTGTTTGTTTGTTTGTTTTTTTGGGTATCACTGCCCTCTGGTGGTGGGAGTAGGAGGCCCAGCCTTTGCTCTTGTGGAGCCGCTGCTGGAATTGAATCTCCATCCCACTGGGCCACAGTCCCGCGCACAACCACTACGCCACCGGGACTCAGCCCGTTTCTGTGACTTTGTAGCCATACTTCTGAACTTACCCTTCTATCCCCTAAGTCTCATGGTAAGTGAACAATTGTTTCAGAGGAGTTAGACTCTCTATGGGACTGCAGCACCTGTTTTTCTTTAATAACCATCACATGTGAATCCCCTGGTCAAGATGGATGAGGCTGTAAATGTGGACGAGCTAGCGACCGATGCTTCAGCCAACTATCTGCTGTGTATCTGCGAAAATAAAGACTCTGCTAAGGAGAAGAAGAAGGGGAACGCTTTCATTGGCATCGTGGTAAGTGTGGTAGTGGTCTAGGAGGGTAGATGGTCACGGGCTCTAAATATGAGCTCTCGCTTATAGTTTAGAAGGAGGCTATCTGGTGAAGTTTCCCCTTAAGTAATCGCACTGTAAAAACACTTGCCTCACACTGTGATCTTTTAAGTCACTCTTTGAGCTATTTTCTGGGCGCCGCTCCACCCACGGTCTGTGCTCTGGAGAGATCCTGGTGGTTTGGGTCCAGGTGCTCTCGGCCTCAAAGGTTGCAGGGGGACCAGTGATAGACATGGGTGGGGACAGTGCACAGCGAGAAGAGATAAGCACCGAGCCAGCCCCCGCATGGGGAGCAAAAGGGTTTTCGCTCATTCTCTTGGAGTTTAGAACCAACATGGAGGATTCTAGGCCGAGTGTATCTGGATCTGAAGACAGGGGTAGTGAAGAGGACATAATAACAGGCTAATACAAAACTCTATACTAAATTAATATCAGAAATGTTTACCAACAGCCTTACAGCTGTTGGAAATTTGTGAATCATAGCTTATTCATCTTACCTTATCCTGGCAGTAGATGTGTAAATTTGCCCACTCATAGACCCACCTGACCTCTGCTCAGCATCATGCTTCCTTCGCAACTGCTGGATTCCTTGTTTTTTCTTTCTTTCTTTTTTTTTTTTTATCAGTGATGCAAGCGTAGGGCTTCTTGTGGAAGTAGTGTCCGATTCTACCTCTCAGCATCAAGTCCTAGCTTTCTCTACCTGATATCAGTCAGGGACATCAGCAACACACATCTTTACAACCCGAGTGTCTGCAGCGCACCTTTAAAATAGCTACTCTGGCTGTGCGGACTCGGAGCTAACTTGACATTTGCTTAACCAATTCGCCCTTCTTTCTGGGTGTTTCATGACGATTGACATGGGATGGTGCTGAATGACTTTTTATCCTTGAGAAGCACTTTTTGTAGGCCCCAGCTTTAAGCAGTCAGGCTGTTTGCCTGGAAGGTTTAACATATGTGACTCAAGAGCCCAGCTGACTGGGTACAGCTCCTGCTGCAGGTTGGGAGAAAGGCTCTCTGGCCTTCTGCTGATGTTAATCACTGTGAAACCGCGAGGGAAAGCATGAGGCCTGATCATTCCCCTCAAGCTTTTGGGGGAGGCGGGGTTGGGGACGTGTTACATTTTTTTTTTTTTTTTTTAAGCAAAGCCTTTTGTGCTCCCACAGTGGTTGAGATGCCCATCGATCAGTTTCTACACAAGTTTCTGGTTGGTGGTTCCCATAATCCAGTTTCTCTGACCTCTTAGAGTCTTGTTACTTCAGTGTAGTTATTGACCATTTGGTCTCATACCGGGTGTTGTTTTTAAAGAGGCCACAGTACTTGCTCTTGAAAGTCGTTCTTTTCTGAGCCAGTTATTTAGTTTTAGGATGACCTCAGGGGTTTAATGTAGTTCAAAATTTGAACAACACCTCAGAGCCAAAGAGCCATTGGCTTGGGAAGACCTCCTTTCCCAATCAATCTAGTAAGCTCATTTTTTGTACTTAAAAAAAAAAAAAAGAACATTGGCGATTTCTCCATTTTTTTCAAGTCCTGTGTGCTGTGGCCTTGTTCAGTATGGTTGGCAATGGGAGCTAGGCATCATTTGTTCTTCTGGAAGACGAGGCCATGATTGGGGTCCTTTCCTGATCTCAATGATCACTTTGAGGTTTATGACATTCAGAGCTCTGGGTCTAGGCCAGACCTCTCTCCTGAGTTACAGACTCCTGAATCCAACGCTTCATTAGACTAGGGACTTCAGAATTCTCAGGACTCTTCAAACTGAATGTCAGTGCAGTGGGCTTCCTCATAATTTACTCTCGGCACACTCCTCGCTGACCTCTTCTCGGCCTTGAGCAGTGTCCATCATGGTCTAGTTCTTACTCATGAGTCAGCACTGCAGTCCCAGGCTTGACTGTTGCTTCCCTGGTGGGTTGTTCCCGGTCCCAGGCTTGACTGTTGCAGTACTGTTGCAGCTAGGCCTGCTGCCTTCAGTCTGGGCAATGAACATTTACCTGAGACGTCAGGGTTCCTCAGTGCTATATGGTGCACTGAAGAGTAGAGGGTGCAGGTATTCCAGAAGAGATCATTTCTCTGTTTGCATAAAACAAAGTGGAATTTGATTGACAAGTGTGTGGCTTGAGCTCTTGTAAAGGGTTTCTGGGAACACATGATTTCTGTTTGGGAGACAAACATGTCCACATTTATGTATGCTTATTCCAGCTGTCTGAGCCTTGAGGAAGGCCTCTGGTCTAAGTCTAAAGAAATTCCTTGAGATAAAAATGATGATTTTAAGAATGCTATAAAATATTCTAATGGGAAAATGAGCAGAAAAGAATTTACTATGCATCAGACTCATATGATCTAACTTCAAATTAAACAACTTCAAATTAAAAAATAAAACACCGTGGGTTCAAAAAAAAAGTAGATGCCCAAAGTCCATCTGCCATCTTAATACTTTAACAGGTAAATATATGTATGTAGACCAATACTCAATACTCATACTTATGTATTAACATATTTATATATGTACATACTTATATTTATACATCTGGATATAGCTTTGGCCTTCTAGTTCTTTCTTTCTTTTTTTAACTTTCCTCCTGCCCCACTCTCATGGTAACCCTTCATTTGGCTCTCAGTATAATTCGGCTGGGGTGCATTGCACTTGATCATCCCCACCAGGCATTCTATTTTCTCCTTATTGATTGGTTTCAGCTCCCTTGTTGTTCCCTTATCTCTGGGTTTTTTTGGTCTCCTGTTCCCTTTCCTAGTCATCTCTCCTCTGTTTCCCAAGAAGCACCAGTCCCATTGCTTTCTTCTTGTGATTGTTTATCCTACCTACCATATAGATAGACATATTAAACATTTTTGAATATTAAAAAAATTGAAAATGTTTGGAAATGAATGTGGCAACATGTGTGCAGATGTACTTGATACAGATTTGTATTGAATGTTATAATAGCTGTAAAAGCCCCCAATAATATTATTTTTAAAAATTAAAAAGGGAAAAAAAAAGAAAAAAAAATCCCACTCTGTAAATAGCCCTACTATCAGCTGGCTTTTTATTAATTTCTTCCAACCATGTGTCATGAGGTGCCAAGTACTGTCTGTCCCCCCCACCTCAAGCCAGAAGTTTATTTGGGGATTCCTTCCGGACTTTGTGACTCTGCTCCCTTTCCTGTTCTATTGCACTCCCTCTGTGGTTCACCCTGCTCTGGGGCCATCAGACCCGATACACTTCCTGCACTGTGTCTCCAGTGTTGTCTCGGAGTGCTGTGGACCAGTGAGGGGACGTCGTGTCTCGTGTTGGGGCCGGCCCTATGGTCCTCTCTGTGTATTAGCTACTCTGAGGAGGGATGTCATGCTCAGGGATGGGGGGGCCAGGCTGATTTCCGCTCTTTCTCTTGTCTCTCCCTCTTAGTTCGCTCTCATGCGGTCAGTACAGACTTGCCACTTTCCCTGCCTATATCTTCAGTGATATCCTCTGTAGTACATTGTGCTAGGGAAGGGGTAAACATAGCTTGGATTGGTGCTGGCCCCACAGCTATATCTTTTAAGATTAAGGCACCATCAACTTTCTTCACCATAGTTAGTTATGCACCCATTTTGCCTTCAACAATTTTGTTGGGAGTGAGAGCATGCTACAGTGTCACATTATTAGGACAGACCATTCTTCTACTAGAGTTAAGATTTAAATAGAGGTCCAAAGTCCATCTGTGTCTTTCTTCTTTTTTCCTCTTTTTCTTTTTCCTTTCCTCCTGCCCCACTGTCATCTTTACCCACCATTCATCTCTCAGTAAGTTGATCCTTAGAGCCATGCAGTGAAAAAAAATAGACTAATGTACTCCTACCTACAGAAGAGGGACTACTAGCCCCCGAGGGTGTGGCAATGTCACAGCCCCTCAGCTAGGTGCCTGGGACCTAGCCCTGGTCATAAGGCTGTCTCCACAAAACCCCTCGTTTGTTGTTGCCGAGTGTGTTCCGACTCATTGCGGCCCGATGTACAGCAGAATAAACCCTGCCTGACTCTGTGCACCCTCACCTTGTCATTATGCCTGAGCCCATCGTTGCAGTCACTGTGTCAGTCCATCCGTATCACGGAGGGCCTTCCTCTTTTTATCTGCCTTCCACTCTGCCAAGCATGCTGTCCTCCAGGGACCGGTCTCTCCGGATCAGGTGTGCAAAGTATGTGAAACCAAGCCTCACCCACCTCGCCTGGTTCCGGTAATGGCATAGCCAAGAGGAGGGTAAAATCGGACTCCTCTCAGACACGTTGGAAACAGAGCATGTCGTATACTAGTGAGTGCCTCTGCTGTACCACAGACACCAGCATCTGTGTCCGCTGACAGTGATAACCGGGACTCTGTGTTTACTTTTTTCCAGGGAGTGCAGCCTGCGACGGGCGAGGTTGTGTTTGATAGTTTCCAAGACACGGCTTCCCGCTCTGAACTGGAAACTCGGATCTCGTGCCTGCAGCCCGTGGAGCTGCTGCTGCCCTCAGACCTGTCAGTCCACACCAAGGCGCTCATCCTCAGGGCAACGGCCGTTAGGTGAGCTGGGGCGGGCTGACTCTGAAACAGACAGCTGAACGTCCTAACCCTTTCACCGGGAGCAATGCTAAGTCAACAAGGGTGAACACAAATTTTTAATAAATGAAATTAGCTGTGATATCAGTTTATTATAGGACTCCATAGGCATATCCTTTTAAAGGGGCTCAAGATGTTATGTAATGATTTTAGTCGGCCATTGATGTGCGGTTTGTAGAAACAATTTAGAGTTCGTTTCATAGAAAGTTTATTTGTTTTTAGAAATACTTTCTCTGTGCTACAAGTGTCCATTCTTGCTCCGTAGCTTTATGTACTAAGGGACTGTGGTAGTTCAGTATTCAAATGCTCACTGTGCTTCAAACCCATCAGATGTGTCAGGAAAGTGTGGCAGCCTGCTTCGAAGGATCACAGCTATGGAAACCTAATGGGGCAGTGTTCCTGCTTTCTATGGGTACTATGTGTCTGAATAAATACACGCTATGCCGACAGCTAAGGCCACATCTATTATTTATAAGGTAGTGTGCCAGGCACGTCGGGAGCCCTGGTGGTGTAGTGCTTACGAATTGGGCCATGTGCTCCAAGGTCAGCAGTTTGAAACCACTAGTCATTTCACAGGAGAAAGATGAGGTTTTCCATCCCCATAAAGAGTTGCTCTCAGAAGCTCATAGGGTCCATTCTACCCTAGCCTCTCTGTCCCAATGAGCCAGAATTGACGCAACAGCATGGAGATTTGAAGTTCTTGAGTTTGGTGCCCTCGTGTGGCATGCTCCATGTCTGTCAGGGTGTAGAACCCCAATAGTTGAGGCAGATGTTGCACCTTGCTGGATTCCTAAGATACGATGTGTTAAGTACCGAATGCGAAGGTGTCTCTTTGGGGAAATGCTCTCCTGCCATCAGGAAGGCTGTGGTGAGAGAACAGCAAGCTCTGACTGGAGCGAAGAAGACGTTATAGACAGATAGTCCTCAACTTAGGATGGAGCTCTGCTCAGACAACTCTGTTGTAAGTCGGTTCTGATATAAATCGTAGCTCTTCTAAAAGTTTGGTAATTGGTGCCTCTTACAAGTATCTTTATATATACAATCCTTATTCGTTTAAAAACATTTAAATACAAACTGACAGATATATTTCAATACATACACCAACCCCACCCCACACCCCTCACTGCCGTTGATGTACGGCCACCTTGTAGGATAGGAAAGAACTCTCTCTGTCTTCTGAGATGGTAACTCTTTTTGGGTGTAGCAGACCCCATCCTTTTCCTGTGGAGCTGCTGGTGGTTTTGAACTGCTGACCCTGTAGTTCATCGCCTAATCCGTACCACCAGGGCTCCCACGCACACATGCAGATGTTAGACAAATATACACAAATCTGAAAAATTGACTTCGACCCTGAAAAAGGGTTGGATGATGGTTGTCAGTTGTGGTAGGAGCTTCGTGCAAGGTTCTGGATCATCTGAATATATCCCTGGACATGGGGTTGGTGTGTCTAATCAGAAAGTGCATCAGAGTTGTTTGTGTTGTTCTTCTCTTTCTCTCTCTTTGTGTTAAAAGCTCACTTCTTCCTGAACCTGCTGGTTGACTTTACTAAAGTACTGAGCCTGGGTCTCTATTTTCAAGCAACTGAACCCCCTGATCTAGTTTAGAAAATGAAATCTATGCTGCAAGGTTTTCAACAAAATCATTAAATTGAGCATCTTCTAGTGGTGGACCAGCTAATTCCTTCCACACATATGGGACATGTGGCTTACAGGTGACTAAAGATAAGATACACACACAAAAACATAGAACTAAGTATAGTTTGTGCTGGGTGGCGGACTGCCTGTGTTGAGAGATTTGGATAGCAGAAGAATGTCACATAATGGAATGATAACATTTGTTGGAAAATCAGGGTTATTGATTATGTTCCTATGTCCTTAGGGTTCAATGTGTTCCTTTTTCGTTTGCATTCAATTTTTTTCAAAGTAGCCATCATTTATTTTCCTGATCATGGCACTAATACATATTAATTTAGGAGAAACTAAAAGTTACAGAAAAAAGATACAAATATTAAGTGAATTCTTTTTTTTTGTTTCTTTTTTGGGGGGGCATCACTGCCCTCTGGTGGTCGAGGGAGCTACCCAGCCTTGCTCCCAGAGAGCTGCTGCTGGATTTGAACTGCCAAGCTATTGGGTCATAGTCCTGTACTCAACCACTACACCACCGGGGCTCAGCTAAGTAAAGTCTTATAACTCAGAGATAATCACTGTTAAAAAATAGACTGGTAGTTTAATAGATCCACTCTTTATTTATTTAGAGAGCTTTACAAGTGGGCCTCAGTCAGCCACAGCTGCTGTGAAGTGGTTTTTGTGAAAATGCCATTTACAACCTTGTGATCGCAGGGAGCGTGTCCAGTGGGTTGGTTCTTAGAAGGTTGTACGGTACTGTAAAAAAGCAAGTCATGCGCACTGCACAGAACCTTAGAGATGAAGGACAATGTCTCCTGTCTCTCCTCCAGGGTGCATGAGGTCCTTGGGATAAAGGGCATTCTTGGGAGACGAATGTGGCTGGCGTGCAGGGGTAGGTTGGATGATGTCACCCCGAAATCGTGGAACATTGTCTAGGCTTCTGGGGAGCTATATACTTTCAACACTACGGTCACATTTTGGTGTCTCTCTGTCTCATTTTCTGTGTACCTTTTTCAATTATAATCTAAGACTCAAGTTGCAACATCAGTTTGAAGCTTGATTTTTTTTTTATAATATTCCCTCCCTATATATTTCTTAAATATAGAAAATTCCAAAATGCAGCATTACACAGAATAGTAAGGTGAACCCCTGCCATCCTACCCACCCACTTTAGTATTTACCAATTTGGAACAAAGCTTGTTTTATTCATAACTCCACACACCGTCTTCTTATGTTATTTTGAAGCTAGATAATGCCGTGCCATCTGCAAGTATACTTCAGTAGAACGCTTCTGAACGCAGAACTACTGCATGACATGCACTCGCAAACACCTATCATCGTTTATTAGCCAGCACCTTTTTGTCATGTTGTACTGAATTTTTTTCTTCTTTGGTGCTATAAATAATGCTGGAGTCTGAATGTATGCATAGGAATCTTGGACTGGGTTTTGGATTCGTTTATAAAGAGAAACTCCTGGAAGGAGAATTAATGGGTTACAGGGCATAAATATTATACAGGGTATACATATTATAATAATGTTATACAGTGCTCGATTGCCACTTCACTAGTATAGTAATAGGAGGGCTTGTTTGGACTCATGCTAGTTGGGCAGATGAAAAATTCTTCCCAGTTTTTTGTTTTTGTCTCTTTCTGACTGTATATTCAAAATTTAACTAATAAAAGTTAAACAGTACACTGACATGGGATGCTCTTCTCAGCATATATTCTTTGTTAAGTTTTTTAATCTTCAAAAGTTTTATTTAAAGGTAGCCTAAAAATTACATTTCTAATATTTCCTATATCTTTATTGATTTTTCTCTTTCATCACCGAACATATATTTAATTAGTGTAGATAATCAAATATAAATTAGACAATTGAGTAAAATAAACTCAGGCAATAGAAGCATTCTTTTATTTTCATCCTTAAAAGGGTGTTTCTTCTGAAAACACTTCAGTGCTTATGGATATTTTATGTTAGTTTCTTTTTTTGTGACGTTAGTTTTTACTTACTGTCTTGTTTATATTTAATTTTTAGCACTTAGCTCTGTAGTTCTTTGGGCTTTATTTAAGTTTATTGTTTAAGGTGTGCCTGTAACAATTTTTTGCCTAAATGCTATTGTGACACATGAAACTGGTTTTTAATAACTTGAATAATGCTGTATGATAGGGGAGGGAGAAGAGGAAAAAGGGTGAAATAAAGACAAGGGGCTTGGTTTTCTTTTCCATATTTACAGGAAACATTGGATTTTTAGTAGACAGTTTACTCTGTTTTTGGTGATGTCATCTTGTTTGTTCTAAGCATGGTGATAATTTCTTGAGTCCTAAATTTAAAATTCCCTATCTTCTTCTGCGCTAAATGCAGAGGGAGGTAACAATAGCTTACAGGTCTTGTCAATTACTGTTTGATGTGTGGAGTTGGAGAAATTATCTGTGAAAGCTACATGGGAAGGGAGAAAGACTGGCTTGTGCTTATAAAGGAGTTTTTAAAAAATCTTGGAAAAGTGGGGTAAAAAGATAATGTGAATTTTCTATGAATATTTTCAAGCTGTGTGTCTAAAAATAGGATCTTTTAACCTGTGTATTGCTAGTTTTGGCCACTAGAGGTCTCCAAAGGATTTTATATTCTCTAAATTTTAATTAAAAAAAACAAACAAGGTAACCCACCACCTTTATGTTTATTTTTATATCTCAAGTTACAGGCCTATGTACTTGATAACGCATGATAGCATGCAATGAGTAGTGGTCAAACATGGCAATAAGCTAAAACTATTTCAGACTTTCTTTTTAATTTAAAAAGGCTCCAGTGCGTCCCTGGCCTCATCCATCCCCTTTCCTGGCTTGGCCCAGTGTCACAGGCCCCGAGACCGAGCTGCATGCTCTGTCATTGTGGGTGGCCTTTGCTCTCTGGGATCCTGGATTAGTCGTTTTTCAGTCCCCCTGATTGGGGAGCGAGAGAACTAGTAGGAAGAAGTCCTCAAAGCGCCCAAGTGTGACACCACCACCCACAAGAATCGCCAGCACATGGCCACACTGTGCACATCTTCTTAGATTTGAACACTTGCAAAACACCAAGCTCAAGTCCATCGACTGGATGCTGGCTCACAGAAACCCAGAGGACAGAGTAAAACTGCCCCCGTGGGTTTCTGAGACGGTAACATTTTACGGGAGTTGAAAGCCTCGTCTTTTTCTGGAGGAGCAGCTGGTGGTTTTGAATTGCTGACTCGTGGTTAGCAGCCCAACATATAACCACATGCCACCAGGCCTCTGCAGATTTGAACCTGGTGCTTTCAAAATTCAAAATGCCCCACCCTGCATCTAGATGGACGTTACCATGACACCAGGAGTTCAAAGCTCCGAGGGTGCGTCAGCACATTGTCTTTGCCGTGCCTTTGCTGCAACAATAAAATCTACTTGACAAAGAAAATAACTAGGTTAATTTACTTTTGTACCATGTGTTGATAATATTTCACTTTGAGTCATAGGGACTCGTCTTACTATTTTAATTGTTACTCTTGCATTTGTTGTGAGAGCACAGGAAAACAATTGGGAAACAATGATTTTAGACACTTGTACTAACTGCAATTAAGGTTAAGAAAGGCTAGCCTTTGGTTTTGAGATGGTCTATGCTTCGCATACCCAGGTGGAGAGGAAGTTAATGAAAGCAACATGCACCTGCTGGCTAATACTTAACAGGTCTCAGAGACACTGATTTTTGAGAGAGCTCAGATGAACGTGCTGGATGATGCTCACTTTTACCCCGATAAGTGAGAAGTTGGCCATGAAGGAAGACTTACCCAGGACGTGGGCTTTACGAAAATGGTGGGCATGGGGCACAGACTTCAGTGAGTACACATCTGACCTCCTCTGGTTTTCCCATTGCCAAAAGGTAGGAGTCAGACAAGTCTTCGCTTTCCATCCTCTTTCCCAATTCTGATACCAACCACTCTGCCCATGCCTCTCTCCCTTGCTGGGTTGGATGACTGTTTGCTTCTCGTGACCGCCACACAGAACCCACAGACAAAACTTACAACTGTGAGAGCTTCTGAGGGAAATGAAGAGGCTGCCACAACCCAGGGTCAGAAAGCACTGAGGATACAGTCCCGGATCACAGCCAGTGGCCACGTCGACCTCTGGTCATCAGTCTCTAATCATGTGGTCCCTCGGTCCCTGCTTCCATGGGCCAGGAAGGCTCTGCCTCACAATCCCATGGTCTTGGCACGGTCCTTCATCCTGCTGCGTGGCCTCTTGTCTTTACCTTTGGTCTCAGTGTGGCTTCTTTGCTCTGTCCTTTCGTCTCGTTGTCATAGTCATGGCCCCTCTCGGCGTGACCTCTGCCACTTCAGACAGATTTCTTGGGTGCTCTTCTAACCATGCTCCTGGGATCCTCTCAGTGATTGAGATGGCTCTTATACTCAAAGGGATTGGCTTTGACGGTGATGTGGTTTTTCCCCCCAATGATTTCATTGGGAGCTCTTAACAGCTTTTATAACATTCAATACATCATTTGTATCAAGCCTATTTATACACGTGTTGCCATCTTCATTTCCAAATGTTTTCTACCTGAGCCCTTGGTATAAGCTCCTCCTTCCCTTCATTTTTTTTTTTAATTATTTTATTGGGGGCTCATACAACTCCCATCACGATCCATACGTGCATCAATTATATGCAGGCCACATTTGTACACTTCTTGTCATCATCACTCTCAAAATACTCTCCCTCCACTTAGGCCCCTAGTACCAGCTCCCCATATTCCCCCCACATGAACCCTCAATAATTTAAAAATTGTTATTATCTTTTCATAGCGTACACTGTCCAATGTGTCCCTTCACTTACTTCCCGGTTGTCTCTTCCCCACAGAGGAGGTTATATGTAGGTCCCTGAAATTTGGTTCCTCTTTCTATTCCACCATCTTTCCACCCTCCCAGTATCACCACTCCCTCCACTAGTCCTGAGGGATCATCTATCTTAAATTCCCCTTGTTTCCGACTCCAGTGTACATCCCCTGGTCTAGCTGCCTTTGTCTCGTAGAATTGGGATCATGATAGTGGGTGGGAGGAAGCATTTGAGAACTAGAAGAAAGCTGCATATTTCATTGTTTCTACATTGTACCTGGACTGGTTCATCTCCTCACTGCAACCACTCTGAAAGAGGATGTCGCTTTACTTATTGATGGGTTTTGGGTCTTCAATTTGCACCCCCTCTCTTTATCCATCAGCAGATCTACTGTAAGGAATCACAGGGGGTAAGTGTGATTTGGTTCATACCCTCTACTAAGGTCAAGACTTAATCCCACCTCAATCCTGTCCATCCATCCATATAGCTGAGAACACCCTCTGAAATGAGATTATAGCTATACATGTAGAGTTCAGAATTAGAATACATCAGAGAAGAAATGGCTAGAAGGGCTGTATTAATGGCCTTCATCTTAGTTTAGAGGAGGTCTTTTGTAGGATGTTGAAACTTTGCATGGATAGTGGGAGAGAGTGAGTGCTATGATGTGTGTGTAAAAGCACTGATTTCTGAGACAGTCTGGTAGGTGTGGGATTTTAGATGGGACGGTTGAATTTAAGAAAATGAACCGTTCCCCTGAAGGCTGGGGAAACATGGAGAAAATAATAATATTAAAAAACATAGAAAGTGCCAATTATTGGGTTTAAATAAGAGCAGAAGGGAAAGAAGGAAGCAGTAGGGAACAGGACAAGTTAGGGAGCTCTGCTGGTCTCGGGTCAGGATCAGCTGATGGTTGTCCAGTTTGAATCTCCCCTGCAGCTCTGGGGGAGAAAGACCAGGCAACCTGCTTCCTTCACGAATACAGCCAAGAAACCTCCAACGGCCAGCCCTGCTGTGGCACATGGGGTTTCAGCGAGTCAGAGTAGACTTCACGGTGCCCAGTGTCCAGAGGAACAGCCTACTTGTTTCAATTGTTCAATGAGCCCGTAGCATAGGGATTTCTTGAAGCTACATGGTTTGCAGAAAGATGCTTGGTTAAAAACTGACCCTGAGTAGTTGAGACAACGTGCATTAGTAGAAGAATTTCTTATGCTTTAATAGTGACTTTCGTGATCTGACCTTTGAAATAAATGCTCACCACATCGGTGTCTGATCAAAGGTAGATATATCGGCTGCAGATGTGGCTGAATAAAACCATTGCTGTCAAGTTGAATCTGTCTTGTGGCGAAGCCATGTATGTTGGTGTAAAATTGCGCTTCTTGTGTTTTCAGTGGTGACTTTCTGGGGGAAGAGAATAACCAACACTTTCTTCTGAGTCACCTCTGCGTGGACTGGGATCCCTCACCTTTTCGTGAGCAGCAGGGACTCAGCCTGATGGCAGAGTTGATTTTGCTTCATAGCCGGAAGCAGAGAGAGAGAGATCAGCGTATGGTTTAGCTCTCTTCCCTATGGTTTCCAAGGCTATGGTCATCGTGGAATCCATTTGCCACATATCCCTCCTTTGAAGTGACTGGTAGGTTTGCAGCTAACTACTTTGTTAATTACAGCGCCACTAAGACTTCCCCGTTGGTGTCTTGTTGCCAGAAATTGTGGCTTTAATTTATATTCCTAATGACTGAAGAGGAAGACCCTTACGGAGAGAGATGGGCACGGCGGCCCACAGCGACTGTGGGCTCAAACGTGACACGCATTGGGAGGGTGGTGCAGGTCTAGCACTGCTTCCTTGAGTGATGCCAAGGGTCACTGTGAGTTGGAACCAATTGGAGGGCACTTGCCAACAACAGCAGCAGCAACAACAAGTGCCTGGCGATGTTGAATGTTGTTTCATCTGTTTACTTGTCACCTGGGTAGCCTCTATACAGTAAGATGTCTCCATTTTCCTCTTGAATTTTAAGAGTTTCCAATTTAAAAAGTCCAGATAGTAGTCCTTTGTCAAATGAGTGATCTGTGCCAACTTTCCCCCACTCTTTACATTGTTGTGCTGTTGTTTTTTTAAGTCATCTTCAGTGGATCTCTTCACAGCAAGAGTGGTAATTTTATGGAAGTGAAATTGAATTGTGTACACATTTGTATCTGAATAAGAAAGAAGAAAACACCTCAGTGTTCAGAGTTATTATAAATTCAATGGCTTTTTATTTTTGTAGCGTCACTTGAAATTTCAGCATGTTAGAGTATTTTTTAAACAGCATCACCTCATCCCCCGATGAATCGACCATCCGAACCCCAGAAAATCACAGCAAAGAGTTGCCAGTTCTTTCTCAGCATCCTCTCACGAGACCTAGCCCACGTCACTGGGCAAAGTTTCTTTCTTTTTGTTTGTTTGTTTGTTTTGTTTTGGGGGCATCATTGCCCTCTGGTGGTGGGAGTAGGAGGCCCAGCTTTGCTGCTGGATTTGAACCTCCAACCCAGTGGGCCGCAGTCCTGCACACAATCACTAGGCCACCAGGGCTCAGCCCATTTCTTTCTTATTATTTATAAAGAAGCACCTACAAACATAAAGTAGCCCAATGCATAAATCACCATGCCACCAGGGATCCACCAACTGTAGACATTCAGGGCCAAGTACACTTGCAAGAAATTCAAGTCTCAGGTGAATTCAGAGAACCCAGAGGAAGGCAGCAAAGGGAGGAGGAGCCCTCTGGTGAAGAAGACCCTGAGAGGGGAAGGGTGGCATTGGTTCTGCGGGGCATCGGGCGCCTAGTATACTTAACCTGAACCAATGTTAAGTGGTTTGCAAATAACCATTTTCTACTTCTGTCGTGAAATATTTACTTTCGGTGTATTGAAAACGTGTAATTAGTGAATCAGTCCTGTGATTTCATACATTTTTATGGTGTAGAAAGAGTCTTACATTGGCATTGAGTTAACAAATCTGAGCAGATTGAACAAAAACTAAATTGTGTCGGCGATGTGCTCACAGATGTGGTGGAATCCACGTGGGCGTGGGGAGGGGCAGGAGCTAGGGAAGCACATGAAGGGGGCAGTGCTGGTCACATTTGTCTCTTTGTCACAGTCCAGGTAGACTAGAGAAGCAACCTCATAAACACGCATATGTGTATAAGAAAGATTTTTATATACAAGAGCGTTGAATATGGAGAAAACGTCCCAGCCCAGTCCAGATCAAGTCCCTAAGTCCAATATTAGCCCATAAGACCCATACCAATTTATAAAGTCCTCTTCAAACTCATGAAACACATGCAGTGACACCGAGTGCAGGAAGATCACAGACCAGTGGGTAGAAAATCTCTGTATCCAGTGACATAAACATCTCAGCGCTGGCAGGGGTCTCCACGTGGCTTCTCCAGCTTCTAGGGCTGCATCAGGGTAGGTCCATGTGTCTTCTCCTCAGGGATGTCTCGCAGGGAGCTGGCAGCGAGAGAAAGTGTCTCCTGTCTCCAAGGAGGAAAATATAGGAGTTCCCAGAATTCTCAGAAGCAGGCCACGCCCACACAGAGGCCTCATTGGCTATGATCCGAAAGACAGACTAGACTCTACCCCCCTTTTTCTCTTAATCCTCTCAAGTTCTAAATTGACACCAGATTATGTAACTGCCACACTGTCTCATTTACCCAGAAGCTCAGGGCCATTGAGCCGATGTCAACTCACAGCCACCTGTGGGTCACGGCGGAACTGCCCCTGAGAGTTTCTGAGACTGTTCGCGGGAGTAGAAAGTTCGCTCTTGCTTCCACGGAGTGGCTGGTGCTTTCGAACGCGGGACCTTGAGGATTGCAGCCCAGCTCAAAACCACTGCGCCGTCAGGGCTCCCTTCCACCTTAGGCTCTGAAAGTTTACTTGAGGCAAAGCCAGTAGAGATGGGAGCATTGCTTTGCGTTAAGAAGGGAAATAAGAGTCTATCCAAAGCCACAACTTTAGATGAATTTAAAGTCCTGAAAAGAGAATTAGCGTACTGAAAGAAGAATGGAGATTCTAAAACATTTCGTTGTGCTTATGCAGAACCTGCACTTGGGTCAAGAGGCAGTGTTAAGAACACAGGAGAATACTGTGTGGTTTAAAATCAGGAAAGATGTATGACATGGCTGTATCCTCTCAGCATACTTATTCGATGTGTATTGTGAGCAACCAGAGAAACTTCCATATAAATAAAGAAGAATGCGGGATTGGAAGAAGGCTTCTTAACAACCTGTGACATGCAGATGGTGCAACCTTGCTTGTGGAGAGTGAGGAGGACTTGAAGCATTCGCTATTGGAGATCTAGGATTGCAGCCTTCAGTGTGGATTGCAACTCAGTGTCAACCAAACCAAAATCCTCACAGTGGGCCTTCCTGATAAATGGATAATGATAAATGGAGAAGATATTGAACTTTCCAAGATTTCATCTTAACTTAGCTCCACAGACAGTAGTCAGGAAAACAAATGATATATCACATTAGGTTAATCTGCACCAAAACCTCTTTAAAGTTTTGTAAACCAGGGAAGTTGCTCCAAAGACTAAGATAAGCCCGAGCTGAGCCATGGTATTTTCGAGATTCTCATCTGCCCTTAAAAGTTAGATTTTGAATAAAGGAGATGGAAGAAGAATCGGTGCATTTGAGCTATGCTCTCAGTGAGGAATATTGAGAGTACCACCGACGATAAATGGGGAAACAATCTGTCTTGGAAGACGTACACCCAGCATACTTGTATGTGAGCCTGCTGAGACTTGGTCTCACACAACCATGGCCAGGTTCTCCGGAGAGACGAGTCCCTGGAGAAGGGCACCATACTGGGTGAAGTCGTGGGGCAGGGAACAAGAGGGAGGCCGCTGGTGAGGTGGACTGGCCCAGTGCTGCAGCATTCAGTTCACACAGGGGCGAGGAGGGCGTGGGACCGGCAGGGTTTCTTTCTGCTGAACGCGGGACCCTCTGCGGCAGAACAGACTGTAACCGAAGGTGAACTGCGCTCCATTTTCCATAATAGCTTGCTCTTCCTATTGAAATTTTTTGTCCTGCCTTTAGACCCATTAACTAGCTTGTTAATTTTAAATTCTAGTTGACTGTCCTCTTCATCACCTTTTTCTACAAAAGCTTTATATTTGATAGATGCTTACAGGAGATCCTCAGCTTACGAGTATATTCTCTAAATTGTGCATTATTAATTCATTCTTTTTTAAAAAAAATTTATCGGGGGCTCATACAACTCTTATCACCAGGGATACACCTACCCATTGTATGCAAAGCACATTTGTACATTTGTTTCCATCATTGTTCTCAAAACATTTTCTTTCTACTTAAGTCCTTGGTCTTAGCTCCTCATATCCCCCTCCTCCCTCCCTACTCCCCTTCTCTCACCAACTCTTGATAATTTATAAATTATTTTTATTTTGTCATATCTAACGCTGTCCGATGTCTCCCTTTACCCACTTCCCTGTTGTCCATACCCCAGGGATAAGGTTCTATGTAGATCCTTATAATCGGTTTCCCCTTTCTACTTCACCTTCCCTCCATCCTCCTGGTATCCCCACTCTCACCACTGGTCCTGAAGGGATCATCTGTCCTGGATTCCTCATGTTTCCAGTTCCTATCTGTACCAGAGTACATTCCCTGGTCTAGCCGGATTTGTAAGGTAGAATTGGGATCATGATAGTGGGTGGGAGGAAGCATTTAAGAACTAGAGGAAAGTTGCATGTTTCATGGTTGCTACACTGCACCCTGACCGGCTCACCTCCTCCCTGCGACCCCTCTGTAAGGGGTTGTCGCTTCACCTACAGATGGGCTTTGGGTCCCCAATCTGTACTCCCCCTCATTTATAATGATAAAATTTTTAGTTCTTTGATGGCTGATACCTGATCCCTTTGACACTCGTGGTCACACAGGCTGGTGAAACATGCGTTCACTGCTTGCTGTGTGCAGAGTCCTTTTCTGAGTGGTCAGGATGAAAAAATAAACAAGCTCTCTAGTTTGTCAAGAGCTAATGATATACACAATAGACTCAACATGGGAACATTTTTTTCCAGGGAAGGGACCATTGTAAAGGTGGATACTAGTGTACCTGGGTTGTCATCTCTGATACATAAAATGCTTTCTCTTGTGATCCTTGTATCAAATATTTTCTTTTCCTTTTCTTTCTCTTTCTCCCCCACCTTCCTCATTCTTTCTTCATTACTCATTTCTAGAACAGATAACAAATACAAACTTGATTTCTTTATCATCCTATTTATTGTTTGTAAGAATACAGGAATTTCATCTAAGTGTTGTGAAATGGCAGAGATAGAAAATTGTGGTAGAAATGGTAATGGATTAAATAGCAGAAATCTCATAGACAGCAGATTGTTTGTGGAAGAAATCATTTGAAAAGAGAATGCTGATATTCAAATTTGGAATTCTATTTATTCATTTAATAGAATTGTGATGAGGAAGTAATTGACTCGGGTTTACAGTTCAAACCCACCAGCTGTTCTGTGGGAGAAAAGACTTGGTTCTCGTTAAGAATAAATTAAAAATGCGCCAACTGCCATTGAATCGATTCTGACTTAGAATGGCTTGTGGGACAGACTACACCTGTTCTGTGGGATTTCTACGGCCGTACATCTTCATAGAAGCAGGCTGCTGCTGCTTTCTCCTGGAGAGAGGCTTGTGGCACTCAATTACTGACCTTTTGATTAGCAACAGAACTCTATTTTTTTTTTTTTTAATTTTAGGCATCACTGCCCTCAGGTGGTGGGAGTAGGAGGCCCAGCCTTTGCTCTGTGGAGCCAGAATTGAACCTCCATCCCAGTGGGCCGCAGTCCCGCGCACAACCACTACGCCACCGGGGCTCAGCCCAACAACACAACTCTTTAACCATCATGCCACGGGGACTCTTCCACCCTAAGGCTCATAGCTGAGGAAGCCTTTCTGGGTGGTCCTACTCCATCTTACAGCAAGCATAGTTAGGAGTAGAATTGGCCTGATGGCTCACAGCTAAATACAAATTTAGTTGTACTTCCAGTAGCTTTCTTGGTATGGCTAGCTGTTTGTACGCATCGCCATCGCTGTCAATAGTCATACTCAGCCTACAGATCTGAAAATCCAGATTGAAGAAAGGATAGATTACTAGGTAGTCGGCATTTGATATGGAGCTCTGGGGGTGTAGTGGCTGCGTATTCAGCTGCTCATTGTAAGCTCCACAGTTTGAAATCAGACAGTGGGAGCAAGACGGGACTTCTGCTCCTTTAAACCATTATAGTCTCAAAAACACAGGGGCAGTTCTACCCTGCCCCACAGGGTCGCCATGAGGTGACATCAGCTCAAGGCAGTGAGTTTTTATTCACTTGATACCTGTGAATCCTGGTGCTGGTGAAGAATATGGAAATTATCATGGGCTGCCTAAGGACAAACCAACCTGTCTTGGAAGAAGTGTGGTCAGAGCGCACTCTAGACGCAAGAGTGGCATGACTTCTTACATACTCTGGACAGATCAGGAGAGAGCAGTCCCTAGGGAAGGACAGCATGCTTGGTAAAATAGAGGAGCAGAGAAAAAGAGGAAGGCCCTCAGGGGATATGGACTGACACAGTGACTACAGCAATGGGCTCAAATAGAACAGTTGCAAGACTGGAACAGGACGAGGAAGGTTTCACAGTTTTGTACGTGGGGTCACTGTGGGGTGGAACCGACTTGAGGGCACTTAACCAGTTCTGGAGGGTTTGCTATAGGCTTTACATAATGGCAGGCTTCCTTATGTATCTCATCAGGAATATATGTACTTGTAAATATTAAATGGGATGTGCACACAAGAGGGTCATGACTAGCAATTGAATAGGAAGCAGCAGCATTTGAGGCGTCTACAGGGTGACCTTGCTCGTTACTTCCACAAACTCCTAAGGTGGCTGCTTGAATAGGAAGCTTGGAAGCAATTAGATGAGATGAGCGTTTGTTCTACGAATCCTACCTGATTCTTAGAAATGCACCTGTTCATTTGGGGTTGAGGATTTAATTACATAAAAGTCTTCTCATTACTTAAAGCATGTTTTCTCCTTCTGATTTCCCCTAGAAATTTGCATTGTCAGTTTTAATATCCTAGAAATGTGTTCCTCCCACTGTAAAACTCACCACTGCTATGAGTCAGGCCCAACTCATAGGGACCTTGAAGGATGAGTCAAGCTGCTGCTTCGGGCTTTTGTAATCTTCCCAGGGACAGCCAGCTGCCTGCTTCCCCCGCGGAGGGTGGGTTTGAACCACCGACCTTGGGCTTAGCAGCCCAGTGCTTCATCGACTGCATGTTAAGGGCTCTTTCCCCCCACTGCCTCTGAGTCAGTTCTGACTCCTAGCAAGCCTGTAGGGACTGGCAAAGCTGCTTTAGGCCACACGTTTTCTTCAAGGCTAGCAAATCCAGCTTACACTATTACCAGGGTACAACCGTGCGGCAACTTGAAACACAAAAATCCCCCTTTGCTCACTAATTCCGGTAGCCATTTGTCCTCTGGATTTTGTTTCTTCTTTCTTTGGGATCTTCTTTCTCCTACTTGTCATTCGAAGAGCAATTCCTTTTATCCGCACCCCTTTTCTTTCACAGTCAGAGGTAAAGATGCCTTCCCTGGGAGAGAGAGGGGGCCTCTCTGTTCTACAGTCCCCATGAGTTAGAAGCAAGTCACTGGCAGGGGTCTGTTTATTTATGAACCTTAAAGTTTAAAAATAAATAAATAAGTACATGCATATGTACAGAAAAGTGAAGCTAGCTAGTTCAGAGCCTGATTTAGGTCTGCTCATTTCCAAACCACTGTGAGTTTAGATTTGCTCATTAGTTCTTTCAGCGACTCTTGTTTTATTAAGAGGGAGATTTCAAACTAATTTTCATTTTTTTTCCTGATTACTTTGTGGATTACTCTCTTATCTCTTAGGTTCAGCCCAGGAATTTCCTCCCCTCTTACCTTTGTGTGTGTGTGTGTGTGTGTGTGTGTGTGTGTGTGTGTGACTTCTTTTCAGCCACTCGCTGAAATCTTGAGTCTTGAAAGCTTTGAAATCCTATTACATTTTTTCCTCCTCTGCATTTTCCCCTCTCCTCTTCTCTTTCAGCACCCCTCACCTCTCTTTCTTTAAGAATACCTTTCTGGCATTCTTTGATTTGATAGAGACTTGATTTTCATTAGGCATGGACTCTGCTTATGATTCACTTACTTGCTAACATGTTTTTGTAACCTCAGAATCAGTACATTCCAGACTTACATTCCTGCTCATTTGAATTGCCCATTCTCAAGTGAGGTTAAACAGTTGATAATTCTCGTTACATCACTTATCCTGCAAGCAAGTGCCTTCTTACTTCTTCCTTGTCCTGCATTCTTTGTATTTTTATGCCCTCTTCTAGAAGACTTAGCTGTATAAAATAGTCCTCAAGCGTCCTGAAGTGCTGTGGCGCAAGAAGTCTCGGACAGGCTTATGGGGAAATGCCTGTGTTGGATTAGCTTCATGAAGGCATCAGTTAGTGTTATTTGTGAGCTCAGTGTTAATGAGGCAGGGATACATATGGCTTTAGTACTCCTTAAGCTAAAATATATAGATAACCGTACGTATTGATTGCTTCACTAACATACTGCGACCAGAGACTCACAGGAACCGCACCCTTTGTCTCTCCTAGGAGCAGTGCTTTCTTATGGTTAGGTGCCATGCACTCTTGCCAACACTATGCACAGCCGGACAAAATGTTGCCTGGTCCTGCACCATCTGTACAAGCCCATTGGGGCAGCCACTGTGTCAGTCCACCTCCTTGAGGGCCTTCCTCTTTTTCGCTCTCCCTCGACTTTACCAAGCTTGATGTCCTTCTCCAGGGACTGCTCTCTCCTGACGTGCCCCAAGTATGGAAGACGAAGTCTCACATCTTTCTGCCTCTCACGAGCATTCTGGCCATACTTCTTCCAACACAGATCTTTTTGTCCTTCCTTTAACAGTTCCTGGTATTTTCGTTGTTCTTCTCCAGAACAATTCTTCACCACAATTCAGAGTCATTGATTTTTCTTCATTCTTCCGTATTCGGTGCCCAACTTTCATGTGTGTAGGAGGCGATTAAAAGTGCCATGGTTTGGGTCAGGCATGCCTCTGCCCTAAAGTAACATTCTTGCTTTTCAATACTCTCTAAAGAGGTCTTGTGCAGCAGCTTGACCTAATGAAACTCACCTTTTGATCTGTCAACTGCTGCTTCCATGAGAATTGATGGTGGATCCAAGCAAGACAAAATTTTTGACAACTTTGATCTTTGCTTCATTTATCATGATGTTAACTTTTGGGCCAGTTGTGAGGATGTTGGTCTTCTTCCTGCTCAGTTGTAATCCACGTCGAAGGTGCAGTCCTTGATCTTCAGCAAATGCGCCAAGTCCTCACTTAGCAAGCAAGGCTGTGTCATTTGCACACTGCAGGACGTTAATAGACTTTCGTCTAATCCCGATGCCCCATTTTTCTTCGTATAAGCCAGCATCTCTGATTAAATACGTATGGTGAGAGGATGCAGTTCTGATGTATGGCTTTCCCAGTTTTAAACTATGCAGTATTCTCTTGTTGTGTTTGTCACAACTGCCTTTTGATCCATGTGCAAGTTCTGAATGAGTCAACAGCTCACCTCAGTGTGAACGAGGAGACCCTTCAGACAGGTGTCAGAACTTTGCTTTCAGGTCATACCATTGTCCCAAATCACGTAAACCATCTACTTAACAACTCACTTGTTAATTTTGAGACACTGTGAACTCTGTTAGACACTTCAGTGAATTGTAAGATCTAGGGATGTAAGCCCTGGTATCAGTGAACTATGCACTCTTAAGTTTCCAACCTCAAGGTCAGCAGTGTGAATCCACCAGGCATTCCTTGGTGTTTGCTCCCAGTAAGATTCATAGTTTCACAAACACATGGGGGCAGTTCTACCCTGCCTTGCAGGGCTGTTTTGAGTCTGAGCTGACTTGCTTGAGGTGAATTTGTATTTGGCTTTAGGGACATGAGGGAGACAATGCCACAGAGGGTTGGTGGTTGGTGTCAGGGATCACGGGGTGGTACAGCATTCTGGAGAAGTCAAACATGTGGGACATCTTTCACTTCCATCTCATAGGGACCTCACTGTCTGCCATAGAATTGATTCTGACTCCCACTGACTCTCGGACAGAGGTTAACTGCCCCTGTGGGGTTTTGAGACTAACTCTTTTGGGGAATAGAAAGCCCCATCATTCTCCCTCAGAGCTAACTTGGAAGTCAGCAGCCCAATGTGTAACCCATTACCCCATGGGACTCCCTTCGCTGAGACCAGTGTTATGTTAATACTTATAAACGGAATGACTTTTACATATGGCAATCCTGGATGCTCTAAAGAGCAGGCTGACTGCTGACCATGCTTATAAACAGTAAAGGCATAGAAATAACACCTCAGCTGAATCATGTTTTTGATTGAATTTAGCTTCACAGACACATTACACAGTTACCATGGATGTTATTGAGATTCATAGATTCATGGCTCTTCCCCCTACGAGGAAGAAGATTCTGTCTGGGACTCAGTGGGAAGTTAGTGTGATCTACATGTGTGAACCATATATGCAATTAAAGTTTTTCTAGTATCCACATTAAAAGTAAAAAGAAAGAGAAAGAAGGAATAAATAGTTGACTTTGATTTAAAAAATGTTTTATTTTAGCCCAGCATATCTAAACTCATTTTAGGCTATGTAGTCAAGATAAATAATTATTGAGTTATTTTATGTTCTTTTCATACCAAGTGCATTTTTTCTACTTATCAACATTCCTGTCACCCCTCACTTCCTACATTGCACCCAACCCCCCCGCCCAAATTTATCCATAGTGACTCTAGTGGCTTGGTGGTGCAGCAGTTAAAATGCATGACTGTTACCTGAACAATTTGTGGTTCTTTGAACCTACCAGGTGCTCCACAGGAGTAAGACATGGCTGTCTGCTTCCGTGGAGATGCAGTCATGGAATCACACCCGTAGAGACCCCCTGGGGCAATTCTTTCTGGACTGTAGGGCCACTGTGAGTGTAAATTTGCACTTACAGCCCATCTCCTTTCTGATTGCTCACATTTCACATCCTCAGTGACTGCCTGGGCTTAGTCTTTGCTGAATTAGGTGGCAGAGCTTTTGTGAGTGGAGGGCAGCTTCAGATGGCCCTGGAAGGGGAGGTAACACTTGACTAAAAGGATGCCTGGGAAAAGAAAGTACTCAGTAAAGAAAAACTTTTTTTCATCTCATCCCTCACTGACCCACGGCCCTACGGGGACAGCACTGAAGACACAGGGTTGGGATTGCACCCCATCTGACCCCACCACACAGAGTCTAAGCACTCAGGGCATACAGCAGAGTAGTAGGGGGAGCAGAGCATGGCGTTCCCAAGAGAGTGCCAAGGACATACTTTGGGACCAGGGTGTGGCACCCCATCAGACTCAACCGGGGGATACTCCTGGAGGTCAGTGAATTGACCTCAAACTATTTATAGGTTTTTCTTTTGTTATTATTAGTTTTTACTTATTTATATATTTTTTTCTGGACATTAGTTTTTGTTTTTGTTTTTTTTTTGACATCACTGCCCTCAGGTGGGAGTAGGAGCCCCAGCCTTGCTCCTGGAGAGCTGCTGCTGGATTTGAACTGCCAACTGTCAACTGGGCCGCAGTCCTGCACAAAACCACTACACCACCAGGGCTCAGCCTGACATTAGCTTTTTTTGTTGTCATCATTTTTTCTCTTTTGTCACTTCATCTTGGAATTTTTTGGGGGGACAAATTACTATCTCTATCTGCAAGTCTGTCTAGATAAGTTAGGCTGGATGAACAGTCTAGAGGTAAAAACAGTGGGACTGATGGTTCCAGGGAGACATGGGAGAGGGGTAGATGGGGGAAAGGAGGTGGTGTTGACCAATCCAGAGACTAGGAAACAACAAGTGATCCAAAATCAGTGGCAAGGTGGGTGTGAGAGGCCTGATAAGAATTGATCAAGAGTAATGTAACCTAGAGAAATTACTGAAACCCAAATGAAGGCTAAGCATGATAGTGGGACAAGAGAGAAGTAAAAGGAAATAAAGGAAAGAAATAGGAGGCAAGGGCCTTTATAGATGTCTAAATACAGGCATGTACATAGGTAAATATATTTATACATCATGATGAGGAAATAGATCTATGTGCATATACTTACAGTGTTTGTATTAAGGCAGTAGATGGACATTGGGCCTCCACTCAACTACTTTCTCCATGCAAGAACACTTTGTTCTACTAAATTGGCATTCTATGGTGCTCACCTTCCCAATACTATCACTGAAGACAAATGTGTGCATAAGCACATTTGTTGAAGAAAGCTGAGGGTGCTTGTCTATCAAAAGATATGGTGTCTGAAGGCAAACAAGTGGCCATTTAGCTCAGAAGCAACAAAGTCCACATGGAAGAAGCACACCAGCCTGTGTGACTATGAGTTGTTGAAGGAATCAGGTATCAGGCATCAAAGAACTAAAAATTTTATCATTATAAATGAGGAGGAGTACAGATTGGAGACCCAAATGCCCTCTGTAGGTAATGGGGCATCCCCTTACAGAAGGGTCTTGGGGAGATGATGAGCCAGTCTGGGTAGAGTGTAGCAACGATGAAACATGCAACTTTCCTCTAATTCTTAAATGCTTCCTCCCCGCCTCCCCCAATCATGATCCCAATTCTATTTTACAAATCTGACTAGCTCAGAGAATGTACACTAGTACAGACAGGAACCGGAAACATGGGGAATCCAGGACAGATGATCCCTATAGGACCAGTGGTGAGAGTGGCAATACCAGGAGGGTGGAGGGAAGGTGAAGTAGAAAGGGGGAACTGATGATAGAAAGCAGGAACTGATGATAAGAATCTACATATAACCTCCTCCCTGGGTATGGACAACAGGGAATTGGGTGAAGGGAGACATCAAACAGTGTAGGATATAATAAAATAATAATTTATAAATTATCAAGGGTTCATGAGGGTGGGGGAATGGGGATGAAGGAGAAAACATGTGCTAATACCAAGGGCTTAAGTAGAAAGAAAAGGTTTAGAAAATGATGATGGCAACAAATGTACTTGGCATATAATGGATGGATATATGGATTGTGATAAGAGTTGTATGAGCCCCCAATAAAAGGATTAAAAAACACACACACACACAGAAAGCTTTTTTTTTAAAGGCTTACATATGAGAATTTGTAATTATTGGTCCCAAAAGAATATATCAGGTACCTTCTATCACCTTTACGCTTATTAATTTGTGTAAATGTGATGGTCAGGGATTATGTCAGCTAGACTGTTTTTGGTAGAAGTGGAGTCAAACCTGTCAATTAAGTGCTATCTTGGTGACATCTCCTCGTGGGTGTGGCCTTTTGTTTAAGGGCAGGATGGAACAGAGATGATTCTCCCCTGCCCTGTTGCCCTCCTTCCTGGGGGACTTCACTGGGACTCTGTATCAATCTCCAGGGCGAACCCCCCTGCAGGCCACCCGCCCCTGACAACTGCCGGTGCCCTGCCATCTTTCTCCCAGCTGTGAGCTGTCTCCTCCCCCTCCGCCTCTTAGTGTCGTTGGCCTGCAGCTGCATCAGTCTGAAGAGAGCCCTGGTAGCTGCAGACTTAGGGACTTGAGTTGCCCTGGGCTGGGATGCCTTTTGGCTGTGAGAGGCTTCCTTGATGTAAAGCCCTTTCTTATACACAGATGAGTGTCACTGGTTTTGTCTCTGTAGACAGCCTGCCCTAACACAGCAATCTTCACAAGCCTCCTCGGTGGCAGTTACCATCATTCTGCCTGCTCTATAAATGAGAAGACTAGCACAGCTAAAGCGGCACTATCTATTTATATAGGCCAGCCAGAATCAAAAGGAGGGCTAGTGGCACAGTGGCTTAGGCACTGGGCTGCTAACCTGAAGGTTCTTGTGTGAAGTTCACCAACTGCTCTGTTGGAGAAAAATGAGACCATGTGCTCCCATAAAGAACCACAATCTAAGGAATCTTATGGGGGTGGTCCTGCTCTGTCACTCGGTGGCAGTGGCGGGTAGGAATTGGGAGGCAGGTTTCTGGGTGCTGGAATTATCAAATGGGTTCAGTTACTTGCCTAAGGGGAATCCAATTGCAGACAGCATTCAGGCTATGGAGCAGCTGACCTTACAGTAGGGATATCTCATCTTGAAGCGTCACCACAGGGTTCCTTCAGATGTGGGAGGGGGCACCAGAGAAAGTCAGAGTGGTGTGGGAACACTGCCCCTGCCGCTGTTGCCTTGGAAGATGGAGAACGTTGACCCCAAGCCAAGGCATGCCAACAGCTGGGAAAGGCAAGGAAATGGATTCTCCCTCAGGACTTGCAGAAAGGAACTTGGCCCCGGCCCACATCATTTAACCCAGGGTGACCTGTGTTGGACCTCTGAACCCTGGAAAATGCAGATTATTAAAGGGCGCTTCAAAAGTTCTTGGAAACATTCCTGCCATGTATAAGCCACCGATTTTGTTTTACTCTGTGGTGGCAGCAGTAGAAAACAAACACACTGTCCACTTACGTGCTGCCTTAGGCTGGGCTCTTTATAGAAGCAAAACCAGTGCACTTGTCCGCGTCTGTCTATAGGATGGGATTTATATCAAGAACTGGCTCACAAAGTGGTAGGAATAGATAGATCCCGTCTGGTCAAGTCCATGGGTCAGACGTTAAGCTGGAGGCTTCTCTTGACTCCTGCAGCTTGAGAGGCTGATGAATAGGAAGCAGGAAAACTGCAGGTTGGTTGACAAAGGGCTGAATGAATGCGAGGCCGTCCGTCCCACTGTGGCTCCTAGGATTGGCAGGCAGTGTAACAGATTGGCGAGCCAGATGAAGGCGGTGGCACTCGAGCCTGGTTTTCCCATGATGGCTTGGCGGTTTCACAGGAGACTCCATCATAGAGTGGTCCACACTGTGACTGTCAGATCATATCCCGCGAGAGTCCTGGCCCAGCAATGAGCATTAAAAACTAGCAATCACCTGTGGGTACTGGGCGATGATGGAGATGTCTCTCTTCAAGCGGGTCGGTGCTTTACAGGTCAGGCCACCACCTCTCTTCTTGGATGCCCAGTTTCTTCTGCCTCCCGTTTCAACCTCGCTGGAAAGTGACAGGTCTTTAATACTGTTCAGGAGACATAACTTTTGCAAATAGGAATGTGAGTCTTAGCTATGGTTCTGCCTGAAATCCTAAGCAATTTGAAAGTAGTTGATATAGTGATTACTGTCTTTATTTTTAAGAGTCTGAGTAATTTGTGGTTGCTAAATCAGGGTGTCATGTAGGTATGAATTACTTGATAGGTAAGTATACTTCGCATTCTTTTATGTAACTCCTAACCCCAACCCCCGGATATCACCAGCTCTCCTTGTGGGTGATTGAATTGAGTAAGACAAGAGAACAGCCCCCCCCTCCCCCCACTCACTCGGATCCCAGTTCTCCTGCTTTTCAGAGCACAGTGGGAACCGCCTGGCCTGTAGGTTGATCGGCACACACTGCCTCCTTCCCACCTACTTATTCCTATAGAAAGACACAGAGCTGAGCCTCTCCCTCCCCGGACTCTGTCGTTTTCTTGGAGTTTCTTGGGTTCATTTTGAGGTCTGTGCACATCGAAACCTCTGCTTCCAGGAGGAGAGTTGCTTCCAACCTCTTCCTGCTTGCCTTCCCTGTCCCGACGATGTAGAGATGGTCCTTCAAGGGTGTGCCTTTTTGCCACTCTGGCCATGGTCCTACATACGATAAAAACACTCTTGTCAAAGTGCTGATGGATTACATAGAGTGCTGCACAAACACATGGTTATGAAGATGATTCCTCACAAAGTTTGATTCCAGATCACAAATTTGCATTTGATTCACAAATGCCTCTCCATGTAGGAAACAGCCCTGGAATTCTACAGGCAGATGGTGTCCCACGGTGATGCAGAATGTTTATGGGAGCCTTTGTTCTAGCCTCAGAAGTGGCAAAACTTTTATTTTGCCCTTTCGGGCTGCCTTTGCTCCAGGTACTTATGGAGTGCAGCCTCGCCTTCCAGAATTCTCTTTGTGGCTTAAGGTCTCTCTGTGATTTCACTTTCGACCTCCTCAGAGGCTCTGGGACCGGCCACCTCTCCCGAACAGGTCCGGTATATATACATTAGGATACAGTCACGGGACAAGGAGGGCGAGAGATTCTCTGTTTGGGGTAAAAGAGGGGTGAGTTCAGTTGTTAAACAGACAGCTGGCAGAGTGGCAGCTAGAATGGTGTGGCCATGTGCTCTGAAACCCTCCAGTGCCCGCTTCTGCTCAGATACACAACGGGGTCTCTCTGAGTCAGAATGGACTAGTCTAAAGTTGTTAAGGAAGGGGGTAGAGGTGGTGGTGGTTTTGTTTGAGCCTATCATAAGGTAGGCTCACACTTGTGGACTTCGAGGAAGTTTCAAATTCGATTTGGCATTTAAATAGGAAGCTATAAAGAAAAAAAACAGCATGACCTATTTTACAAAAGTTTGGTTTTTCAGACCCATCATTCATGTAAGGTGATAATGTATACCTGAGGCCTGAAGTATAGTGCACTTTCACCCACTGGCCCCTGAGCCCTCTCTCAGCCCTAGCGCTGCCACATGGATGCCGTGTCTTGTACTCTGAGTGACGGTATAGACTCTCGGCCTGTGAGTACACAGCCTGGGGCCAGTCTTGACGTGCATCGTAGCTTCCATACACACTAGCTGCAGATTTTGGAAGGTTATTTAACTGGTGACTCAATTTTCCTTATTCAAATATAAGTGTATAGTAATAGTAACTATCACATGGCACCCTGATGGCATAGTGGTTTTGCACTGAGTTGCTAACTTCTAGATCATCAGTTCAAAACCACCAGCTTCTCTGCATAGAAGATAAAGTTTTCTACTCCTGTAAACGGTTACAATCTCAGAAACTCACAGGGGCATGCCTACCATGCCCTAAAGAGTTATTATGGGTCAGAATTGATTCCATGGCAATGAGCTTTATTATTAGTCAGGATAAAATTAGTTAATATATGCAATGAGTTTATAACTGTCTGGGACATAAGACGTGCTTTGAAAATGTTTTCATTCATGCATTCATTTTTCTGCCGTTTCAAAGCTAATCTCATTTCATGCGATGCGTTTTCTTCATGTCTGCCCTTTAAAATAGTGTTTTTGTGTTGAAGGGAAAATTCATCAAGTGACTCTTGTACCCATGTTGCTGTTAAGCCCCACCAAAGGATTGGGTGAGGCTCTGCAAATGGGCGTGTGTGAAGCACAAATAGAGGGACTGGATCAGTTTGGAATCGGTTGCAACTCCCCTGTTTATGAGACACTCCCTTCGGAAGCACAGCCAGAATTCCTGGGGCCATCAGGGAAGAAGGGACACCAGCAGAGCACAGTCAGAGACCTCGCCTCAAGTGGCAGAGGCAATGCCATGCTGAGTCAAGGAGCCTACGAGACAGAGCAGAGGAGCAGTGCAACGGAGAGACCGAGAGGCAGACCAGAGGGCGAGTTTCTGGCCACGGAGGTGGAGACCAAGGGACCATGTACCTCACTGAGCTGCTGAGGACCAGAAAGAGAGCCGGGCTGCTGGTTGAGGAGAGGGGGTGCCGTGGACCAGTGACTGTTTCCTTACTGATTCCTGATCCTGGCTTGCTAATTTGGTCACCTATTAATTTGGTAACTTTGCTAACTTTACTGAAACCAACCTCAGTACCATTAATTTGATGCCAGTTCATAATAGCAGGGTGAGTTTCTGAGGCTGCAATCCATACGGGAGTTGAAAGCCCCTCTTTCTCCCTTGAAGCACCCGGTGGTTTCAAGCTGTTGTCCTTGTGGTTAAGCAGCCCAGTGCATACAGCCCACTACCTCCTAACGCCTCTAATAGGCCCATACGATTGTGAGTATTGGTGTGTTCTGTGCCCGTTGCAACACGTCATCGACTGTCAGGACAGTAGAGTGCTGGTGTCCCGCCGGGAGCGGCTGGGGCATGTCTCATCTCTGTCTTAGGCCAGTTGGCTGTGGGCTGTGGAGGTAGGTTGTCCTTCTTGCCGTCCTTTTATCATATTTTAAAACAGCAGCAATCTCCTTCCTATTCATGTTCTAGCTATAATTTTAACTTTCGTTAACACGTTGGAACCACATGGTGACATTGCAAAATACAGATGTTCTTTTTTTTTTTTTTATCATTTGGTTGGGGGCTTTTACAACTCTTGTTACAATCCATACATCAATTATATCTGACATATTTGTACACATAGTCCATTAGTTTATTTTCTAGACATTTCACTCTTCATCAAGCCCTTGAGATTGGCTCCTCTTCCCTCCCCCAAACCCTCTTGGCCCCCTTGATAGATTGTAAATTGTTAATTATTCTCGAATCTCACACCAACCACTGTCTTCCTTCCCCTCTGCTTTTTGTTCTTCCCCTCTGGGTGAAGGTGTGTGGTTATGGGTTATGTGCCATTCATTGCGACCAGTGCCCCCCATCCTCCCCCTTCCTCCTACCATTTTGGTATCTCTATTCCCATTTCTGTTTCTGGGTTCCATATAATACAGATGATCTTAAGGTTCTTCTTTTCTGGTCTGTGTTGAAGCTGGTTTTAGTGACTCACTAAATTTCAGTGTTAAATTTCTAGGATTGTTCAAGCATTGGTAGATTGAAATAGGTTGAGGGTACAGGTGGTACTTATACACTCTGGAAAGGGGCAGGTATTACAAAGCCCTTCTTGAGGCATCAGGTATCAGGCATCAAAGAACTAAAAATTATATCATTATAAACGATGGGGACCCAAAGTCCATCAATAGGTGAAGCGACATCCCTTTACCGAGGGGTTGCAGGGAGGAGACAAGCCAGTCAAGGTACAGTGTAGTAACGATGAAATATGCAACTTTCCTCTAGTTCTCACATGCTTCCTCCCACCCACTATCACGATCCCAATTCTACCTTACAAATCTAGCTAGACCAGGGGATTTACACTGGTACAGATAGGAACTGGAAACATGGGGAATTCAGGAGAAATGATCCCTTCAGGGCCAGTGATGAGAGTGGTAATACCAGGAGGGTGGAGGGAAGGTAGAATAGAAAGGGGGAGCCAATTGCAAGGATCTATATATAACCTTCTCCCTGGGGTATGAACAACAAGGAAGCAGGTGAAGAGACACATCGGACAGTGTAAGATATGAAAAAAACAACAAAGAAGCTCTTCTTGGTATTTTAAGTGTCTTGTCTACAAACCTATCTCTCTCAAGAGATGTTGAACCTTCGAATAGCATGTCTTAGTTTCTAAGGCTGCTTTACGGAAGATCCATAAAGTGAGTGACTTTAAGCAACAGAAAATGATTGGTTCATTGTTCGAGAGGAGAGAGTCCATTTTCAGGGTGTTTCCTCAAAAGATCTAACGGTAGACCCTTCTCATCTTTCTAACTTGCGGTGGCCCCGGCATTTTCCTGGCATGCTGATGCATCTCCACAGGGTCATTTCCCCTCCCCGACTCTCTGAATGTTCAGACGGGATTAGGACCACCTCACTCGAGTATGCTAACATATAACGTCTTTAAAGACCCTCCTTCCAAACACAGTCACTTGCAGTCCCAGGGATTAGGAACGAGACACCTAGGGAACACCTAGGGCCCCTGTCTTTTTTTATTTTATCTGATGTTTTTGTCACTGACATGACTTGCTCAGTAAAGGTTTATTGACGTGAGTTGGAAAGGATACACCATTTAGTTCATGCGAAATTTGAATATTCTGCTATGAATCCAGATAGTCAGTTGGCTGATTGTGAAGCCATTCTTTCTTGGGATACTATTGGAGTTAGTATGCCTAGAAAACCCTCGGAAGGTTAGTTATATGTTGTCTGAGATAGGCATGAACCT